>JAEIFK010000682.1:5527500-6127500 GCA_018901825.1 Drosophila funebris
TGTTTCCAAGCAATTTCAGCTGATTATGAAGTTTTCGCTTGAATCCCTAAGTCTGCTCTGCTCTGCTATGCTTGTGTCTACAGTCTTCAGTCTACAGTCTTCTGTCGTCTGTCTTGCTCTGTGCTCTATAATCTCCATTAAGCATTTACATTGCTTTGGCCACATCGATGTTCATAATTTTCGCTGCGTGGCTCAAACGCAACTGCAATTTTGCAATCATCGAAATGCAATTCGAATGCAATCATTTATCTGACTCCGTTTGTTTGTCGGACTGTCTGTCTGTATGTCGGACTGTCTGTCTGTCGAACTGTCTGTCTACCTCACAGTTGGCACAATTTTTCATCTTTTTTCTGTTGTTGTTGTTGCTGCATCCTGTGGCTGCCAGGCACAGCCAAAAGCAAATATTGATCTCTAGACGCGGATCTCTTGGCGCTGGACACAAGACAATCGATTATTCGCCGCCTGGGCGCAAACGTAATCAGACAAATTCAATTTACGGCAATTTGCATGCCGCATCGTTCAGCGTCGACTAGTTGTGGCAACTTGCAAGTTGCAAGTTGCAAGTTGCCAACAACCAGTTTTCCTCTTCTTCTTCTCTCTTCGTTCGTTGCATGAGAAATGACAATGGCTGTGCCTGCTGTCATTCTAATGTGACCAAGGCTGGCTTCCAAGGCTGTGCAACAGGCTGTTGTAACTCCCCACCCTCTGTAACTCTACCTCCCTCCCTCCCTGGACACTCTGCTCATTGCTGTAGTGTCTGTGGCTACCGGCGCATGCTTGCTGCACATTTGGCGCCTTATCGCTGCACTCGCATCTGCCCAGTCTCGTGTCCAGGTCCAGGCTCACCCACTCCAACAAGCCGTTGGCCAACGGCTGTCGCAACCTGAGCAACTTTACTGCCTGGCAGGTAGTTTTTCCGCCAGGTTTTTCTTCAAGTTTTTCCTTTGCCAGGAAATGAAAAATTGCCAAAAACATGCCACGCTCTGGTCTCCTGTTATCCACACAACATACACACACACACATGCATGTTGCACATAATTGGCGTTTATGCCACGAGCAACCTGCAACTGCAACAACAACAGCAACAACTGTTGCTGATGCGTTTGTTGATACGCCCCGTGCCAGTTGTGGCAAATGTTGCCCATTTTTGGGGTGTGTCGCCCCAAGCCAAATGCGCTCACTCACTTAACCTTTGAACTTGCAACATGTTGCTGTTGCTGTTGTTGCCAGTTGCCAAAATGCAAGTTGCTGTTGCTGCGGCGCGTTGCATTGTTTGTCGCAGCAAAATAAAACGTGATTAAATTAAATTAACGTTTGCTTCCTAGCCGCCAGCAGCAGCAGCAACAACAACAACAACAACAGCCACAAGCTGCAGCAACAATTTTTTGTTTTGTGGTTTTTGTTTTTTGTTGACTTTGCTGTGTGAGGCATGTGAAATTTAGTCATTAGTTGTTGTTATGGCCAGGCCATTAGCGCACACTTGCCAGCCACGCCCACCAATTCGTGATGATGTTGTTGTTGTCAATGTTGTTGCTGTTGTTGTTGTTGTTGTTGTTGGCAAACTGCATTTAATTTTGTTGGCATTGAAAATGCATGCGAAATAAGATATGGCCAATACTCGTAATCACAAATCAGGCAATCGAAACTGGTTCACTTATGGAATTGTTAACAATTTTTTTTTATTTATTAGTTTTACTTTAATCTCGCTGTTTGCATTTTAATTTATCAATTTCATTCGTTGCGTGTAAACCAGGAAATAAACGTTGTGGTAGTTCAATCAAAATTAATAGAAATATATTAATAATAATGCCATGCGCAGTTCTGATAAAATGCGAGCTTAATCAGCAATTGGAGTGTAATATGTTTATAGCAGTTACACTGAGAGAAAGCCGAAAGCATATTAAGCAGTTTAAGCTTGAGTTGAGGAATGAAAATTGCATAGAAATAGGAAAGACTTGTAGGAGAAAATAAGAAGCCAAGAAGCAATGAAAGCAAAGAAGTATACACTGAGAGAAAATTAGAGCATATTAAGGAGCATAAGCTTGAGTTGTAGAGTGAAAATAAAATATAACTATGAAAGATTTCAAAAAGAAAAAAATAAGAGAATGCTAAGAAACTAAGAATTCAAAGGAGTACACACTGAGAGAAACATACAGCAAATTAAAGAGCTTAAGCTTGAGTTGAAAATTTCATAGAAATAGGAAAGAATTTAAAAAGAAAATAAAACAATACTAAGAAGCTACGAAAATAAGAAAATAAGGGATTATTGGAGTATAATAGGTATTGCAGGTACACTGAGCGAAACTTACTTACGAAATATGAGAATGCTAAGAAACTAAAAAAACAAAGGAATATTGCAGTATAATAGGTTTATTGCAGATACACTGAGAGAAAGCAGAAAGCATATTAAGCAGCTTAAGAAGAGTTGAAGAATGATTATTGCATAGATACAGGAAAGACTTCTAGGAGAAAATAAGAAGGAAGCCAAGAAGCTAAGAAATCAAAGGATTATACACTGAGAGAAACTTAAAGCACATCAAGGAGCTTAAGCTTGAGTTGAGGAATGAAAAATGCATAGAAATAGGAAAGTAAGAAAATAAAATAGGAGAATGCTAAAAAGCTAAGACAACAAATTGACAATTGAAGCGCAGAGTTTGATATTTATTGGAGTTAACAATGAATAATTAATTAATAAATAACTAAGCAAAAGTTTAATCTCTGTTTCGTTTAAATCCTATTATTTATTTACATTGAACTTGCGTGGTATCTTTAAAATCGCACTATTTGCTTCTTTCTCAAGCGATTGCAAAAAAAAAAAAAAAAAAAAAAAAAAAAAAATTATATATCAACGGATGTTTATCTTTGTGGACGTTCAAAAACAGCAAACAAGGCCAGAAACAACAGCAACAGACAATCGAACAACAACAACATTAACAAGGAGAAGAAGAAGCAGAAAAAAGAAGAAGAAGAGCAAGATTAACAAGATATCAATTTACTGCACAATATTTGTGGTTTATTTTCACACGCTGCCGCTGCTGCTTGAGCCGCAGGCAACGACAGACAGACAGACAGACCGACAGACAGATTAAATATGATGCATGGCTACAGTGAGGCCACGAGGTAAATGACTCAACCAAGTTAGCCAACTCAGCTGACCAATCAGTGACCGTTTGCTCCTTTTTGGCGCTGTCAAGCTGCGTCACAATTCTCAGGGAGCTGCATGTTGTTGTGTGTGTGTGTGTGTGTGTGTGTATTGTGTGTATTCTTATTCTGGAACATATCAAAGGCAAGTTAAATGCAAAACAGGAAATGTATATATATGTACATATATACATATATATTGACGGGGGGCGGACATCTACAACTGTAAACTGAAAAGTGTTAACTGTAAACTGTAAATGAAAACCTTTTTCAGCTCTTTTCTTTCTATTTCTTTTTTGGTTTGTCTCTCTCTCTCTCTCTCTTTCTCTCTCGCTGTCTCTCCCTCTCTCTGTATGTTTCATTGACACGTCACATGCGCTTTTCCTTTCACGAAACGCGTGTCGCTTGGCCAGCAGCGCCAAAAGCCATTAACATAAAAATGAATTTCGCTTTTCTCGACGCCATATCGCAGCTACCAAATCGCCTCAACCAGGCCAAATGAAGTTGTAACCATTGCAGTGCGAGCTGGAGCTGTATGCATAGCTGGAGCTGCAGTTGTCGTTGTTGTTGCTGTTGTTGTTGTTGGCGTTACGTGGCCAAAAAGCGAAACGCAATAAATTTCACAAACGCGCGCAACAATTAGAAACAACAACAACAAGAGCAAAGAATGCTCTAAACGCACAGGCTGGCCTTAAAGATACCCTGTACTTGATCTAACTAACTACATATCAATACTTTGCTCTATATATATGTATATATCTAGATATATATATCATTATCAAGCATGTAAATCAAGAGTACAACTCTGAAAATGCATTGTTATCGTTTATCGATATGTCTACAAATTTACGGCATTGGCACGGCATTAGCCCAGCTTAAAACTAAAATACAGGGTATATACAAAAATGCAACTAACGACAGTCGAAACATTTTATAGCTATCGACGATTGGACGGCATCGACATTAACATCGATTGGCATTGCGTCGGTGGCCCCAGCGACGATGTCGACGACTCGTTGGACTCGTGCGCAAGCGCGCCGATAATTTCTTGTTATCGACGCGCCATGATCACGTAAATTACGTAGAGGACTGGCAAAGAAAGACAAAAAATAATCATTTGCCGGTGCAGACAAAATGCCAAAAAAAAAAAGTAAAATAAAATCGAATTGGAATTGGAATGCATGCGATAAGCGATAGCCGATTTAAAGCTGGCTCAAAGCAACTCAAGGCAAGCAGCCTGGGCCTAGACATTTGTCTCTCATTAAGTAAACGCACACAAATCTTGAGCAATATGTATGGAGTATAAAATCCACAATAATAACTCGATATTGTTGATGTTGTAAGACAACTGCAATCAATGTCAATCAAGTAATATGAATACAATGTTCCTAAAACTCTTTTAGCCTGCACCGAAGTACGGCTAATTAAGACAAAATACACAGCAGGACAAAGAGCAGGCAGCGGAAGATTGGAGAAGAGGAAGGGTCCTTTGTCAGTGAGCTGGCTGTCATGTCTTGGCAGTTAAAGTTGGCTTAAACGTGCGAGTGGCAACATTTCAGTTAACACCGTTTCAATGTCTGGTAAACCGTAGCAACGGTTGTTAACACGCCACGTTGTAGTTGCGACTCGCCACTTGCAACTTGCCACTTGCACCTTACCAAGCTACAACAAATTGCAGACGACACAGAAAAGAAGAAACACAATTTCCTACAAGTTGCCTTAACGAAGACAACGCCTTCGTCAGCTCCTGCTGACTGCAGCTAGCGCCACCTACACAGATATTACATACATATATATAGAGGTAGGAGGTAGGAGGCAGGTAGGTAGGTGTATATTGGGTGTACCGGGTGTATGTACTGAGTGTTGATTGTGTGCTCGTATCTGTGAGTTCAGAGATTTTTATCTGGTCACAAACTGCTTGGCATTCTTTGTGGCGAGCCACTGCCTACAGTTGCTTCTTTCTTCTTCTTCGTCTGCTTCTTCTTCTACTTATTCTTATGCCTATGGATCTTCTGCTACTTCTTCTTCTTCTGCTTGTTGGCAACGGGCAACGGAAGTCAGTAAACTTTCAGGGTTATTATTATGCCAGGCTTGTGGGCTGCAGTTCCATTGAGAAGAGCTAACCGCACAGAGTGAGATAGAGAGAGAGAGAGAGAAAGAGAGACAAGCAGTAAGACCTCTTCAGTTGGGCAACTTAACAGATTGGCAGTTGCCAAAAATAAATAAATAACTTCACAATTCTGGCTAAAACGGAAGTCTTAAGAAACAACGCAAAATCTTACAGCATTTTACAGCTACTATCTACAGTCTGCAGTCGTGCATTGAACTCCGTAACTATCTCTCTCTCTCTCTCTCTCTCTGAATCTCTCTCTCTCTCTCCCGCTCTCCCTTTGTAGCTTTTTATCTGCTTTGCCTTTTGAGCAGAATTTGATTTGCAAAATAGTTCACAATGAGAACAAACAACAATGCAAAGACTATTGACCCAATTCACAGTCACAGCAAACAGTCAACGCCCGCATAATATCCACCGAGCTATCATCAACTATCCTATCGATAACAGTTTATGGCATATTTATGACACCGACGCCACCTCAATTAACAGTTATGCATATATATCATATATACATATATATATATATATTTACAACTGATAGATCAATACTAATTGCCGTCAAGGCAGCAGACAATCAGCTTCAAGTACTTATAACTATATATCGATCTCAATGCGATAACTGCCGCTACATTTGTATGCATTGCGGTGCCTTTTGTGCCACTTTAAGCAGTGAACACTGTAATTAGATCAATAATTTAGACAATAAACTTTCTGATATTTGATAAGTTCTTTTGCAGCTTGTGCTTCTGCAAGATTCTTGATTGAAATTGTGTACGAAATTTTGCGGCTTTAGAGCGTGGATCAACATGTGAGTTTATAAATAAATAAGAGTAGATATATATACATATATATATATGTATATATATGTATATATCTGCATCTAGATATGAGCGTGTTTGTTTACCTGACCTGCGGTTTGAAGCGCCCCGTACTTGTGCTCAATATCAAATGTCGCCTTCCCTTTGTCAGACACAAGCAACTTGAAGATATTCTATTCAAAGCAAAGCAGGTGAAAGTTTATACTAGTTGTTATTGTTGCTGTTTCTGTTGTTGTTGATGATGATCATCTGATTTATGCATAATAATAACTGATTATGTTAGCTGAGTTAGTCATTTCAGAGGGACAGTGAGTTTATTCACATTATTTAAGTCATAAACTACGAGCATGTCCAATCATAAAATATGAATGCATTCGTTGTGATTCATAAGTCTTCCTCTTCTGCCTGCAGTTGCGAATCATTTTTTTTTTTTTTTTTGCTTTATCAACGTTTTTAACGCATGACTCTCCCCACAATTTGTGCAAATGGAAATTAATAATAATAAAAAAAAAAAAAAAAACTAAACTCTTGTTAAATGTTTTTATGACAGTTTTAACTGATTTCATCTCATATGTTTTTGTTTATTATCTTTTATTATGCTAATTCGTTGTTTTACGTTTTCGTTGTCGTTGTCATTTTCAATTGAAGTTTTGTCTAAACACATTTCAGCGATTTAGAGCTGAGATTGTGGCAAAGCGTGGCCACACACAAATCTCGAGCACTGTACGAAGATGCGGGTAGATAGATCTCTGCCAGTGACACATTTATGGGGTGCATTAAAAAGTGTCAATGAACCCGCCACATTGGCCACATTGGCAACATGTGTGCGTTGTGCGTTGGTATCATATCAATTAAAAACACAACATGTTGTCATGGCCAAGTGCAATTGTGGCAACATTGTTGCAACATCTGTGGCACTCACCTGTCCGTTACAAAGCCGTAAGCCAATAAATTCCAGATACCAAGTTTAATGCACGCTAATCCAATAAACTCCAATAAGTGAAAACAGAAATAGTTCAAGTGGAAGTCTGATTATACATATACATATGTATGTATATGGCAACAACTGCAGCAATTCCAGAGTTTCCCCAGTTGCCAGTTGCCAGCTGAGCTGATAAGAGTACACAGTGCACAGTATGCAGTATGCAGTTGTCTCGGTTTTGGGTTCTGCGCTCTCCACTCCAGTTTTATGGCATGCAATTATGGTCTTCAGATACAGATACAGATACAGCCCCACGTCCAGAGATACAGATACTCGAACTCGTACAGTTGCAGGCAGTTAATAAATGCATTTAAGTTGTTCGCTCAAGTGGAAAATTTTCTTTCATATTTACTTATTTATGATTTAAAGTCATGAGCCCTGAGGGTCACAATCCACAATGCACACACACGCAGAGGGTGGGAAAGGGGCATACTACACTGCATACTGTCCACTTAACTTTGAACTTAACATTATAGTTTTATATATATTTGATTTTCTCATTAGTTTTGTGCACTTTTCGTTATCAGCAATTACAAATGCATTGACCTCGTTTCGGTTTCGGGGCTCGGCATTTTGTATTCGGGTTTGGACAACAAATGTAGCCGAAAGAGCAGAGTAAACAATGCGATGATGACGGCGGGAGGCGCGGTCGCAATTGATGCACAACGGAAGCTATTTCATACACTGCGTGCGTGCGTGTGTGTGTGTGTGTGTGTGTGTGTAGATTTCTTCAAGCAACAACTAAACACATATTTAAATGCATCGCTGCGCACAACAATAACAATAACAAAAGGCACAACAGCAACCACTACGAAACGTTTCGTTGTTGTTTACACAAATGCCAAAAAAAGTTGTCGATTGTTTGTTTGCCGATTGCCGATTCCCGATTGTCTCCAACGTCTCGACTGTCCCGACTGTCGACTTGCACCGGTCAACGTGAGACTGAAAACTGACAAAACAAAAAACCGAAACTGAAACCGAAACCGAAACTGAATTCAAAAGTAACATAAAAACAGTCGTTAAGCGTGGCGCTCAACAGCGATAGAACGAGATGGCAAGCTAAAGAGCGAGGCAGCGTAATAGAAAGAGAGTGTGAGAGAGCGCAGCAAAAAGAGAGTATGGTCAGGCAGGCAGAATGACAGCAAGAGCAAGGGGAACAGAAAAGGGAAGACGTAGTGGAGGAGGAGAAGAGTGCGACGAGTGCATGCGCATGTTGGGGGTCGGCGCTCAATTCAGCTGCCCCTCAGTTTGGTTGCTGTTGTTTACTTTCCAGGGGTGGATTGCCCTGCATCAGGGTACAGCATTAGAACCTGTTAGCTCAATGCAGTCAACCAACGCGAGAGCATTTCTTCTAGCCATAGAAGTCTACACTGCTAAAAATGACACTATAAACTAATTTATTTAGTAATTTTGCTATTTATATATTATATATAGCCTAAATAATCAAAGAAAGCTTCTCTCTATATACGTTAATAACTGCATTGCCCAAGAACTCATTACAGACTTTTCTATTTGATAAATTTGTATGCAATAACAATATAGATAAGTTTTAAATATGATTTTTTTTCCGGCTGTCAGGTGTAATATATAGAGCTGTAATTGCCATAAAACAAAGATAAACTTAGTTTACCTAAGCTACGGATCTTATTTCATGGAAACTGTGTTTAGGTGGCCTCTAAAATTGAAAGATAAAATCGTTTTGCTTGCTGGCAAATTGGAATAATATAGATAATATGCACAGTACATAGTACATAACCTTCGTCATATATATAAAAGTGTTATTCTTTCGTTTCCCTATCCCTTTCCCTTTGCTAAGCATCTTCCTCCGCACTTGACGCCACTTGTCTTGTCGGGCACTTGTTACTGCACAGATGCAAGTATCTGACAGATGCATTTTGTGCTCATTACAACGAATGCCTCGCCCCGGCGTCATAATGTCGGCTTTAGGGGTTGCTTCGCTGCTGTTTTCTTTTTTCGTTTCCCCTCGATTATGTAGGGTAATAGTCGACTTTTTGGTCTGAGCTGTTGATTTACTGCCACGGATTTTCACACTCTTCCCCAGCTCCCAACAGCAAATTGCGACTCTCAATTTGTGTTGAGTTGTGGTGAAAGTGCTGTAATAGATTTCCCATTGATAGCGAGCGACGACTTTAATATGCGCAATCAACTCTAAAATGAGGGTGTCTTTAAGTTCATCAAACTAAACAAAAAAGGGATGCTTAAAGTTCATCAAAATATTATTCATGCATTGTTTTCATATGCAACAGCTGCCTGCTTGAGTTTATTCAACTCGAACAACAAAGCGAACAACTTCAAATGTGTGG
The DNA here is from genome assembly GCA_018901825.1 of Drosophila funebris. Classification (NCBI taxonomy): domain Eukaryota; kingdom Metazoa; phylum Arthropoda; class Insecta; order Diptera; family Drosophilidae; genus Drosophila; species Drosophila funebris. The sequence goes on from JAEIFK010000682.1 coordinate 5,536,879, forward strand.
CACGTTTCCGATTCATAAAAACCGAACTCAAGGGGGTGAGTGCGTTGTCGGTGGGGGGCGGCAAATTGAGTTGAGGGTTTCTCCTGTCCCATGGATGCTGAGCAGACGCAGTATAAAAGTGTTGCGTGCTTTTGGGCGCGACTGTCAGACGAAATTGGCGCACTCGTGCACTAGGCCATTCTCTAAGAGGGGAGCAAGGGGAGCGAGGGGGAGAGCTGGGTGTGTCCACGCATGCATTGTTGGCACTGTACGGTACAGACTATTTTCGGGGGTGGCTGACAGCGCATATTTCAATTACCAGACTAGCATACAATATACTTTTGACACGCACGGTAGAACGCAATCTGTTTAATTGAGGTGTTTAGCATGCTAAATAATTAAAAGAAGAGCCGAAGGCAATGCACATCAGACAAAGGTCATAATAATAAATTAGACACGCGACTGAGTGCCCATAGAAGTGACAAGTGTGCAGGCTTTTGAATTAAGGATGAGCAGACAGGACATTACATGCTTTATGTGAAATACATAAGGAATGCCCTCATTGCATAGCAGAAAGATGTTCAGGTTACACTTTGTCACATCGATAACTGTCCTATCGATAACCTTGCTACAGATAATATTGTATTGTTTACTTGAGCGAATTCGACAGAGCTTTCAAGGGGCGTAGAACCCCGCAGCAAGTAAAGAAATAACTCATATCAGTTACAGACCGCCAGGTGTTTTGTATTTGTTGTTTTTTTTTCATTACTTTTACTTTCGCTATGCTCTCTTTACGATTGCACGGCTGCAGCGTCACATTGCTATACCCTGTACTTATTGTAGAAGCGGAAAATGGCTTTATAACTTCATGTAAATGTATGTAATATGAAAAAGTAGAGAGGAATGTTATTGTTCCATTTAAAAAAGGAAAACTATTGCAAAATGAGGGAAAGTAAAAATTTGTAGAAATTATTAAAAACAATTTAAGATTTATTATGTAATTATTATGTCATTATTATACAAAAAAAAAAAAAATAATAAATAAATATTATTATTATATTATTATTACATAATTATCATTTTATTATCGTTATATAATTATTATCTTAATATTTTTATGTAATTATTATTTTATTATTATTATATAATTATTGTATTATATTATTATTCAAATTATAAATGGTTATTATTAGAAACAATTTAAGATATTATTAAATTGTTATATTATATAATTACTATATAACTATTATATAATTATAATATTATATTTTTATATTATTATTATACAATTATTATTTTATTATTATTATATAGTTATTATATTATAATTATTTAAATATTATATTGTAACGCAAATAGGCTGGGCCTACCGTCACTGGTGGTTGGTCGAGCGGTTCCTTTGTTTTTAAGTGGCGAGGGAGTCACCACGAAAGCACGGGCCAGATTAGGCAATCCCGCTTCCAATAAGAAAACTGTGGTTGGATTCTTTTTCTTTTCTTTTATTTCCCGCGTGTTTGTTATTTAACACGCTAACAACTGCGGAGCTCGGACTGATCGCGGTGGCGTTTCGAAGAGGAGAGCGATATCAGAGGAAACGGAAGCTGCATGGCGGCCCAAACTCTCAGGGTTGCTCTTTGTTCCGACCGCCACAACAGCTGGCTGTGTGACCGTCTCATCGCCGCAACAGCTGACGAGCGGTCAGCTGTTGTCATAGCAACCGTGGATCGGGGGTGGCAACCTTGGGCTATTAGGGCAGCGTTGCCATTTTCGTTACATTGCCCCCCTCTAAGACTCAAGCCTCCTGGCCGAGTCCATCCTGTGTTGATCCACGGAAGCGAGCTAGGCGATTGACATGCACGGTCTTCGTCGTGCGTTTTCCGGGCTAGGTTGGTACGCCCGGTATCATCATCCCTTTGTGAGAACACAGTTCCATAGCGCCGCAGTAGGTGCACTAACCGGGTGTGGACCTCTAGCTTAAGGTCTGCTGTGACTAGAGTCTGCCAGTCGATCAGCTCGGGTTTGACGCTCTCCGAACTACATGGGTCAATATCCACGGCTTCCAATTGTCCCAAGACGGTAAACGCTGGGACACGGTATTCCTGTGCGCTCAGATTCAAGACTCGTAGGGTCGTCTTATCGTCCGCAGCATCCATGATACTACTACCCAAAATTACTTGGATGGGTAGCTGGGAATGCTTACCGCGTTCCAACACGGCTACAGGAGTTTGGGCTAGCGACGTACATCCGACTCGCAAGTGGGTATCGCTGTACGGCGGGATGCGTGTGGGCTCCGTGGAATATAATAGACCGGGCGACTCCGCACTCGATGCTTCCAGCGAGATTGCTCCCCAGTCGAGCTTTATAAGCAAAGCCTTCAAGTCCAGGGTAGCTTGGTGTCGCAGCAGAAAGTCGACTCCGAGGAGGCTGGGTATGCGGCCTTCTACAAGGAGGAATTCGTGCTCGATAGGGCGACCTGCCAACGTCATACTGACCTTGCTACGTGCTGTGGCCACGAACTGCTCCGCTGACGGACCCTGGAGCATTACTCTACACGGTGTACATGGTGGTGGCTTCGGTAACGCATTTCGATTTAGCAAGGAAACGGCAGCACCGGTGTCGACCAGCAATCGCACCGGGTGTTTCTGCAAGGGAATTACGCAGTGTAGATGCCGATCGCCGAGCGCGCCCACGGCATACGTTGCTTCAACTGGCGGACTCACGCGGGGATCAACGTCTATGGGCAGGGGCTGCGTCTCGCCTGACTTCTCGCCTTCCAGCGGCGGCTCCTCGAACAAACGGGCCAGGACGGGCTCAACTTCGGGTGAAGGAGCGCGGCATCTGGCTAACTCCTCACGTTCCAGCGGCGGTTCCTCGCACAAACGGGCCAGGACGGGCTCAACTTCGGGTGAAGGAGCGCTGCGTCTGGCTACTTCCTCGCGTTCCAGCGGCGGCTCCTCGAGCAAACGGGCCAGGAAGGGCTCAACTTCGGGTGAAGGAGCGCGGCATCTGGCTAACTCCTCACGTTCCAGCGGCGGTTCCTCGCACAAACGGGCCAGGACGGGCTCAACTTCGGGTGAAGGAGCGCTGCGTCTGGCTACTTCCTCGCGTTCCAGCGGCGGCTCCTCGAACAAACGGGCCAGGAAGGGCTCAACTTCGGGTGAAGGAGCGCTGCGTCTGGCTGCTGGCAACTCGAGCCGAGCATGGGTCGAGGTGAGGAACTCAGGCCGATCCCGCGCGCACAAGGGGGCGTGGACGGATGGCGAAGGTGGCGGGACCGTGTCCCTGACTAAGTCGGTTGTCGATTCTGGTATCCGGTTAGGCGTCAGCGGTGTTTTACTTACTTCGATGGGGCTGGGCGGGTGCGGCGTGCTGTGGCCGAACCCGCGGGCGTTCCTGGCCAACCTCCGCCCCGGGAGGTTGGCTGCTCCTAGTTTCCCGATGGGTACGACTGAGCGTGGTGTCGCTCGAAGTCGTTCGGTGCTCTTGGTCGGGAACGTCTCCATCTTCTCCTCGATGGCGAACCGGGCTGCGGCTCGTCGGTTACCATGGCGACATTCATCACGGTGCCGGTCGCATATCGGCGGCTGTGCGCTTCAACGCGCTGAACAAGTTCCAGTGCCCGTGCCAGATTAGGAGGATCGACCATCACAAGCTGCGTCTGATACGTTGTCTCCCGAATACCGTCTATAAAACGCTGTACCACGATGCTATCGTATGTGGCGGCTGGCATGCCACTAAAAGCAGCTCGGCCCAAGCAATCCAGCTGCCACGCAAAGTCTGCCAGTGACTCCTTTGGACCTTGCCGGCGGCTTTGGAACAGCTGATAACTGGTGCGGGCGCTCAGCGTGAATTGCCGGCGCATCGCCTCAGCCAGAGCATCATACGAGCATAGCGTGGTCTGCGGCAGCGTCCCGTAGAACAGCTGCGCCCGTCCGCGCAAGTTGGCGTACAAACGGTGGCACTTGCGGCGTTCGGACCATCCCTGCTCAGCGGCCATGCCGTCCAGGAGACGTTGAAACTCGTCCCATGGTCGGTTTCCATCATACTGGGGCAACGACTCCATCTCAATCGGCTCGAATCGCACTACGGGTACGGCTGGCGAGCCATGGCAACATCGGGGACTCACTGGCTGCTCACCAGCGGAAGTAACGGCACCTGCCGAGTACGTCTCCTGACGGGATTCCTTTCGTCCGCAACCGGTGGGAACTTGCGGCGTGCTGCAAGTCAAGTGGTCCGCCGAAGGCTGTTCACTGGTGGCTGCGACCGGGCGTTCATTACCTGCGCATGCCATAGTGCGCTCGAACGAGGTCCACAACCGTTCGAACTTTTCTTCGAAAGTCCGCGTCAGTTCGGTCACCTTCTCCTGCAGTTGTCGTTGCTGCGCCGCCAGCTTTAATACGGCATCCGCCGTGAACTGCCGGTCGAGCTCCGCAGCCCCATCATCTCCTTCCTCGTGGCGGGGCGTCTTCGCGCGTTGCCAAGCCAGGGATGCCTGTTGGCGCGAGCCGTGCTTACGTGGCATGGTGGGCTTGCACTTTTCCAAGCACAATTAGACCCCACACCTGACACCAATGTAACGCAAATAGGCTGGGCCTACCGTCACTGGTGGTTGGTCGAGCGGTTCCTTTGTTTTTAAGTGGCGAGGGAGTCACCACGAAAGCACGGGCCAGATTAGGCAATCCCGCTTCCAATAAGAAAACTGTGGTTGGTTTCTTTTTATTTTCTTTTATTTCCCGCGTGTTTGTTATTTAACACGCTAACAACTGCGGAGCTCGGACTGATCGCGGTGGCGTTTCGAAGAGGAGAGCGATATCAGAGGAAACGGAAGCTGCATGGCGGCCCAAACTCTCAGGGTTGCTCTTTGTTCCGACCGCCACAACAGCTGGCTGTGTGACCGTCTCATCGCCGCAACAGCTGACGAGCGGTCAGCTGTTGTCATAGCAACCGTGGATCGGGGGTGGCAACCTTGGGCTATTAGGGCAGCGTTGCCATTTTCGTTACAATATTATTTTTATAGTATTATTATTATACTATTATTCAAATTATTGTTGTTAAATTATTATTAAAATATTCTATGTTTTTCTAAATAAATTACTATTATGCTAAGTAAGTTATTTTGTATTCTACCTCTCAAGTTTGCTCTTTCACCCAACTCTCACATGTTTCCCTAGTTAACAGCAGTCATGACGTGTCCATAACTAATCTGTAGTGAAAGACCTCCCCCACATATGAGTTGTGCTAGACAGGAGTCGGTTGTCTTAATGTTAGTTAACTGCATTGTGTCTGGCCTTATTTAAATAAGACAAAGTGCTGACATTTCATGTTTAGACCGCGTACCCATTAGCCAGCCAGGCCGAAAACGATTATTGGCTGAGTGCTCCAAATAAGTAAGCCCACACAGACACAAACAATGCCATAAAGCTACAGCACAATAACCACTATAATTTAGTGGCACAGTCGGTCAGAAGTATCGAAGAATCGAAGCGAATCCGCTAGAGAAACTAGAGAAAAGCATAAAGTAAAAGTGCAATTTCGTAGACGCCAACGAAGCGTGGCCAAAAAGCCGCATGCAAAACTCCAAAATGCATTTTGAGTTAACATACATAAATATATATAGCTACTGTTTGAACAGCTGCCAGCTGTTGGCTGTTGGCTTGAAAAAGGCTAAAAGATGAGGGGGCCACGCATGCGCAAGCGCTGACTGCTTGCGTAACAGTTTGTACCGAAAGTAATGTGACAGGCGTTAAATGTGCAGCAATCGATTTGATATGATTTGATTTGCAATCTGCGATGCGAGTTTATAACTTTAATTGAAAAATCGCCGACTGACAAATTAACAATGTGTGGTATACTGTGGGCGTGGCACAGCTGCATGGGGTACATCAAGCGTTGCTTGCTGCTTGTTTCAACTGTTGGGTGGGTGGGCGTAAGTAAGAGTGTGTGTGCGTGTGTGTGGGTGTATGTGTGTGTGTGACAGCTGTAAGGAAGTCAGTCGGTCGCTAATGCAAATGCCTGGCAAATGCGCCCACGCAAATTATGAAAAATTATGCACAACATGCGGCAAATCGATGGAGAGTCGCGCTCTTTGGCTTCCTGGCCAGCAGACAGACTGAGAGACAGCGAGACTAAAAGACTGGGCAACTGAGACTACTGAGAGACAGGCCACAATAGCCACAAAAGGCCATTTCACGCCACTAATGAAACAAATTTGAAGTGGCCACTACAACCACAATTTGACTTGACTTTTTTGCGGAAAACATCAGCTGTATATATGTAACTGTAAGTGTATGTGTCTGTCTGCCTTACGGCCTGTTTATCATTTCGTAAACGTTGCGTCTTCGTCGTCGTAGCGGCATTGTTGTATAATACAAATGAAACCGTATCCGTTTAGTCCAGTCCAAAATGGTAATGGGATATTTATGCGCTACCTTTGCATTGGCATTGCATTTTTGCGGTCTTCGAATTTCTGCTTATGATCAAATATTTCTTGCTCTCACTGTTTCTTTATTATCTCTCTTTCCCTCTTCCTCATCCTCTCGCTCTCTGTCTTCCACGCTTTCGTTCTCTGCCTTGAAAAATGTTCACAGCTCGGTAATTTAAATCGCTTGCTTTAAAACAACAACAAATATTTTGTACTCGACTTTTTTGTTGTTGTCTTTTGTTTTTTCTCTTTTGTTTTAGTTTCTCCTTAATTTTTGCTGTCGCTGCCCATGCGACACATTCACAGCATTTCTTGTGGCAGGTTTCTTATTGCCAGCCAAAAATCATTCATCATTTAGCCACAAACTTTTTTCAGTGTCAACCCAGTTGAGTAGCCCATAAAATGTGCACTTGAATGGCCAATAAAAATAGCGAAATGTTTGGCAAAACGGTAAAAGAATTGTATGTTAATATTTCAATAATGTTAATAATAATTTAAATAGCTAAACTGTGATGCTTTAGAAAAGTAGCTAGTCTAACTGACTAGTTATTTAATTAAGACAATTTCTATTATTGAAAACATTTAATAAGGCGTTGCTCTGATTTATGATTGATATTTACCAATCGAAGCCTTAATCCAGCTTTATCGCTTATCAGCTGAGTAAATGTATAAAGTTTAAATAAATATTTCACACTTTACACGTTTGTCTTGTGTCTTTTAAGTAGCTTAGTTTTGCGGTTGTAGCCTCAAATGAGACGACCACATTAACAATGTCTCTCTCACGGCTTTTACTTTTCTTTTGTTTTAAGTGCATTTTGAGTCATTTTTTTTTTTTTTATTTAATGCGCTTGAAAACCTTTTAACATTCCATTCATTGCTGTTGACTTAAGCTACTTTCGTTGTCATTCTATATACTCCGAGCAGCTTCTTCTTTTATAAGTAAGTGTTCAGTCACTAAAGGAAAAGTGTTGGCCAAAACTGTTCAACTCAAGTGAAGATCTTTATCGTTTTCGGTTTGCTTTGTTTTTCTTCTCTTTTTGGACAGAACCTCAACAAATGTATCGATAATATGGGCTGCTTCGCTGGTATTCTTGGTTTTAATGCAAAAGCTGTAAAGTTCTTATGGTTGCTTTGCTGGCTGACAACGTCAACATTAATCACTGTCAACAGCAGCAGCAGCAGCAGCCTGGACCTGGCCTGGCCTGGCTTGTGTTTGGCTTGGGCCACCTCATCGTCATTTGCGGGCTTTTATTTTGTTGCTGTTGTTGTTGTTGTCTGCATGTGATTTCATTAATTTCGCATTCCGATGCGCAACGGCGCAAAATTCCATGTAGTCATTTCTACTTCCCAACCCTCCTCCCTTCATACCCACAACAGTTCCCCCCCTTGGAAAGACTCCTCATAACCATGAGGAAGTGCAAAGTGTTGCACATGTGCATCGCACTTTAATTTTGTATTTATTTTATCGTTTCATTTGTGCAACGCTTTTTATGCAGCGCTTTGATCAATCAATTCAACTGGCGTCGTTTGTCTGTTTCAAGGTTTATTTACTGCCAGAGCCGTAGCCAAAGACAGACGTAAATACAGATACAGATACAGATACAGATACAGACAGAGACATAGAGACATAGCACTGGCCCCCTTTGGCTATAAAAATATTTTAATTGAATGATCAAAATCGGATGCCCCTTTAGCGATTGCATGTGAATGGATGTCTATCCACAACTGCAGTCGCTTTTGGAAAATACAAATTATTATGAAAATCAATCGAGGGGACGACAAACAGGCGCCAGTTTCAATTCCAAAGACCGCCTGACCCACAAATGCCGCTAAACTCGTCGCAAATATTGCCAAATTGGGCATCAAAAGCGATAACAACCGAAGGCATCAACAACGGCAACAACAACAACTGACAATTGACAAATATAAATTGCGAGGGTTGTCAATTCAAATCATAGGAAATCCCATTCAACAATGCAACTAAATTAATATTTCAAAATCTTTACAAATATTTATAAATGTAATGCAATTTAATTATTTTATTTAGATTAATTTATATTCGAATAAATAATTTTAATTTATAGAATATTTTATTATTATTATATTATGTTATATATTATTATTATTATATTATATTATATGTTATTATTATTATATTAAAAACTGTTTTTAACTATTTTTGCTCTATTTATAATTTATAATAGTTATATAACTTTCTAAATATTTATAAAAACAATTTAATTGTTTTATTTGGATTCATTTATATTAGAATAATTAATTTTAATTTATAATTTACTAATCAAATTGAATATTTAATTATTATTATATACTTTCAAAAACAGCTTTTAATTATTTGTGCTCTAATTAACATTCATAATATATTTAAATAAATGTTTAATTGGCATTGCAAAGGTTAAAACTTCATTTAAAAATAGAAGTAAACTTTAGACACACTTTAGAATTTATTATTTGCCAAACTAATTTTCGCATTTAGATCGATATTTCGTACAACTGCTTGAGCGCACCTCGCTTGTGCTTATTATTATTTATATTTTGAGATTTATTTGGCGACAGAAGAGGCGCACGCATCTGCCATGCTTGGCTGCCCAGAGACAGCAAAGCCAACTGCAACTGCAGCTTGAATTTTGGAGCGCACAGCTGCGGATGTCGTCGTCGTCGTCGTCGTTGCCATGTCACCTTGTCGGTGCTGGCTAAGTCGGTCGCACATGTCGCGGCATGCCATTTTAGGATTTGTGGCCGAAAAGCCAACAATAACAACAACAACAACTATATATATATATACATAAACTTATGCTTTTATATATACATACATATATTTGTAACTGCTGCATGGGTTGCTTATTTTTGGCCAACGTTGTGTGTAGAAAGTGCCGCCAGGCAACGGCAACGGGAACGGCAACAGCAACAGCAACAACAAGAGCAACAGCAGTGGCGGCGGCAACAAATCACAGCCGTTGCTGCAGTTGCGGCTCATTATTTTATTTTTTTTTTTTTTTTTGCATATGGCCATTAGCGTTGACAAGGCAGAACCACAAAGAAGTTGCCACTCGCCACTTGAAAGTGAACGCCAGCTGTTGTCAATTTCCGCATTTAGTTTGCAACAAGCAGCTCCTCCAGAATGTCGCTATGTCGACCCCGACCCCGACCCCAACTCGCTTTCATTCAACCAACAGCAGCAACAGCAGCAGCTGAAAGCCGAATCTGTTTGTGTTGGTAACACGTTGCGAAAGTCACATAAATGGCCAAGACATGTTGATGCTTGCTGCGGCGCTTTTAATTGAACAACAAATTACATGCTGCATGTTTGTCTTATAGCCAGCCAAACCCTGCAATAGATGACAAGCAAAAAAAAAAAAAAAAAACCAGCGACGAATGACTAATTGGTCAGCATAATGGTCACATTCAGACCCAGAGTCAAACTCATACTCAAAACTCCAAAGTCTCCACCTTCAATTCCGAGAGGCGGACAGACACAGTCTGCGATCGCGTCAAAGCCAGAGGCTGGCCAGTTGATCAGCTGCACAGTGGTTACAATAATTCAAAAAAGAGTATTAAATATTAATTAAGCATGCTAATGCTTAAATAATAATAGAATATGTTGAAAATATTTAAAAAGCAGCTTATGAATAATATTTATGTGGAAATTATCATTAATTTAATTTATTTTTAATTAATAGAAATTAAATATTTTGTAATTTCTGAATATCACAATCAACTTCATAATTTTCCCCTTACATTTTTCCTTTTCACGTAAAATGGCTATGAATATTATAAATAAATATAATATAAATACAAAAATAATAATTAATTGCCACTAAACAAATCGTATATGTGCATGTGTACATAGCTATACGTATATACGTATGCAGGTTTCTTAAAGTTCCACTGCACAAGCTCATTGTTGTTGTTGTTGTTGGGAGTGGGAGTGCAAAAGAGAGTGTTGCTATCTCATAGTTTGATCTATGCAGAAGCGAACGAAAGAAGAATTGGCAAAGATAACGGTTATTGTGCTAAAAATAGACGCATGTGAACTGTGTATCTGTTGTCATTTAAATGCTCGCTCTCGCGGTTGACTTGCATGCATACTTACAGATAGATAGTTTGCTGTTATTCCATCTATCTCGCTTGCATACATGTTGTCACAGCAAGTGATCCTTTTCTATCTTACTTATGCGCCGAATAGCTGGCGCATTTATGAACGACACTTGATGTGTATAAATACATATACATTTTATCTGTACATATACATTTTTCTTTAAGCAGGGTAGTTACTTTATAACAGCAATTAATAGAAGTTTTTATCTTTATCATTTATTTATAATATTAATATTAACAAATGAAAAGAAAACTTTTCAGTTATGTTATGTTTTCTTTATAATTTCTTAATGTCTCTGGCAACGATTTAATCAATATATTGTACCACTGTGCAGCGCTTTTGGCCAGGCGGCTGCTGCAGTTCGTCAAGCCATTCACACACGATTTAGCGCCGCCGTCGCCACGGGATCTCATGTGATGAATTTGCCGCCAAGTCAGCGTCGCCATTGCAGTCGGCAGTTGGCAGTTGCCAGTCTTTGGGTGGTCGCGAAACTTGGCGCAACTCCTGCGGCTTAAATGCTTCGACAAAAAGTTCGTTTTCGTTTGCATGAAATGACTAAATTATTCATTGCAGGATTTTGGTTGAAGCACAGCCGGGCAACCCGACGGCTTTTATGGCAACTGAAATCACTTTCGCTCTCTTACACATACATATATGTATATACATATGTATGTAAGCGTATGCGACACACCCGACACACAATGTTGCATGCCACATGCGGTTTTCTAAACAGCTAAAGAGTTCAGAGCTCAAGCAAACATGTCACAATTAATGCTCAAACTTAAGTCTTGACAAATCAACGGAAAGTCTCAAGCGGCACTTGAGAAATGTGGCCAAGCTGGCAAACTAACTGGGGGGCCTCATTAGACCCGGCCAAGCAGCCGGGGCCACATTCATGGCTTATGGCAGCGTAGTTTAGTAGACCTGGTACACCCATTGTTGTCTGAGAAGGCGCAACGCCTACCCAAGCAATCGAGTTGCCAAGTTGCCAAGCTGCCGTTTAATGGCCCAGGCAAATGGTGGCTATGTTCCCTCAGACGCTGTCATCGTCATCGTCTCACTCGGGCCAGAAGCACGCGCCAGCGTCGCATTGTTTAACTCTATATCTACCTCAACAGTTGCGACTGTCTGACAGACAGACAGACTGCGCAGGCGTAGCTTTTATTGTTATTGAAATAAAAATATAAATAAAAATAACAAAAAAGTATAAATAGCAAAATGAGGCTGGAACTGAGGTCGAGGACGCGCAACTGCGTGCAATGTAATTTTAGCATAAAATGAGCTTGAATGTGCCACAAACAAGCCGTTAATTCGTTTATGTTTATTATACCTTTAATTTCGCTTAATTTGTTTATGTTTATTATACATATTTGCTGCACAAAAATGATTGGGGAATGGCCTGCATAACGAATAAGCCAATAGATTTCCCGCCAATCGCACTCACAACTGACCGTTTATGCCACATTTAAGTCAAGCGCTGGCAGCGCTTTAACGTTAACATCCCTATAATCAGGCAAACACAGTTGGCCACAGTCACCCACAAAAGTATATGGAGGAACCTTAAACGCGAATCGACTTCCTCATTGCCAAGCAGCAAACAAAAAGCCAAAAAAAAAAACAAAACAAAATTGCATAAGCCACAAATAGCAGTTGCAACTGCAACTGCAACCGTTGAATGCTTACAGTTTTTTATTTTTTTTTAACAGAAATTGGATGAGCCATGTGTTGCATGCAACTTATGAATGAATAGACGAAAGCCAAAGCAATGAGAGACGAGATTCGAATCCAAATAGAAAAAAAAAAACTTCATTGCAAATCAAATGAAATGAAAGAGCGGCATCTTTGAGGGCGGCTGTGCTGGCAGTAGGAAGCAGGCAGTAGGAGGCAGGCAGGAAGCCCCCCCCACCCCTTTCATAACCAACAACCGCCTCAAACGGCGATCGACGATTGTCGTCTGCGTCAGCGGCTAAAATGAAAGGCCAAATGTAAGGCAAATGATAGACAGGCAACTGTCTGAGCTGACTGCCAGACCAACTGCAGCTCTATCTCTTTTACTCAAACACTGGCTGTCTCAGTCACTCCCTCTATCTGCCTCTCTCTCTCTCTGTCTCGCTGTTTCGCTGCGCAGTCAACGGAAGCGCAAAAATAGAAAATAATTTTGAACTTTGGCGGCGGCATTTGACTTATTGCCTACTGATTTGCAGACAAATCAGTTTTCTGCTGCAAGGCAGTGCCACATGTGCCACATGTTGCATGTCCAAGTCTCTCTGTGTGTGTGTGTGGGTGTTGCATATAAATAAATTGTAATTTAGTTTGCCACAGGATGCACATCATGACTACAACTCTGACTTCGACTTGGACTCGGACTAGCGCCAGCTGCACTTTAAAGAGAAAGTGAGTGTTTGTTAAGATTTGACAGGTTCATTTGACAACAGACTGCGCATATGCAAGTACTTAACTCACACACACACACACACACACACACACACACACACACACACACACACAATGAAATCGAAAGCATTCACAATAAATCTCAATAAATCAGCAATCAGTTGCATTCAAACTGTTCAAGTTTTATAATAAATTTATGTATTTAAAATTAAAATAAATGCAAGGCAACAAGTGACACTAGATAAGTGAACATGGAGCAGAGAGTGTGAGTAATTTTAAGAAGCAAAATGAAGGCAGAGATGAGCTGAAACTTGCTAAAGAACATAAAGAGAATATAAAGTGTGATGTGCGCCTGAAGTGATCACAACTAAGCACATTTAATAAACAACTGAACATGGAGAACAGTTCATAAATAAACAAAACAATTGTTGGCTTACACACAAAGCCAAAACTGAAGCTCAAACAGACAAAATAAAGTGAGACTGTAGCTGCTGCTGCTAAGCAGCCGAAGCACAACTATTCTAAGCAACTGAACATGGAGAACAGTTGGCAACTAAACCCAGCAATTGTTTGCCTACAAGCTAAGCTAAAACTTAAGCTCAATTGGTGACGTATTAAAGTGACAATGGAGCTTCTGCTCCTAATGCTCCACATGAACATGGAGGACAAGCACTTGTTGGCCTGCAAATTGAGTTGATAGGCAATTACTACAACAATTTGATGCGCCAAGTGGCAAATGAAGTGACCATGGAGGTTTGTAATTGAAGAAAATGTGACAGAGCGTGTTGCCTGGTTTTTTTTTTTTTTTTTTTTTTTTTTGGCTAGGCCGAGTCTTCAATTGGCAGAAAAGGCGTAACGAGGTCAGTCTCATAAGCGTTGCATATAAATCATGTTATGGTTAAATGGCCAACGCCTGTTGCAAGCTGCCACAGAGCTGCCACAGTTGCCGCAGCTGCCATAGTTGCCACAGTTGCCACAGATTTCCGCCTGGAGGCAGCAGCGTCAACTGCATTTTAACCCAATTAGAGAACAGGTTGGCACCTCCACACACACACACACACACACACACACACACACACAACATTTCACATTTCAATTTGTGTGCCAAATTTTGTGGAGCAGTCAACTTTTGTGTGTGTGTGTTTCGGCGCCTGTTTCGACACGATCTTGGCGATCTTATCGAGTGCTGCCTGTCAATTGTGCGCAGGGCATCATTAATTTGCTTAGTTTTTATTTATTTATATTTTATTTGTTGTTTCTTGCTTGGCTTATCTTTGTTTTTTATTTTTTATTATTTTGGGAAAGCGCATAAAATAGAAACTCATCCGCATTACTATCAGAGATGTGTGTTGCCAGTGTGTGTGTGCGTGAGTGTGTGTGTGTGTTTAATTAAGTGCATCGTTTGTGGGCAGCATTTGAATTTGTGCCATAATTCATGGAAAGTCGAAAGTCAGCGCCACAGCACCACAGTTCCCCACCAGTTGCTGAACCAGCTACATCGATAATGTGTCACATATCAATAAAGAATTCCCACATCGACCGCTGTGTCTCAAGCTTTTTCTCATGCTGCTTTTTATGTACATATTTTGTGCCTGCAGGGCAGCTTCAGCTTCAACTGGCTTCAGCTCGTTGACTCGTTGACTCGTTGACTCGCTGACTGCTGATCAACTGGCCAACTGGCGCCACACAAATAAGTGTCAAGACGTCAGTGCCAAAGTCGTTGGCAACAACAACATTAACTAACCTAACAGCAGCACAGCCAACAACAATAAATACCCAGCACTTGCCTGGCCATTGATGAAAGCCAAGTGCCGACGCGTCGTCGTCTTTTTTTTTTTTTTTTTTTTGGTTTACTGCACATAATTGGCCAAGTGGGTCAGTGTAACTTACCTGCAAAAGAAAAACACAGAGAGAGAGAGTGAGAGAGTGAGAGAGAGTGAGATGCAGAGCATAAGTAAAGCAGACAAATAAAGTAATTAAATGTTAATACATGAATTCGTCTCGAATGAACAGGCAATGCGCAAGCAGAAGTATAGAAAGAACGCTAAATATGAGACACAAAAGATTAGTTATGCATTTACACTAGAGCTACATGATACCCTGTAATTAGCTGTAAATGCAACAGGACTCTCTATAAAGCTTGTTGATGGCTGTGAATCGTACCACATTGTGGCAAGAACTATCAATTATCAAATTTAATTTGCAATTATTTGTGCAACTAATTATAGAATTTTCTCTGCTTATATTACATTTGCTGAAGTGTGCAGCATAAATTTATTCAACTATTAACTGTTAAAAAAAACTATAATTACAAGTTTCTTAATTTAACAAACTTTTACAGCATTGCATTAAGTTTTATGAGTGAAAAGTGCAACGAATGCTTGTTTGCTTCGCCTACATCAAGCAGTAGTAGTGTTGTGTAACGTTTGTTTTGGTACTACTTAGTGTTGCAAACTTCTGTAAGTTGTGCAAAGAAATGTGGAAATGATTGAGCTCTCTTTAGCTATAGGCAAAGTGTTGGAACTGCCCACTTCTTCCCCTTCTAACTTTGTTAAGAGTTCGCTTAACAATTAATTAAAATTACAAGCACAAATTAATTATTGAATGCAATGTGTAAATTAACATAATTTCATATGTATTTTTTTTTATTATTTTATGCTTTTATTGCCATTGTAAATTCCATATTACTTTGGTTTTTGGGTTTTCTGAATTTAATTGCTTCATTTTCCAGCTCTTTTCCGTGCTCCTCTTCTTCTTCTTCTTCTTCTGGTTTCTTTAATACCTTTTGCCACACTTTGAGTGTGAGATTGAGTGTGTGAGTGTAAGTGTGTGTTTTGATTATATTATGGCGCTGTACAACCAAAAATGCATTCATAAATTATGCATTTGTATGTAAATGCCTCGCGCCAGCTAATTGGTTTATGTAATAAACATTTTTATTTATTTTTCCCTCATTTTTGTACGTTGCTGTTGTTGTTTTTGTTGTTTCCAGAGTCGGCAACGTTTTAATAATAACAAATTTTTGGGTGTAATGACAACTGCACGACATTGATGAAATGAAGGCACATGCGACATGCATACGCAAAAATCATGCACGTTACGCATACGCCACGTATGCCAGGCACAGTTGAAGACGGAAGAAGCCGCAATTTGTCATGCAACGCCCACGATTTAGTCAGTAAACTGTTTGCATTTGACTCAATTGAGATCTTGACTTATTGTTATTGTTATTTGTATAATTTGCAGCTTTCGTGGCGGCAACTGCAAGTTGTTGCCGTGAGTTTTTCAATTAGCAACGTTAACAATTACAAAAATAGTAGAACGTACCTAGGTGCTTAACAGTTCAGCTCTGGGTCACTCACTTGGCATGGCCAACTCGTTAGCAACTTCTCTAACCCGATAGCATCTGATAACAACGCTGGAGTAAAAGTTGAAGTAATTTCTAGTTTTTATGTTTTCCATGTGAGCTGTGTGTTAATTTTGCCGCCTTTATTTCTATTTTATTGTTATTTTTTTTGTATATATACATTTATTTAATTACATAGTACAACATGAGCAAAAACATTTGAATATTTGCGCCAAAAGTGCAAAACAATTATATGTTTAGCATATAATTGGCTAAAATGTGTGTTACGTGTGTTTGGCATTTTCAATTGCATTTTTATGGCCCATCATTATTGTTGTTTAGTTTGATTTTAACTCATTCGGCGACTACAAGACGCGTAACGCATATTATTCATGTGTTTTGCCATTGCTCAAGTGCTAAATAATTGATTTAATTGCCGCAGGGCGCCAATGGAATCTCAAGTATGTTCAAGTAGTTAAGACAAACGTAGCCCTAAAAAAAAAACAAACATCAAGAACTTTGTGTAACTGAATGAACTAGGAACTGGCTTAATGAATGACTTAATTGTTGGCTGCAAGGCCGCTTGTCTCTAACTACTCAATTGCATTGTTCTATAGTCGATTATTTATGTATTATTTATTATTAAAAGATGCCGCCAAGTCAAGAGCATTATCTTAACTTCAAGTTGAAGTTGTAGTTTAAGTTTTTATCGCCTCACATTCCATACAACTCGCATATAAATCATTGGACATCTCGCGTTTGTTCTGGCCCCCAAAGTCAAGGGCTCTGGGTTGTACAACCAAACCAAGAAGTGTGAAGCTCAATAGAATTAAACAGCTAACAGATTTATCTTAATACGCTTGCGTTGTAAGCAATTCATTAAAGCCCAAAACCCGTATGCTGCTCTCTTTTGAGTGTTTATGCATAATAAATTTATATTATTCAGGCGACAAAGCGCATAACAAAAGTGTGATACCTTAACTTGGGGAGTGTGTGTTTAGACGGGGGGTATGTCTAAAGGCTAGCAAAGCCACACACTTAGCTAGCCACACAAAAGGCCGCTCTTGGCCAACAACAAAGTCTTCAAATAGGTTAAGCCACACACACAGCACACACACACACATGGCAGTCAGCCAGCCAGCAAGCAGATTTATATGCTGGCCATTAAAACAGCCAACATGCCACAACGGACTATTAAAGAAAATATAAAAAATATATATATAGAAGTATATATATGTATGTATGTATGTATGTATGTATGTATGTATGTATAATGTGGCAAGACAACCGAAAATTGAGCTTTTTGTAAAGGCACCTGACTTAGGAGGCGTTGTTGTGCCGCATGGTGCTCTTTCTAGGGAGGTCATAAAAACTGGCAGTGCCACCAAATAAAACTCTGTCTGTGTGTGCGAGTGTGTGAGTGTCTCTGTGTGTGTGTGTGTGTGTGTGTGGCAAGCAGCAGCAAAGCGACGCCAGCTCAAAGCGCATTTTGCAGCCCAGTCGAGTGGGTGTTGCTTGGCCAGAGCACAGAGCTCAGCTCAGCTCAGCTGAGCTCAGCTTATCTGGCCCAAAGCATAGCCAAATGTCTGAGGCTAGCTGAAGCTGGCCAGTTGTTGCGACTGTTTAGACCACGCATGCGCAGCTTTCAGTTGCCTACGTGTTATCACGACCACAATTCGTTGCACGGCAAAATGGGGCGTAAATTGTGAAGACCAAACTCAACTCAGCCTATGGCTCTTTCACTTTTTTTGCACACACACACACACAGCAGACACAAAATATTGCCCTCATATCAACAGCAATCATCAGCTAGCTGTGAACTTGTGGAATGTAACTCAAATTACGACCATAATCAAGCTTAACTCATGGTAATGCTTGTAATGTTATGTTGCGTTGAATTTGGTAACCTTAGACCATGACCATTGGGCCATTGGAATCATACGCAAAGGTTGGGCCATTTGATATATGGTAAATAAGTAAATAAATAAATAAATAAATAAACCTATTGAAATTACATAGCCTCAGCAGCTGAAGGTGAAGGTTGTTAAGCTGAGCCTCCCTACGTTCCACATTTATACATTTCGAGGCATTTAATTTTGATGTGGCAGTGTCATTTGATTCTTTCTTTAATGAGGCACCAACTGAGGGCTTCAATGTTAATTGGAAGCGCAAACAATGAAACTTTTGCCGCAGGTCAGAGGCCTTTGCTCAATCCATTGGCGCATTGAAGTCGTTCTAATTAATTAGAACGTTCAGGCAGCTGAACAAAACTTATCAACTATATATACAATATACTAGTAGTACTGAACGTCACTGACCCAAGGCAAGAGTGAAGATGCCCAAGACACCCAAGACACCCAGTCAGCCAGTCGCAGAACAAGCGACTCTTTGTAATTTGGAGTTGAGATGCCGCACAGTTTGTGTTGGAAATTAATAAGCAGGCAAACGTCTCATGATCATAATGATAATCAACATAATGATGATCAGTACCATGGCGACTGGCATTCAATTGAAGAACAAGTTGCCAACGAAACAACAACAACAGCAACAGCAACAGCGTATGGAGAACAGCGAGATGTTGGCGGTTAGCCGGGAAGCGGCAACAACAAAAATTTCCAGTTTTTCCAATTTTCATGCACTAAACGCAATCAGTGCTCATGATCTGTACATTAGCGTCGTGTGCTGATCACGCAGATTGCCCACATACACACACACACACACACACAGACACACACATACGAGACTATAAAGTGAACATGGAACAGCTGGAACAGTTGACTGATATTTCGCATGCATTGCTGCTTATGACCAGTTTAAGAGCTGTTTGCTCTGCCAGCTACAACATTTGGCATAAATCTAACAAACGCCTAACCAGGATGACAACGACGATGGCGACAGCGACAACAACAACAGCAACAGCAAAAATAACAGCGACACTTGGCCGATTACTGCAGCTGGTTCAAGCCATGGTCAGCTATGCAAATTTGAGCCTAGTTTATGCCCAGTGGCATCAAGTGGTCGTCCAAGTGGCATTGGGCCTTAACGCGCATTGCACTTCCTATGAAGTCATCAGCCACAAACCGTTAGAAATGTCATTACATAAACACAGTATTTTAATTTAAAAATTATGCAAATTTCACAGCACTCAGTGCATCGAGTGGCAAACGTGGGCGTGAGTGATAGGCGTGAAAGGCATCTGCCTCATGCCTCATGCCACTTGCCACATGCCTCATGCCGCAACTGCACAGCGCTACGGGGGCTTCAAGCGTTGCCGCCAAAACTGTCGTCGTAACAGGTAAAATCTTAACAGATTTGTTGCGACTTATTGCTATCACAATTTCTACGGGTAGTTCATTAATTGTTGTTAAAGTTTTATGAGCATATTTCAAAATATATATTGTGCAAAATAAGTGTTGGCAATATAATATAATCAACATATCGTAGACATAATATATTTCAACATAAAATTATAGTTTATATAATAATTAAACAATTATTGATATTTATATTTTATTACAGTTACTTAACTTTCTTTTATTTTATAATAATGAAGAAGAATCTGTAAGCTATATAATAATTAAAATATCATAATTATCAACGACACTTTGAACATAAAATTATAGATTATAAAATTAATAAATATTTATTGATATTTATATTTTAATTTAGTTACTTAGCTTTCTTTTCATTTATAATAATGAAGAAGAATCTGTAAGTTATAATCTGTATAATAATTAAAATATCTTTAACATAATATATTTCAACATGAAATTATAGTTTAACAAATTAATAAACATTTATTATTATTTATATTTTATTAAACTTAATTAACTGTCTTTTATTTTATAATAATGAGGGAGAATCTGTAAGCTGTAATCTGTATAATCTGTAATCTATATAATAATCAAAATTTCATAATTATCATCCAAATGTTTAACATTAAATTATAGTTTAATTAATTAATAAACATTTATTATTATTTATATTTAATTAAAGTTACTTAACTGTCCTTTATTTTCAAATTTAAATAAATAACTCTAAGAAGACACTGCAAGTATTTTAATCAAAGTTCATTGACATTGATGCAATTGGCAGCTCTTGATAGCAGTTGCAAGACGAACTTAATTATATATTAAACATGTTTATATTTAATTAAATTTAAGCTGATCATTTGTTATCTATATAAAGTAGACTTTTAATTACAATAATTACAATTGTATGCATTTTATTCATTTAGTTGTTATAAGTTCTTAAAATTCAAATTGAACAAAGTTCAGATGCTGCTGCTTCCCATTCTCTCCCCCTTCTCTCTCTCTCTCTCTCTCTTTCATTCTATCTCTCTCCCTCTCTTATTGTTTAGCTCACATTTCCTTAAGATTTCTCAGATTTCTGTGCTCAATTTCTTGAACTTTTGTGTGCAAAAAGTGTAAAAACCTGTTCAACAAGCTCTGTCGGCCTCTCGTCTTTCGTTTGATTTTATAATTTATTTATTTATGGTTCAATCTTTTAACGGCTTTGCATTCGTTTCAATACAACAAGAAAAATGTATAAATATTTCAATTATAACAAAATGCGTGCGTCTTTATTTTTTGTTATTTTTTTGGTTGTTATGTTTTGCTTATTTTTGTTAAAGCGCTGAAAGCCAAAACAGCTGTGTTTGCACATTTTGGTTGATATTATTATTTGATTTGTGGGTTTATGCTAACATATATATACATATATATATATACATATATGTATGTTTATTTTAGCTGCATATATGTATTTAATAGATTTATTGGACAGGCAACTGTCAAACTTGAAGTACAACAAACAAGAAAAAGTCAACAAAATTGTAAGAAGCCGTTGCCATTGCATTTATAATGGAATTTCAAGCTACTCCACTTTGCTTTTATTATTGTTTTTAATTTATGCACTTACATATACACACACGTATGTACATCACATGTGTGTAAGTCTCTATGTGTGTGTCTGTGTGGTATGTAAGCCAAGCACAAAATAATGGAAGAAACAAGTCGCTGACATTTGAAGGTTGTTCGGGGCATTGCATTAAACAATGTGAACACTTGAGGTAAGCAATTACATACTTGTATACATATATACAGATATTTATTTAAATAAACTCAACAAGCTTTGTAGTATATAGTATAAGCCCAAAGAACTTTGCTTAACTCCACAGCAGTGCATCAATCAATATTAAACAAATGATTTACTTTTGAAATTATAATTATAATTATAATAATGCGGAAATTGCATGAGAACAATAGACAACAATCAGAGTTGCTAATCATATCTATCATAGGTATCTTAACAATCTGAACAAAGAGCTACTGCTGCTGTAGACACTGTTGGCTTTCTTTTAGGCCTTAACAATGGATATGTTTGGCTAACAATTTCATTTGTTTAACATATGGAAGTATATTTTGTATTATTTATTATTATTTAACACATTTTTGTGCATGATGAACAACAGCTACAAATATTCCAAAAATGTCAAATGAACAATGAGCTAGTTCCTAAAATAAAACAATGTAAACTACTGACTAGTTTTTCACATTTTATATATATATATAGTAGACAGTCTTGACATTAGTTATTATTTGGCATAACTACCAATCAATTGTTAAAAAACAATCAGATAAATTACTTGCATATATGTGAACTAGTTCCTAAAATAAAACAATATGAACTACTGACTAGTTCATCAAATATTTCTATATATAAATAGTAAACAGTCTTTATATTAATTAACATTGTCCACATTCCACAGTCAGAAAACAATTCGATAATTTTCTGCAATACATATGAGCTAGTTCCGCTATTTCAGCCATGTGAACTATAAATTAGTAGAAGTAACTAATCCTACAATTAGCTAATTAGTTAAGCATATAAATATTATGTTAACATTCTTACAGAGTGACACAGTCAACTAAGGCTTGTCCTTAACTAAGTTAACATTAATAAATAGTCAACATTTTCCTATGGAACTAGTTCAAGTGATTAATGAACTATAATAAATAGTTACATAGTTTTTTATGTATTTTTTTTAAATTGTCAACATTCCATCCACATAACTTCAGTATGACACGTTCAACATTATCATTTGAACAGTGGAACTAGTTAAATTCACTTCTGAACTATTATGATGAGCAACATTTGCACACACACACACACAGACACACCTTGTTCGGATCATGTGCGAGAGATAAACACAATTATGTTTTAAATGGTTAAACAAGATGGAAAGCACACCTGCAAAGATGGAAACAGTGAACACTCAACTTGACCTTCAATGTTGCGTAGTTTTATTTTGTTTTGTTTATGTTGTTGTTGCTATTTGCTTGTTTGCCACAATTAGCTGGTTGTGTGGCAATTTTATTGATTTGATGCGCTTTGTTGTGGCTCAAAATTTGCACTTTTAACGCCCAAATCCAATGCTTGGAAATGAGGGCAACAGCCCACATCTCACGCTGAGCTAAACACCAGAAATGTTGACCCCAAAAGACGCAAATGCTTTCGAAATGTGAACTCTATGTAATTAATCAAAAAAATAAATAAATACAGCAAAAGTAAAATAAAACTAGAGCTTATATTTCAGTTGTTGTTGGGGGGCAGAACAACGACCACCCATTGTATAAGGCAGGAACAGAGACGAAGACTGGGAGGGAGAGGAAGAGGGAAGAGAGGAAGAGGGAAGGAAGAAGAGTAGGGGAAGACGAAGGCGCAATCTCAAGCCGATAAATAATCGTTTAACATTAATTTAAATGAACTCAATAGTGCATTATGTCACGATCGAGTGCAGCAGAGTTTCAAATGAAAGCGAAAGTATGTCAGGCAAGCAAAACGAAAGAGACAGAGACAGAGTCAGAGACAGGGGCACAACTGAAGCGTGAAAGATTCTGTATAACTCTCGATGAGCTCAATGATGATGCTCAAGAGAAATGTAAAGACATTGGCATTGTGGTGGCACTTAACGGCGGCATGCGTGCGCACTGGGCACTGCCTCCGTTGTCTTCCAAATGCCGCCACTCGGCGCTGTGACGACAGCTTTCCAGTCCAGTGGCTCCAGTGAAATGGAAAGGCAGTTTGGAGACAACTGCCGACGCGAGCGACAGAGCGAGAGAGAGATAGAGAGAGAGATGCTACAAATGACAAACGGGGCAATCGCATGAAAAATAACTTTCACTAGAAACTGAAATCCAAAGCCCAGCAACAGCAACAACAATAACAACAACAACAACAGCAGCAACACAGCTGATAACAAAAGCAACAAAACAATAAGCCATTGGCAGGCACGTCGCTGTAATGCTGTCGATCTCGATCTCAGGCTCAAACTGAATTTCCAACTGAGTCTGAGTCTTGCTCTCAGTATTCAGTATCTTTTGACTTTGAGTGTTGCGCTGTGACTCATGTCTAGCGTATTTTTCATATATTTTTCTGACTTTTTGCTTGCAATTCATATCGCAAAAATATTCTTTAGACAGACAGTTGCCTAACCCCTAACTCTACACTCTACACTCTCCACTCTCCGCTCTACGCTCCACTCCGCCGCCCGTTGCCAAAAACTGTCACTCAGCGCGTTCTAAGCTGAGCTTAAGTGCCAGCCGAGTCGAACGCGCCCCCGCAGCACTTTTCGGGGTAGGCGTAAACTGTCTAAGCAAATGGCATTTGCCAAGGAAGTTATAAATTTGCTGCCAAATAGAATTGTGTGCAACGACGGGATAAAGGCAAAGGCAGCAGGCGAGAGGAGAGGGAGACTGGAGGGGACTGGAAGGGAGACTGGGATGCCGCAAAGCGTTCATTAAAGCCAAAGTCCCACAACTTACAACCGCATGAGTTAAAAATGTATAAAATTATGGACTTTGGCATACCCTGTACAGCAACAACAACAATAACAACAACAACAACAACAACAAGTTGTTGCCATAACCAGCGAAGTTGTTGCCATAACTTCTACAGTTTTCATTGAAATGACTCGGCTATCAATAGACCCTTTTGCTCTATGGTTTTGATTTACAGGGCATACGCTGAGCCGTTTGTTGTGGGTTTCATTGAGTAAAGAAAACCTTTTGGGATGTGCGTGCACAATGATCGCTTGCAAGTTTTACGACCTTCTGCAACGCCCACAACAAAAGCGTCTGAGAAGTGTGCGTACACTGAGCGAAATGCAAAGCGACAGTGCGGCACAATTAGAGTTTAAGAGAGAGAGAGAGCGAGAGGGAGAGCGAAACAGGGCAGCGACAATCGTCAAACATCAACAGCAACAAACACAAAAGAGAAGCAGACAAACGCCGACTCACGGCCCACACACGTAACGACACGACACGACACGACACTACACGACACGAGACGAGTCGAGACTTGAGCCTAACTCTGAGTACCTTAAGTAGGCAGAAGATCACACACACACACACACACACACACACGCACGCACACATAGAATGGAAGCTTTAGCGCAATTAGAAGGAAGCTTTGGGTGAGGTAATAAATATTTATGCCTGAGTATATGTAACTGTATTTGTAGCAGTATTTGTATCTGTATGGGAATTAACAATCATAACTTGACATGGCCAATGAACTCGTCTGATTATGCGTCAATTTTCTTGAACCTATATAAATTGACTTAATTAACTCATTGCTCCACAATTGGGCAGCGGAAATGGCAACAGCGAAAACTGACCTTTTGATCAAGGGCCTGCGTAATTTAAATAAGATCTATACCACATATCATACATACATATATATGTACATATATATATGAAGAAGTATTTGAAATGTTGCGACTGCGTGACTTATCGCGCATTTCTGGCCTTGTCGGCGTTATCAAAACAAAAGAGAAATCTTATCGGGCATAAATAAACATGTATGTGCATGTGCGACGACCATCAATATCTATTAGTTATTATACTTCCTCAACTATAATATAAATAAATAAGAAATTCCAAATAAATGTCACATGAAAACATAGAGAGAATAAGCCTGGAAAAAAAGGGCACAGGCCACAGACGGTAGACGGTAGACGACTGTCGACAGACGCAAAAGGTTAGTTTCTTTTTCATTTTTCCAGATCACAATCAAACAGAGCAACAATATCAAATGAACTCAAAGACTCGGTTAGACTGAAGACTCCCGTGGTGTTTGCGGTCTGACAGCACTGTAACTAACTGTGTCTCTGTGTGTTGTGTCTGTGTTTTGTGTTTGGTTATGAAATGTGAGGAAAAGTGCCGGGCCGACTTCGCATTGGACTCTGACTTTGAGCTGACCTGCCCATGGGCTGCGCATGCGCAACAACTGTCAACGGCACTTGTGTCAATAGCTTGAAGAAGAAAAAAAAATGAAGAAAAACAGACAAATTTTCTATTTAACTTTCAGTTTAGGTTATTGAAGAGGCAAACACCGCAGAGGCACAGTGACATTTGATACCGCAAGCGGTCAAATGTTGACTAAGCGCCTTCCAACGATATCAATTTACTGCCTGCCATAAATATACATACACAGGGAAACAATCGTATGTAAATACATATATACACATGTATCACGCTATCTGTTAAGTGGAAGGCTAACAAGTGTCTGAACAAACGTGTTTGATAAGCCACATTATAGTTAACATTGAAAGAAATTATACAAATGTTAATTATAGTATATGTAGTATAACACTGTTCTGTTCAGTCATCGAATGTCAATGCTGCTCAATAACAGTGCCAATTATAGCACAATGTTAAGCCGCTTATATTTATGTTAACTAACAGTGACCTTTGTCAACGTTCAGACTGCCTGCTGTTATCTAAGCGCGCCCTACTTGCACATGAAGAAAGTCAACAAAAGCAAATCGACAATCATAAGAAATTATATAAAGTGTTGTGACTAATGCCCAATTGAATTATTAAGAGTGAGAGAAAGAGAGGTGCACCCCACACTCTACCCGGCGGGTGTTTTGATTACAGGCGCTGCTTGGAAATCAACAAAGGCTAAAATGAAACCTGCAATGGGGTCATAATTTCGAGACGCAGAGCATTAACATAAAGTGCCAAATTCCATGCAAAGGCAACACCAATTGCTCTTGTGGCACAATCGTAATTTGGGTCAAAATTCACCAAAAAAAGAATAATCAAAATTATGTATTATCATTAAATTTCATTACAAGCGCAAAAAAAATGCGGCGCACGAATCGAGAAAAACGCAAAATGCAAAGCGAAAAAATCATGGAACTGGAACCCGTTACAGCAAAACGCACTTCACTCTTCCAAGTGTACAGTTATAGTGACGACGCCAGACGCCAAAAAGACTCCGGCAATTGACTGTGGCACAAAAACAAAGCCAGGCTCTGACTGCCTTAGTAGGTGTGTGTGTATGTGTGTGTGTGTGTGTTAGCCATATTTGGGCAGACAGGAGAGACAGACAAACCGCATGGTAAAACATGCGAAAATGCGTACGCCTACCTCCCCAGAACCTTGCAACACATGCAACACTAGAGATGGCCGCGTGTCACAATGACTGGGTCATCTCGTGTCTTAAGCGAGGACAACACAAATACACTCACGGTCAAAATAATAGGTACAACCACATAATGTATGTTCCTATACTCTTTAACTATTATCAGATTGTCAATAGATGTAGTATATGTTTGAGAGTCATAGAATATTAGACTTCTGCAAGACTACCAAGTTGATTTCGTGACACGCGACCATCTCTATGCTCTACTGATGGCAGTCCTGCTGAGCTGAGTCATCATCAAGATTATGATCATTATGATGACGATAATGAGCAACCGTTTGATTGGTGGCAGGTTCAACGAACTCGAATCACTTACCAAAAAAGTCCTCCCAGGTGTCTGAATCGGATTCTATGTCCATCTTTTCAGTTGCTTCTGCTGCTCCTATTGTTGTTGTTGTTGTTCCTCTTGCTGTTGCTGTTGCAACTGCAGTTTTTGTTGCAGTTGATTTATGTGGCCAATGCCTTGTTTGGTATTTTGTGTGTGTCCAAATTTAGCCAAAGATTGCGTTGCTGGTTTTTCCCCACTTCTTCGCACTTGGCAGCCCGAGTTATTGCTGCTTAGATATTGTATCTAGTTGGCGACTTGTGCTTAGTCGCTGCGCAAATGACTTCACCCGGCATTGTTCAGGCAAAAGGCAAAAAAGCCTCCAATCAATGGTCTACCGATAAGATAAACACAAATACGAAACGACAACGGCCAACAACAATTCAGTTCAGTTCAAGAGTTTTTTTTTAGCCAACGAATGCGAATTATAGGCACCACCGTCTCTGTTAGTATCTTATCTGTGTCTTTGGCCAGAGCAAATACCTAATAAGTACGCAGTTTAGACTCAAGGCGCGGAGTGCAGTATAACAGCTGATATACAGACGTACACACACAAATAAAATTGCACACACATATACACACGCGAGCATACACTTCTCGACTGGAAGATAGATATTTCTCACAGTTGCCAATTCTCGATTCTCGTGACGTTTATTCATTCATTTGCTGAACGCTTGAAGCAGTTCTTAGAATTGGCGTATGACTAAACCGGCTGTGAACTTTGTTTGATTAAATATACTACTATTTGCTATCTGTTTGATTCCCTCTATTGTTGAGCACTTGTTGCATTGTTGCGCAAAGCGACAGGTAAAACTAAAACAATAAAACAAATTGCAGGCTCCTTTGCAAATTGAAGATGCACTTAGGTATTGACGCTTCGCTGATTTTCCAGTTTCACCTTCGCACCGTTACTTCTAATTGTGGAAAACACTCTCCCACAAACATACACATATGCATTTACACTTCCAAAGCGTTACACGCACGCGCGTAAACGACGCGACGACGGTGACGACGCGACAACGACAGCAACAACGAACGACGACGACTCACCCACACGACGTTTCGGCACGAACTGAATGCACCTCCCGAAACAGTTCATAGAAATTGCCTCTCGCGCAACTTCATAGATTGGAAATTCAATAATACACTTTCAGTTGTATCTAATCCGTATTATTATACCCATTATAATAATTTATTTATTATAATATATATTTTATTTGTTTATATTCTTTGGAAAATTAATTAAAATTTAAACTTAAATAACGCTAATTGTTCTTAAAATGTTAACGCAATATGAGCTTATGTTATTAGCCAAACGATCTTTATAGCTTAAGTGATCTGTTATTGCTGTGCAACTTAACAGTGCATGTTAGCAAAGACTGTTATCGAAAAAACGTTATGCTCAAAAAAGCACTGTTTAAATATCGATGAATTAACACTTGCCGGCATCGATAGGCAATTAAAAACAAAAAAATTACTGACAATTTGGCTGCATTTTAATGCTTAGCTATTTCATTTATACATACATTCTTAATTATATAAATACATCAATTTATTGTCCACAACATTCCATAACAACATTCCTATAAGACAACACAACCCAGGCGTAGTAAATTTCCACTGAAAAAATATAATTTTATTCGCTGTTTTTAAAAAGATCAAAATATACTTACTTATTATAAAATATATGAGTAAAGTGATTATTAAAGCAGAATCCTTATGAACTATTTGCCAAATACACAGACCAGCCGGATAAATCAGTAGAATTAGTGAAACAATGAAAGACGCCAACAACATTTGCATAGAAACCTAGGGGAATCGGTGAATCGTTATATAATTTAAAACTACATTTATAATACTTACATGCATTATGCCTACAAATAACAAAAGCTTAGCCAGAAAGTATATAATAAGAAATATTAATGCCACCATGATCCAAAGCACGCAACCAGGAAAAAATTTAAAAATAATTAGGGCCATACCCACAATGGAGAGCACCATGCCCGATATGGCAATGAAAAGGCAGCCTCTATAAAGATGTATGCAACACAAAAATCCACTTAAATAAAACATCTTACACAATTTGCAATAGAAAAATTACAATTTGAATTTCAAATATGACAGCTAACGGCGGGCTTCCTTTGCAAACATTGATAACTATGTGTATCGATACTTAACAGTCTTGCTATCGAGTCGCTACTATCGCGTGGGTGTCAGTGACAAAAGGTTAATAATAAACAACAACCATGGATATGCTAGTACCGCCAGCAGCAAAACGAGCTAAACCAGCGCATTCAGAACTAGATGATGTATTTGGCATAAAGGCTTTGCTATCCGATGAGTATAAAAAGGACATAACGCTCATTAAGGTGCACAGTTGTCAATTGGAGACCAAGCAACAGCTGCAAGCCGTCTTACAGGAGCTGGCCCAGAAGCTGCCACATTTTCAGCATTTAAAACGTGTTCATGACAAAAACGTGCTAATATGTCCAATAGCAGACATAAAGGACACTCTGGAGCAGCATCTAAAGCAGCATAAGATCTCGGACAATGTGCTCGAAGCGCTCTGCCGCAATGTCAACGTTGTGGAAGTGCCCGCCAGCAGTGCCAAGCTGCGTGTGCAATACGATCAGATGATCAAGTATTGGCCCTGCAAGTTTCATCCGGACAAATATGCCGAGTCGCTACAAAACGGCAGCAATTTCACAAGCAGTCAACGTCTCTACCACAAACGTATGGCTCAACTGTTGCGCAACCTGTCCAGGGATCTGAATGACGATCAACCCGTTGCCATCTGTGTTGATCCACGCCAGCCCAGCATAGTTGCCATTGCAGGTAAGCTGATTGGTATAATAACTATAAATCGTAGTGATATATTGTTTTATTGCAGGCAGCAATACCAACGGCGGTAGCTCTCATCAACATTGCGTTATGTGGCTGGTGGATCATGTGGCACGCAGTCAACAAGGTGGTGCTTGGCTAGGGCAACATGACTTTGTGGAGGACGAGCAGAATACAACAAGAACATTGCGTGGCCTGCCTCAGACATATTATGATTACTTGCAAAGACATGAACATTGCCAGGATTTGCGATATGGAGCAGAGCTACCAAGACGTGGCAACAGTGAGCAACCTCCGGATGATACATTGACGGCAGTCGATAATCTTACCAAGTTCGGACCGTATTTGTGTACAGGTTACGATATCTATTTGCTCCGCGAGCCTTGCCTTATGTGCGCAATGGCGCTGGTGCACAGTCGGGTGAAGAGAATCTTCTTTTTGGAGCAGTCGAAGAATGGTGCATTGGCAACGAGTTTCCAGCTGCACTCAGTGAAGGAATTGAACCACCACTATGAGGTTTTTCAGTTTACAACATGACTATTTTAACTTAACAAACATTTTGTTTAATTCACAAGACAATAGATTAAATTTTATAGCAATGTATCCATCCTTGGCGCTATCATTGTCGTGTTTCTTGCTGGGGCTTGTTGGCGCGTGGGCGTCGAAATTAGACCAAGCAAGTGGCAATCTGCCTCCAAAATGGTTATATCTTTGCTGGAACCCAAGAATTTAGTGGACAGCTCCAGATCCTTAACACGCAGACGGACGCGTGCACCACGCACATAGTCGCTATAAGCAATGAATATATCAATTGGAAATCATCAATTGTGGTTCCACACAAGGATGAGGACTTACCCGCCATTGCGTGATGGTCGCGTGCAAACACAGTGGAATTTCCAGCCAAAGTCTATGTACAGATCATCGCCAACAACGTGAAATATCTTTCCACTAACAACCTTACCCTCGGCATCGCCCAACTGCAATTTTTATAGATTACATAAACCATGGGCTGGACATGCTATGATAATTCTACTTACGTCAACGAACTTTGACTGGCGTAACATAGAGGCAAAGCTTTGATTGTCCACGGGTAACTCTTCCGGCACGGCTGGCGCTGTATACTTCTCAAATGCACGCGCAAATCCGCCTTTAGTTATGTTTTCCAGTTGCTCCTCATCCACATTGTTGTTTGCAGTTGTAGTTTCATTGCTGTTGGCGCTAAGAGAGCGCTGGGCAACTGATAAATGACGACTTAAGGTGTAAGCATTGGCTTGCACGGTGACCCTGCATAGTTTGTGCAGTAGCGACATTCTTTTAATTGAAATTTTAACTAAAAATTAAAAAACCCTTTTGTTCTTAAACTGCAACTAGCAATCGATGGTATTTACCATATGTTGTATATCGCTCTAATCGATAATTGTTCATTATTTGACAGTGCTGCCACAATGATACATTCTCATTTTATGGTACATTTAATAAAACAAGAGAGAACAACTGTGTTTATAGATGAAATCATACTCAAATTGACATAAAATAAAATTTTGCATGCAGTACTATTTGAGATGCTAAACCATGATTATAAACATGGAAATCATTCTTACTTGCAGCAGACAACAGAAGAAATACTAGGTTTAAAATACATTAATCAAAAAAGGTACTTTATTATTTTAAATGTGGTACTTAATATGAATTTCAGATGGCAACCTTGCTCCTATCGTTACTTATACTGCCGATTGTCCCATATATCGATAGACGTACATTATCATTACGAATTACAAAACACGCTGTCGCCGGGCGTTTTATTTTTTATATATTACGAAATCAAATTGCAGTTGATTTAAGTCCATTACAACTCCAAAAATGATACAACAACAGCGTCAACGTGTTGAGTCGGCAGTTACCCAGCTGATCGATGATATGGACAAATCTCACCTACGCAAAATTCAGGTGAGTGTTCCCTATATAAGACGCACTTCCAACTAGAAACTCAACACATTTGTGGCTTTCATTTGCAGACAGAAATGCATCTGTGTGCCGCAAAGTGCTGCCAGGATGGTACCTCCAGTGTGGATAGCGTCCAGCGTTGTGTCGATCGCTGCTCGGCCCCGATGACCCGAGCACAGGACTATGTACAGCATGAACTTGGCGAATTTCAGGGCAGACTCCAACGTTGCGTCATGGTAAATATAAATTGATAAATGTGAATAATACAAATATAAATATCATTTCATTTACAGCAATGCAATGACGATGTCAAAGTTAAAATGCCAGCCAATCCCAGCGAGGATCAAATAGCCAAGTATACAGATCAATTCGAGCGATGTGCAATACAATGTATCGACAAGCATGTTGGCCTGATCCCCAACCTGATGAAAACTATGAAATCGGTCTTATCTAAAGGACCGGAAGGAATACCGCAAAACTCCTAAGAGCATTTACTGAACACATTACTTACCTTAATTAGTCGTTGATCCTTTTTATATTTGAAAGTCTGGCAGAAATTTTAAGAAATACCTTAAGCTCAATTCTGACTTCTCGCATTCTATTTTATTGTATGTAGAGAGAATTGTGAGAGCACTAAATGAACTAAATGCAATTACAAAACCATATTTCATAACATAATTAATTGTTGAACCTTTATTTTATTGTCTGGCAGAATAATATATTGTTAATACGCTTATGTTTATAACATTTTAATTTGAATTTTCTGGGAGACGAGAATAAGTGTGAGAACAAGTTTGCTTTATTATTATTATCATAACTGAAGCAATCGGAATTTGACTTGCTCCATAAGCATACAATAATACAACTAAGTAAATTCTTTGATTTTAATTTAATTTTCTTTGTCTAAATTTTTGAATTCATACAAATTGCAATGGTGGAACAACAGAAACGTCGTTTGGAGAATGCCATCAGCGATATGATTGAGGACATGTATCGCAGTCATCTGCGTCGCATGCAGTCGACGATGCATCGTTGTGCCGCAACCTGTTGCGATGATGAGCGTGGCACTTTGGACACTGTGCAGCGTTGCATTGAGAAATGTGCGACACCGTTGATGGACGCACAGGATTATCTGCAGAATGAGCTGGGCCAGTTCCAGAATCATTTGCAAATCTGTGTTAAGGTGAGTCCAGGTAACGCCATGTAACTCTCCCATCAATCATCATCACAATCTCTAGGAATGCAATTCCGATGCACGTTCCAAAATGTCACTCAATCCCAGCGATCAAGAAATATCACGATCGAAGCATTTGTTTGAGGTCTGCACTGGAAATTGTGTTGATAAGCATATCAACTTGTTGCCGGGCCTAATGAAGTCCATCAAGCGTACACTCGACCAGGGAGTACCCAAAAGATCCCAGCTGCGTGATCAGAGCAATGGAAATGCTTAACAACAAAAAAAATGAAGAAAACAGTTCCATTCTTACTTATTTGATATTGTATATTTCTCTATTTTTTTTTTGGGGTTGTTTGATCGTTGATATTCCTGGCTATGGTTAGGCAAATTGTTCCGTTTGTATGTTAACTTCCAGGCCATGTCACATTGGCCGATAAGGTGCCACCTGAAGGGTCAAGGCAAAATCGAGATAAGACTTGTTTTCTGCCGCAAATTTGTTAGTTATTTTTTCATTTCAAAATATACATATGTATGTAGTTGTATAACTTATGTATTTGTGGTTTTGTTTTTTTTTTTTTTTTTTTTTGGTATAGCTAATCTTAAGTATACATCAATATATATATATGTATGTATATATATGTAAGTTGATATAGAAGGAAACAGTTTCATCTTGGTGCTCTAAATATCTAATAATAGCAAAGATCCTAAACATTATATAACAAGTAATTGTGCTCCATTACCTCTCTCTCTCTCTCTCTCTCTCTCACTACTCTATTGTTCATTCAGCTTGGTCCTCACACCATATTTACTCCAGAATGTCACCTTGGCCGTGGTCTTCTTGCAGTTATCCTGGAAGACGCTGCACGAATCAAACGGCGGACAATACAAATGCAGGGAGACGGATGTATCCGCATGACTGGGATTCTCCACACGATGCAGTCCCAAGTTATCTGTGTATTACAAGAAGAAGAGAATTAATTATGAAATGGGAAGTCCCTGCATCAACTACTAACCGTTTATATAGGCCACGTCATTCAGTGCAATGGGCGTTTCCCCGATCTCCACGAGTTCATTATCAGCCACCTGAGCATGTGCATCCTGCTGTTGAACTCTTTCAATGTTTGCCGCCCGATTGGGATACTGATAGCGCTTCTCGCGTAAATCCCCCTTGAGCATCTTCATGAAACAGTGAGAGTCGGCATGGTCATGCACCGATGAGCTGTGTCCTTCACCCCAGCAGAGTATCAACAGATTGAACTTGCCATTGCCGGCATCAACCAGATTCCTTGTATACGTATAACGATCGAATTTGGCATATTTACGCCAATCCTTGGGATTCGATTTGTACGACAACATCAAATGATTAACCATTTCAATGTTCACATAGTTCGTCTCAAATTCCCGATGCAGTGCGGCTATTAAATCCGGCAAGGTGTCTATAACTGGTCCATATTTCAAAGGTTTCTCCAGTGCACAATAGAATTGTGTAGCCTGTCGTAGATATTTCTCCTGATCGACTTGCTCGATCTCCGTATCGATCGTATCGATCTTGGACAATGCCATTTTGCACTTGCTTTGATTGACCTGCGTGAAAATGGGGGAAACGGGCGAAAAGGGGAAGACGATGTTAATTTAAATATTATAAATAATTCACTTTAAGTGATTTGAAACATTTCAATTGAAATATTTAATCGCTATAACTTACTGTTTAATTGATTGAAATGAATTACGCGTTAATGTAACTTAATTTGCTGATAATTATATTAATAGAGCGATATAGATTTTTTTTCTTGAAAGGAACTGATCAGTAACTATTAAGCGCAGACCATCAAACTCAACGGACTGATTGCGAATGATGTTGTCAGTGAATAATGTGAATATTTCATAGAAAATACCTATTAAATATATATTAAGATTATATTATACATATAAAGTATATACCATGTATGTATATATACACATATATGTATGTCCAAGTGGAAGCAATAACAAATAAACAAATGTTCACCCCGGCATTATCATCAATATAATACAGATGTTGTCTCTATACCGAGGCGATCTCTGAGCTTAAGCACGAGCTGTATGTTGCCAGGAGCGTAACATCTGTTCCAGCTGAGAGCTGGCCCAGGCACTGGCAACCTCCCAAAATGATCGAAGGTAGCAGATTAGCCCCGAATTAAGATTGCCAGCTTCTGCTATTAACACTGATAAGAACAAATTGAGAGTCTTGGGTCTTGAAACTGTTTGCTGACGCATGGAACATTTCGATTGGCCTAACATAAAGCATATTAAATATAATACATTCATAATTCAACCATAATCATTTTAAAAAAAAGTACCTTTCAATCAGTATTTTGCGTCATTCATCATTTTTTTATGGATTTCTTGTGAATTTCCCACATAATTAGACAAAATACTGAATTTTTAATGTTTATTATTTACTGGAGTTCAATGTTTTTAATTGTGCGTAATTACAATTAAACAATTCTTAACATTTTTAGGATAAACAAATATCTCTGATTATATTGCATACTTTTTGGCAAATTTGTAGTTAATAATAATATCGAATTAATTAAGCAAATTAAGCGAACTATTAACCACAACTGCAGCAAGACAATTGCGTTACTTAATCAACATTTTGCCACACGATTGAAACATTTAAACGGGTTTCCAAAAACACGAAATTCGTGCAATGGAAATTTGTAATTGAAAGTGTCATTAAATTCACTTATATGCGTAATTATGGCCCTGGGCTAATAATTTGGCAATCGCTGTTGTTATTTCAAACGGAACTCGGCTCAAAGTGAGAGCGTTTTGAAAACGTTTGCAATATTCAAAGGCGTCAGCCAACTTGGCACACAACTTTCGCAACCAAGTGAAAACAAAACAATAGTTTTTTTTTATGAAAATTGATGGAAATTAATAGAGATAGATCATTTCCTTTTCGTGAACAGGAGCAAACTTTTACTTACCATTTTGATGCGCACTTTATTTGAAAAGCTGTTTTAAATTATAGTTAACAAAATAGTTTGAATATTTGAATTAGTTTTAGGATCTTCAGCACTACAAACAATGCCTTCTCTACCAATTGGATGCGCGTTCACTTGGTTTATGTGCCCGTCTTTGGTATCTTTCACCAATTTATGGGAATCCGTTGGCCCATGCAAAACGTCATTTTTTTTCACTCAAAACGCAATTTGAGTGACATTCGCTGGACTCGAATGGCATTTTGAGCGTTTATTTGCAGCAGCTGTGACGCCGACTGCGTTGCCCGCAGGCAATAAATGGTGATTTGTTGTTGTCGCTGTCGCTGTCGTTCACATTGACGCTGACGTTGTTATTGTTGTTGTTGTGGTTTGCATATACATATCTTCTTTTTTTTGTTTTGTTTTTGTCACGCTGAGTCGTTTCGTCGTCGTCTTTGAATGTTGTTTGTGTTACTTCGGGCCATTGAAAGTTTATGTTGTTGTCTTCTTTCGGTCCACGAAGCTGCCTTTTGAGTCCCATCAACTGTTAATTATGAAGACGGCTTACTTTTTCCCTCTGCCTCGTCTTCTGCTTCTGCTTCTGCTTCGTCTGCTTGCTGTTGTTGTTTTTGTTGTTGCTATTCCTCGATATTTGCAGAAGAAAGCAGATATCAAGCATCGGCTCAGTGGGAAACCAAATCTCATTGTTGTTGTTATTTTTGTGGTTGATTCTTGAATTTGCCTCGGGGTCAAATGCTAAATGTTTTGTTGTAATATGTGTGTCAAGTGTTATTGTTGTTTTCTTGCTATTTCTATTTCTGTTTGTTCTGCAGTTAGATGAACCCATAACAAATGTGCCACACACAGATCGTATTTGTTTTCCTTGTCTTTTCACAGTTTTTTTTTTTTAGAATCACTTGAAGAATTTCCAAAGGTTTTCCAGGAAGAATATCACACTTCCTTCTGTGTGTGATTCAACAAAATTTGATTTGATCTGAGCGAAATTCTTATTATCATAATATATTCATTTAAGCCTCTCGGAATTCCATTCTTTGGTTTATTGAACTTTTGCTTTAATTAATAATGTATGAACAGTTATCTATTTTACATGCCATTAATCTACCCTGTGCTTTTTTTCTGATTACATGTTTGCATAATAATATTTATTTATTATGGTCAATAATTTATTTGTATAATAAACAAGTTGGCTCAACTGTAAGATGATCAACCTTCAGATACCATTTAAGCATTGCTGAGAGAGTAGAAAAAACACTGCTCTAGCCAATAGTCCCCTTATAGTTCTGTCAACAGGGTATACAATATAAAAAAACAGCAGGTCAAACGATTGTCGTCACATCCCGAGCGAAAAAAACAATAACAAATCTGAATTTGTCACCTATACTCGAATTAGGTCTGCGTACTGAACAAAACGAAGTTCTTATCTGTTGTAAATATGTACAATAATACATAAATAATAATACATAAATAATAGAAAATAATAATTTTTTATTAGAATACTTAATTTACGCTTTATATCTGTTGACATTTTTAGGAACAGAAATCATTTGAATATATATTTGTATTTAGTTATATATTATATTTAATTTAATTATTCTATTACTTCAGTTTGCAATGGAGCTTTGAGTACAATAATTCGCTAATTAAAAGGAAACACCTTCATCCCCCTACTTTAGGTAATCTGAGGAGTGACGGATTAAGGCCATAAGCCATCATCTCAATGTCATTAGAGTAATTGGATAACAATAGAAGGTTTCTTGTGAAGAATACAATCCACAAATATTGCAGGAGGTTTACCAATGTGAAACACAAATATGAAGTACTTGTTCCTGCAAAGAATTGATTCAATTTATGAATTAAAAGTTGACTTCTACATATATTTCAATAAAAACATAGTTTAATTTTAATCAGAAAGCACATTTTTTTGGCGTATATATTGGAATATTTAAGCTATTACAAAATATAAATAAATTGCAATTAGTCGTTGACTAATCCTCTTCATCATCGGATAGCTCAAATTTATCATCATCAAAGTCAAAGTCTATAATCTGCAACAAAGTAAAACATTTAATTAAACTAAGCAACTTTATAGAGCTCCATGTAGACTTACCTCACTATTAAGTCTCTTGAACTCTGAAATGCCAGTCAAATCTTCCAGATATTTGGCTGTTTCGAATGTTTTAAATAAAAATGCGTGTCCTTCCCTGCGATAAGCATCTAAGACTCGCTAAAGTGTATAAGCATAGAAACGTAAGCCACAATGTAAGAGGTATATTTAAATGCAGCATACCTCGGAGCAGGCAATGCACTGCGCAAACTTCTGTGTGGCAGGCAAAATGTTCTCATAGTTGCATAGCATGCCGCGTATGCTGTGTGGCAAGATACCCAGCAGACCCTCCGGTAATGGCGTCTCCAATTTCTGCTGCTCACGACTATTTGCGTAGTAGGCAGGTGCCAATTCCCTTTGCGGATGTTGCAACAGTGCCACCAAAAGCTCCACTGCGTAGCTGGCGGCAATGTTAGAGACGCCGGGTCGTGTAACAGTGCATTGCTGATCCAATGTACGATCTTTGAGTGACTGCAAAGAGATAAAAGAAAAGAGCAATGATGTAGTAGTTGTAGTAGAAATAGTAGTAGAAATAGTAGTAGAAAAGGTAGTAGAAATAGTAGTAGAAATAGTAGTAGAAATAGTAGTAGAAATAGTAGTAGAAATAGTAGTAGAAAAGGGAGTAGAAATAGTAGTAGAAATAGTAGTAGAAAAAGTAGTAGAAAAAGTAGTAGAAATAGTAGTAGAAATAGTAGTAGAAATAGTAGTAGAAATAGTAGTAGAAAGAGTAGTAGAAGTAGTAGTGGAAATAGTAGTAGAAATAGTAGTAGAAATAGTAGTAGAAATAGTAGTAGAAATAGTAGTAGAAAGAGTAGTAGAAATAGTAGTAGAAATAGTAGTAGAAAAGGTAGTAGAAATAGTAGTAGAAATAGTAGTAGAAAAGGTAGTAGAAATAGTAGTAGAAATAGTAGTAGAAAAGGTAGTAGAAATAGTAGTAGAAATAGTAGTATAAAAAGTAGTAGAAATATTAGTAGAAATAGTAGTAGAAATAGTACTAGAAATAGTAGTAGAAAAGGTAGTAGAAATAGTAGTTGAAATAGTAGTAGGAATAGTAGTAGAAATAGTAGCAGAAATAGTAGTAGAAATAGTAGTAGAAATAGTAGCAGAAATAGTAGTAGAAATAGTAGTAGAAATAGTAGTAGAAAAGGTAGTAGAAATAGTAGTAGAAACAGTAGTCGAAATAGTAGAAGAAGTTGTAGTACAAATAGTAGTAGAAATAGTAGTAAAAGTAGTAGTAGAAGTACTAGTGGAAATAGTAGTAGAAATAGTAGTAGAAATAGTAGTAGAAATAGTAGTAGAAAAGGTAGTAGAAATAGTAGTAGAAGTAGTAGTGGAAATAGTAGTAGAAATAGTAGTAGAAATAGTAGTAGAAATAGTAGTAGAAATAGTAGTAGAAATAGTAGTAGAAAAGGTAGTAGAAATAGTAGTAGAAATAGTAGTAGAAATAGTAGTGGAAAAAGTAGTAGAAATATTAGTAGAAATAGTAGTAGAAATAGTAGTAGAAAAGGTAGTAGAAATAGTAGTAGAAATAGTAGTAGAAATAGTAGTAGAAAAGGTAGTAGAAATAGTAGTAGAAATAGTATTAGAAATAGTAGTAGAAAAAGTAGTAGAAATAGTAGTAGAAATAGTAGTAGAAAAGGTAGTAGAAATAGTAGTAGAAAAGGTAGTAGAAATAATAGTAGAAATAGTAGTAGAAATAGTAGTAGAAAACGTAGTAGAAATAGTAGTAGAAGTAGTAGTGGAAATAGTAGTAGAAATAGTAGTAGAAATAGTAGTAGAAAGAGTAGTAGAAATAGTAGTAGAAGTAGTAGTGGAAATAGTAGTAGAAATAGTAGTAGAAATAGTAGTAGAAATAGTAGTAGAAATAGTAGTAGAAAGAGTAGTAGAAATAGTAGTAGAAATAGTAGTAGAAAAAGTAGTAGAAATAGTAGTAGAAATAGAAGTAGAAATAGTAGTAGAAAAGGTAGTAGAAATAGTAGTAGAAATAGTAGTAGAAATAGTAGTAGAAAAAGTAGTAGAAGTAGTAGTGGAAATAGTAGTAGAAAGAGTAGTAGAAATAGTATTAGAAAGAGTAGTAGAAATAGTAGTAGAAATAGTAGTAGAAAAGGTAGGAGAAATAGTAGTAGAAATAGTAGTAGAAGTAGTAGTGGAAATAGTAGTAGAAATAGTAGTAGAAATAGTAGTAGAAATATTAGTAGAAATAGTAGTAGAAATAGTAGTAGAAATAGTAGTAGAAAGAGTAGTACAAATAGTAGTAGAAAAGGTAGTAGAAAGAGTGGTAGAAATAGTAGTAGAAGTAGTAGTAGTAGAAGTAGTAGTAGTAGAAGTAGTAGTAGTAGAAGTCGTAGTAGTTGCAGTAGAAATAATGCATTTCTTTCATTATAATTGTACCAACTAAGTACCAACAAAGAAATAAGGTATCAGTTTTGGTACCAAGCTTAAAGTACCAAGTGTGGCAGCCTTGCTCATAACACTGACGCAAGCGGAGCATTTTTGCGCAAGCTTTTGCGCTGCTTTACAGTGTCAACAATCGGTGCAGTGAGCTTTCGCTGTTTACTAAAAAAACACAAAATGAAGCCGCCTGCGACGTTTGGTAAGCACCAGCTGAGCGTGCGAGCGCCAAGTAAACAATTTAAAATATAGTTAAAACAGAATTTGTTAAACAATACTAATGCATAACATGGAATAGCAATGGCAATGGCAAATGGGAGTGGAAGTGGGAGTGAGAGTGCAATCGCTCGCAATGCTCTGAGCAGAGTCCCCTTGTTTCTGATTAGATAAAACTGTAATGAGCGTTACCCCACGCTCACATCTATACGGCGGAGGTGTGCTGGTGTGTGTAGAGTGTAGTGTGTAGTATGTGCACGGCAAGAAGAAACCGAAATAAAATATTGTTTTCATTGAACGTACGGCGAGATAATGTCGATTTGCTGTACAAGCGAGTAGAGCTAACAACTTTCGATAGAACAAGGCGTAAAGTCAATTCGTTTAAATAATACCATAATATTTGTTTAAACATGTTAACAGAATATTCAGGAAATCTCTCGCATCCGCTGGAGTTCGGTCATGTGCTGGAGATTGTCGCCAAGACCATCGATGGCGCCGCCAGGTAAAGAACATACTCTTTGAATATGACTAAGTATTACTTGTCTTATCAGCAAGTGACTAACGAACCCTAATAATTGTATAACTGCCTTTAGATTCCACATCAATTTATGTACTGCCAAGTCATCGCTGAATCCCGATGCGGATATTGGTTTACGTTTCTCCTGCTATTTTCGCAATGATACGATTGTGCGTAATGCGCGTTTACACGGCATTTGGGGAGAGGAGGAGTCCCAGGTTATGAATAACATATCACTGCCTAATCCCATTGTCAGCGGCGAGTTCTTTATGGTGTACATCTTGGCATGCGAAGATTGCTTTCACATATCAATCAATAGTCGCGAATTCTGTACATTCCGTTATCGTGTGCCCTTGAATGCGATACGCGCCATCGAGATATGCGATCAAATACAGGTGATCAAACAAGTCGATCATCGCACAATATTTCCCAATCCCTGGCCAGCTATACAGGCGTCTGATTACTTCAAAGTATTTAGCAATGATCAACCTATACTCTTCAGTCCCGGCCATGTGATTGTCATAACTGCCCGTTGTTTTGAGAACAAACGTGGACAGTTTATCATCAAGTTTATGGATTCGGATACCAAGCGGGAGGAATTGCACTTTAGTGTGCGTTTCGATGAGAAGTCCGTTGTGCGCAATTCCATGAACAAGAACTTTGAGTAAGAGTGGCGCAATTGCAATTAAATTCAATATTTTACTAATGACGTTCTTCCCCTTTGGACAACACAGATTCGGCGTTGAGGAGCGTCACGGCGGATTCCCGTTTGTTTTTAATCAACAATTCAAATTGGCTTTGGCCTTTACGGAACGTGAAGTGCTCACCGCTGTGGATGGCTATAACTTCTTTAGTTACGCCTGGCGCACACCAAGTGCTATGATGAATCTGGTTGGCTTTAAGGTGACCGCGATTAATGGACTTGTTATACAAATAACTGGAGTCGATCACGTTCAAACCGGAGATCCAACATGCGCTGGATTCGAGAAATATTCGCGACACGATTACGAGTGTGCTTAATATAAGTACTAGTACTATTACTATACTGTTACTAAATGTTAATATAAAGTCTGAAATCAATCTTAACTTCATTGTGTACTTACGTTGCCTGGCGCCGTCACATCGTTGCAGAAGTAACAGCCCAGCTGCTGGCCACTGATGCATTTGAGGCCATCGATTTCCTTGATGCTATCGCCCACCAGCTCCCGAGTGCTGCCATGACGCATTACCAGATAACTATCAAAGCCCAGCGCAGCATTGATAACAATCTGAAAGGGTTAATATGACAGTTAGACAACTGCAGTGCTGGATAGCATTCTGGGAACCTTTTGATGGGCCGCGCCCAGCAGTGTTGGCAGCCAGCGACTCTCCCTCGAGTCGGTTAGCAAAAAGATGACATCATGCGATTGCACTTCCTGCGCAATCAATTTCAAATGCTCCTCGGTTTGACTGCGCAGTGATTCGCCT
The DNA here is from genome assembly GCA_018901825.1 of Drosophila funebris. Classification (NCBI taxonomy): domain Eukaryota; kingdom Metazoa; phylum Arthropoda; class Insecta; order Diptera; family Drosophilidae; genus Drosophila; species Drosophila funebris. The sequence continues at coordinate 5,579,599 of JAEIFK010000682.1, forward strand.
ATTGTATGGCCTGGCATAGGTATTTCCAGCACAATACCTTTAGATACAGTGCTCGGATTGATCTCCAACAGTCGAGATGCTGCTGTGGTTGCCTTCATTCGATTGCCCGGCACTGCATCCGCATGCGTGTAGAGACTTTGACGTACTGGATTTGAGTAGCCCACCTTGCCATTGTCCAGCAGCGTAATGTGTTTAAATCCCCAGGACTACAAGACAATTAACTAAACATGGATTTAAAGTAATGGATAGAAAGTAATCAAACGCACCAGCAAATTGCGGGCCACAGCACAGCCAAGAGTGCCAGCACCAAAGAGCAGGCACTTGGTTTGTGCCAAGATTTCCAAGTTCAAATCCGGCACCAGGCGCCACTTCATCAGCTTCAGATTCAAGTTGATTACATTCTCGGCCAATCTGGTAGAGTTACTAAGCCATTAACAATATGATGTTGGCATTTTAGGATCAACTTACTTGGCTGGATCCATGCTATCACGCATGATGACCATACGTGGACCCATTTTGCCATTGCGATTCAACTCCCAGCCCACAAATTGCACCTGTTCGTAATTGCATCGCTCTGCCTGGGACACCTGCCATATCAAGCTGTTGTCCAGTTGCATTTGCTGATCGTAGCGCAGGCCCATAAATTTCAGCTTTTTGCCAACAAGTGTTGGGCTATAATAAGTGAAAATTATTAGTCTACATCTTCCCAATCTCTTGCGCGTTTCGACTTTACCATTGCTGCAGCAGGAAGGCCACATAGTTGCGCATTAGCCACGCTGGATTCTCATATTCGCTGGGATCTGCAAAGCAATAATAATAATGCTGAGCCTCCTGTTCATCAAAGTTTGTTAGAGCAGCGCTCAAACTGCGCGTCTCCCACAACTTTTGCTCCTCATTTGCATAAAAGACGAAAAAGTTTTGCTGCTCCGCTGGTAGCGCACGAATAGCTTCTACATAGCGTGATGAATTGGCTAGATCTTTGAGCCGTATTGGATCGCAGTATAGATTCAATGTCGGTGTCAATGGGCAGGGAAAAGCAAACCAATAATAATAGCTGTGAGTCTTGAGGTCGGCAAACGATAGGACAAAGAAACGAGCCAATAAACTCGCATCGTTCAGCACACGGTCACTGCTCATATCAGCCAAAAGTCGTTTGCCCTCATTGGCCAACAACGCTGATTTGTCAAGTGCCTTGAACTCTTCAATTGTGTTTTTATTGTAAATTGTTCCGACTGCTGCATGGTTAAATTTCGGTGGCTGTGCTGTACTGTGAAGAGATAAACGTTTCATTTTAGGCAATTAACTAACTAAGCACCATAACACTCACCTATTGTATGCACTGTAATCTACTTCGAGCAGACATCCAGACGCCTTGCGATTCGTATAATGGCCAAAAACTGAACGTTCCGTATCTGAGAGGCGATCGTAATCCAATTTCAGCTCAGCCAATTTGTGCCAGAATGTGGGTGACACAAATGATTCAAATGGCGCAAATTGTAAAATATTCGCATTGCCCTCGCTCATTTCGCCAACAATATTATTATTTAAAAAAACGTACAAAATGCACAATGCACAAGTAAACAAAGAGAACAAGGAGGGAACTGCATGAGAATGAAACAATCAGCTGTACGATAGGCAATCACTGTAAAGCCGAACCGGGCGTCTTCGATATCTTTACGATATGCGTGATAGAAAAATTCAAATTCTATTAATGTAAAGATATTAATAATACAAACAATTGCAATTCGCTTTTGCAATCATATAATCAATAAGTTTATTACATTTAATTATTCTCAATTATATATATAGTTTTATAGTTAGAAACAAATTTTAAATTTTTAATATAATAATCGATATCACCAACAGCATGTTACTTTAGCAGCTGTACAAAAAGAATTTAAGCTTAGTGTATTTTTAGCTTCCAGCTTAAAAGTGTATTAAACACATATTCAAATCATAATCTAAGCCTGTTATTAATCTTTATTCGAAAATAATAAATCTGTAGCTTTGAAATTTTTTTGCTACAATGCTAATAACAGTTGTAAGGAATGTTAAAATCCTACTATCCCATATGGTCATGTTAAGCGACTTCAGTTAGTTTTGCAGCACTGGTTTAGTAATTTTGCTTTGTGCATGCACAAAAAAAGTTTGCCATACTGAAATTAGTAATTTATAGAGGTTAGTACAATAAAGTAGAGAAAGTAGGCTCCGAGTGTTTTATATTTTTATAAGTGTGTAACTTTAACTTGAATTAAATAACAAAGTGAATTGAGTAATGAAAAGGCATTGCAAATTATAGCCTCAAAATTTTTTCCATGATTGAGAGAAAACGTACATGTGTATGTACATACATGCATACATTTGAACGTCCTCGTTTCTTTTTCGCACTCAGCCAATCCAAGTTGAAATCAATAAAAGTGAAATATGCAATAGTGTTGTAGCCTTTTCCGTGTATACTTGTATAAGAAAAGTGAAGGAAAAATGAAAATGCGCTGCATGCAATTAACAAAGAAATCCAAAAATGATTCACTCGAAATACAAAGAAATATGTATATGTATGTATGTATATACCGTACAGTACATAGATAGATAGAGTGAGAGAAGAGCAGCAGCAGCAGCAACGTCAAGTGCCAGCAAACAAAATGGCGGCGGAATAAAGCGGAAAAACTCAATGCTGTTGACGTTGCCTTTGCTGGCTGCTGCATGTTGTCTCTCACCTCTTCTCTCTTATCCATAGTTCAGATTGAGTTTTTCAATTCGCTTTCAATGCAGCTTCTTTTTAATTTTCCGTGTGTACGCTTTTTATCGTCGAAACAGCCACACGCGTTCACACACATACACTTGCACACAAACTACATTGTATGTGTGTGTGCGTGTGTCACATATGTATGTATGTATATATGCACTTTGTTCAATGCTATGACGAAAGCAATGCGTAGAAAGAAAAAACTGCAAGGTATAAAAGTAACAGACCGGGTTATGGATCAGGTCAGAGAACAAAGGCGGATCATTGGATTTTGATGATTATATTTTATATTAAGGTCGTACGCTCTTTCAAAGTAAATTTAAGTAAGCATTTAATTCCTACTAAGCCCACATTAGTTTCATAATGTGGGTGTGTGCCATTGGAAACGGCATAAGTTTTTTCTAGTGGGGTGTACTTAGCGCTTGTGCACGACTCGCTTGAATTGAGGTCAAAATCATCCACAACTGGGTCTCTTGGCGGCATCGGTTTTAGTCGGGTCGGGGTCGTCGACGTCTTTTTTGCTGCAACGCTTAGAGGGAGGCAATATGCGCACTCTTTAGGGTGGATTTTCACTTGGACACTTTGGGGGTGTTTAGAATACATTAAGTTGCAGCCAGGCAGACAATCAGGCAACCAATACATGTATATACTTACAATCATATAATTACATTCAAAATGGTCTCAGGGTTGCTTTTGGGGGCAACACATCCTTTCTTCGATATGTATGCACTTCCATATTTGAGTACACATACACATACAGATGCATACAAATAAGTATATGCATATATGATTTTATATGTGTGCTAGAGCTTTTTCTTTGAGACGCAGAATTGAGCAAACAGTGAAATTTTAGCAAGTAAATGTGACTCATGTCTGCGGCGAAGTATTTTTATTTATGCTAAGCCCGCTAATCAACAATACAACGCACCCATCTAGTACACTTTATTGGGGTCAAGAGACTTTAATTCGATGGCGCAGAATAACGCGAACAGCAACCCAATAAAAGCTCTAGCAAAGGCCAAAAACCTTCATACACAGGCACAGGTATAGGCAGATATGTACACACACAGACGCATTCACACATACAGGGAAAGGACACTGACACTGACAAATTCGCGCGCTTGTGCGCAGCAGCAGCGTCTAGCAAAATGAGTACATTTATTTATACATACGTGCGCACATACATAGCCATACAGATGTACATATTTGTATGTGTGCGTGAGATACGTGAGCATCCACATCCCAGTTTCATTTCGTATGTTGAGATGTTCAATCTTTGGGAGTGAAGCGCGCGCAAACAAAGGAACTGGTCAACAAAGAACAAAAGCGAACAACGACCTGAGAGAGTTTCGTCGTCAATTTGTTCACATACATATTAAATTCAATTTAAGTAGTATTAATATTGATTGAGCACCTTCGGGTAATTGCATTTACATACATATAATAGCTGCAGTTTAGATGCGCATTATAATTGTGCCTACAAGACATTGGCAACTCTGTCGCGCAGCTTTACATAAACCCACAAACACTTACATACATATACATATATACTTTTCCCAAAGCTGAGTGAGAACGCAGTAGTTATTTATATGAATGTATGTGTTTGTGTATCGCTCAATTGCGTTTCGTCGTGTGCGGGGAAAAAGTGAAATAAACTTGAAGGTGTTTCGCGAGGTTATTTTCATTAAAATTCCAGTTTTATACTTATGCTTGTTTCCCATTGCCGCTGACAGTCAAACAACCGTTAACTCTATTAAACTTGAACACAGTCTGACAGACGTACATGTACATAGTTAATCAAGTTGCGCTAAGCCAAGTTTTTTTTTTTTTTTTTTTTTTGAGTGTAAATCTCGGTTGCCATTTTAACAGCTGTTTAGAGACTCGATTACTCATTGTGCTGTTGTTGTTTATTGATGATATCAGAAAATACCAGAAGTAATTAAAATTAAAATTTGTAGTTTGGAATTGAGTTGATGAAAGCAAATATAATAGGAAAGCTTTCAATTTGTGCTTTTCTTTTATTTTCAATATTTCACAAACATTATACATATTTTGATAGAAAGAAATATTTAAAATTTGAGGGGCTTACATATATGCATATGTATATCTGTATATATTACAGTTCTCATTTGCATATTTGTCAGGAACTCGTATGTATTATTTACATCCACATATAATACTTTGTCTCGTCTAGATTTTTGTGTACATTGAATTTGAAACTTTCCACCACTTAGATCCATTTTTAATTAGTTTTTTTTTGGCACGTCTTTCTTTCTCTATCTCTAAACAGGATTCCTATAGGCGTACGGCAAGCAAAACGGAGAACGGCAATATCCGATTAGAGAGGAATCTATAATAATTACAAATTACATATACCGGAAAAGCGGAAATCACGCAGCCCACGCAGAACAAGGAAGAAGCAGAAGAGACTTAGGACAAAGCAACCGAAAGGAAGCCTCATCATTAACAGCTAAACATATACAGCTTTATATATACGATTTTGTGTGTGTGTTCTCTGTGTGCGTGTGTCTGTGTGTATACGAAATTTCTGTTTTGTTTCGCGTGTGTAGTGTTGAGTAACGGCTGGATAGTTGAGATCAACAGAAGCACAGTAGTAAACGTAACAGAGCTCACAAAGATCCAAACGGACAAACCGAAAGCATCACGAATTTGAACGTGAAGCTTTGAGAAAGAACATTTTCACTCCCGAGTCGATAAAAAAAAGTTATCACCATTCCACTATCAACGTACGACGCCGCTCCCCTTTTGCACACTTACGACGATAGTCCGCAACGTTGGACTAACGGTACAAGCAACGGGCATCAGGCAGGCGTCATCATAGATCAGTTTCGGTGCGCCAAAACGATCACCATTGAGGGAGGCACCAGTACCGGTGACACGACGAGCATCGGCGGCGGCGTCAACGATTTACGACTGGTAATAACGGCCCAACAAAACGATATCATCGAGCGCAATTACGATCAATTGACCAATCGAGGCGGTGGAGGCGGAGGCGGCGGCGCCGTTTTAGGCGTCACCAGCAGTAGCGGAAGCGGAGGCCAAACACCACCGACACCACAAACGACAACGGCGTCGACTGGACAGAAAACCCTGCTCAACACCAGTCCCAATCTATTACCGATAACCACTGCAACCGATACATTCAATAATCTCAAGAATTTGGTTAAAATCGACAAGGGCTCAACCCCAGCTTCCAATCATACGAGCAATTATCGTGCCAATAAATCAGGTGGTCCCGGTGGTAACAACGATTCATTGTTGGGCGGTCGTAACGGCAGCCGTACTAGCGGATCAGTTGGAGTTGGAGGTGCATCATCAGCAGGTGTTGTATTAGGTGGAGGTGCAGGAACAGTTGGTGGCCCAAGCGGACACTATTCCAGTGGCTATAATAAGAATTCCGTCAAAATTCGTCAACACGATTCGGAGCTAAGCCCAAGACCTCGACGATCTTACCAAAACGATTCGTCGTCGTCGCGTTACTATAACAAAAATAGTGACATTTTGGGTACAAGCAGCAGCAATAGCAGCGGCAATCAGCAAACGCTTGGCAACAGCAACGCTGATAGCTCCTATAACGGTAGTGGTCTTGGAGTCCATCGTGGTAGTCGCAACAGCTATCACACGAACTCCGATGGCGGCAGCTATAATCGTAATATAAACTCAAATTCGGGCAGCAACTATCGCTCCCATCATAACACCAGCAATAGCGGCAGCTCACGCTACGAGACGGTCAATGGCAATGGCAACAGTAGCGGACAACAACAACGTCACTACGGCAGCAATTCGACGTCTGGAGGGAGCAATAGCATCAATAGCAACCCAAACAAGTCAAACTACTCATCGCAACGTACCGGGAATGATGGCAACGGTGGTCATAGCTTGAGTGGTCGCTATCGCGACGACTATACCAGCAATAGGGACAACTATAGAGATAGGGATAGCTACGGGGACGATTCACCAGCTCATCAGCGCTATAATAATAACAACAGCGTTGGCGGAGGCGGCAGCAGTGGTAGCCTAGAACGCAACGGGCACTCTGGAGGAGGAGGAGGTGGAGGCGGCAATCGCTATAATAATAGAAGCAACAACGATTCGCTTTCGCTGTCATCCTCAACTGGCAGAAACTCCGATGAACGCTACGAGCGTGGCCAAAGCTTAAGGCATAATAGCGGTATCAATAGCCAGACGGCGTCAACAAATGTTTCTTTGAATCACAGTGCAGCAACTCAACAGCAAACACAGTTACAACAACAGCAGCAGCAGCAGCAACAACAGCAACAAGTTGCATTCAAATCGGTGACGCCACCACCAGTGGCAACAGCCTCATCATCAGCACAGCAACCGATAACTGGACGCTGGATACCACCATCGTTGCGTCCACAGCATGGACTCACCCAAAGCGAAAAGAATGATGCAGTGTTTCGACGTGTCCGTGGCATTCTGAACAAATTGACACCGGAAAAGTTCCAGGAGCTGAGCGATGAATTGCTAAAACTTGATTTAAATTCGATTGTTATACTTAATGGGGTTATTCTTCTAATATTCGACAAAGCCTTGGACGAGCCAAAGTACTCGTCTATGTATGCACAGCTGTGCAAGCGTCTCTCCGAGGAAGCGCCATCATTTGAAAAAGATCCAAACAATTCGTGCACCTTTCTACGTTTGCTCATTGCCGTGTGCCGTGATAAGTTCAACAATCGTTTAAAGCGGGACGAGGCGAACGATAATCGGCCACCACCAGAAAATGAGGCCGACGAAGAGGAGCGACGCCATTTGGCGAAACAGCGAATGCTGGGCAATGTCAAGTTCATTGGTGAGCTCAATAAGTTGGATATGCTGTCCAAGAATGTATTGCATGCGTGTATTATGGAGCTATTGGATAAGAAGAAGAAACGTACGGCCGGTGCGCAGGAAATGTGCGAGGACATGGAATGCCTGGCTCAATTGCTCAAGACTTGCGGCAAGAATTTGGATTCAGAACAGGGCAAAGAGCTGATGAACCAGTACTTTGAGACGTTGGAACGTCGTTCAAAGTCAACTGAATATCCACCAAGGATACGCTTCATGCTAAAGGATGTTATCGAGCTCCGACAGAATCACTGGATACCCCGCAAAGTGGGCGGCAGCTCTGAGGGTCCCGTTCCCATAAAGCAAATACGCTCGGACGACGACTCGATCATACGCACTCCATTCGCCAATCGCAATCGCGATATGCGCAACAATGATCGCGATGGCGACAGCTGGATGAATCGCTTCCATCTAAATCTACAGACTGGCGGCTACAATGACATGTTTAGCGGCCTCAGTGTCACAGGATCATCACCAATCGTATCACCGTAAGTACAATAGATTCTACATAGATTGTGTATATATATGAGATTAACTCGAAATTTGTATTTCTTTTTCTTTGACAGCTTTGCCACAAGCAACAACAACCGTGATCGGGATCGTGATCGCGATCGCGACAATCGCCAGTACAACAATCGCGATCGCAATCGTGATCAGGGCAACAACAGCGGTGGTAGCGGCGGCAATGGCAACTATAACAATCGCTACAATAAGCATAACAATCAGAACGGCAGTGGCAACGTTGGCGGCAATCGCGATGAATCACGTGGCGGTGGCGTTGGCGGCTCGCATAGGAACAACGATCGCAACAACGATGGGCAGTACGGCGGAAATCAGCTCCTTTTGGGCAGCAAAGAGTTGGCACCGCGTTTTAAGCGCAATTTGATTACGACCAATCAAGATTCGGTCGAGAATTTACAAATGCGACCGGCAGCCAACTCGTTGCTGTTCCGAGCAGCCTCCCAAAATCAAAAATTCCCGGCCACACTGCCCATGTCGACACCGCCCAGTGGCAATACGTCGCAGCAGTCATCGCAGCTATCCAATTCGCATTATCCGCTACTAGGAACACCAACATCACATCTTATGACCAATCCAGCACGTCCATCATCCACACCATCGGCAGAGTATGGAGTTGAGAATCGCACTCTACATAACGCTCAGCAGCAGACGGAGAAGACCCTCAAGGCGACATCCTCATCGCCCAATTTTAGTGCAACCGGACAAATGACCATGGAGAATAACATTGAGAAGAATGCAGTCACTGAGACCAAGGAGCAGCAGGGAAGATCAAGCAATGGCGCTGTAGAGCGACCAACAACTCCCGCTGGCTCCGGCTCAGGGTCTGGATCAAGCAAGCAACTGAAAAAGGATAAGGGACCCAGCAAGGAGGAGTTAACCAAGAAGGCAAATACCTATTTCAAAGAGAAATTCTACTATGATGAGCAAACTGATGATGGTTTGTCTGTGGAAGGCGAAACAGCACCCATTGAAGGTGAAGGCACAACTCCTGATCAATTTACACAACTAGTTGAAGGTTTCATCGAGCTAAAATTGCCGGAGAAATCGATGAAAGATGTGTGCCTCAATTTGTTGATGGAAGTGTTGGACCGTGTGAACGATGTTTACTTGGAACGCATCGTGCGTTTCCTGCAGACATTGCGCAAACAGTCCAGCATTAAGCCCAATGTCATTGTTGAAATATTCAAGCAACTGGTGAACAAGATGAACGAGCGCGAAGCGCTTAATCCACGGATAACAGCCCTAGTAGCGTCTGTGCTAAGCAAAACCGTCTGTGAGCCAGCTCTGATTAAGTTAAACGACATTGCCAATTATACGGACAATGGACAACATTATCCATTGTTTTTGCTGGTGTTGCAGCAGCTTCATAAGACAATTGGCAAGGATGCGCTGGAGGAGAAATTCCGTGCCAGCAAAATTGATTTGATGAACAGTTTGCAGGAGGTGGATCGTAATAAGGAGCGTTTGGCTGAAATACTTGAAGATCGACAGCTGTCTTTCCTGTATCCATTGCTCAAAGTGCAGGCTGAGATGCTGAAGCAGCTGCAAAGCGATCCCAATCCAAATAATTTCTATAAATGGATCAAGGCCAATGTCGACAACAAGTACTATAAGGATCCGGGCTTTATTCAAGCACTTATGACCGTTGTGGTCAAGTACATCACCAAGGAGACGACCCTGGCCAACAACTTGGATCCCAAGGAGCATCCCGAAAAGTCGGTCACACAAAAGGAACAGGCAATGCTAGAAACCTACAGCCAAATGCTGCAGACTTTCCTCGGTCAAAACGAATTGCAATTGATGGCACTATATGCTCTGCAACTTTTCTGTTACAATGAAAGTTTCCCCAAGGGTGAGTAATCATTGAGATTAAACATTAAATATATATATATATATATTAATTACCTTTTCTTATAATAGGCATGCTATGTCGTTGGTTCAAATACTTGTACGATTCGGAAATAATCGAAGAGGAGGCATTCGTTTTATGGAAGGAGGAGATTTCTGACAAATATCCAGGCAAAGGATCAGCACTGTTCCAAGTGAACGCCTGGCTGACTTGGCTACAGGAGGCCGAATCTGAAGACGACGAGGATTAAATACCCAAATGCATAACCACTATATATGTATATCACTTCTATATTTATTCGCAAACAACAAAAAAATTTACAAAAATGCAAAAAAGCAACAAAAAAAACAACAAAAATAAGCTTATAAAAATAGAAAAAAAAAACAACACATTTAACACATTATAACAGATGAAAGTTGAAATCGCGGTTGCAAATGTTAGTCAAATTATAGTAGAAAAAAAAGCCACAAGTTAATCCAAATTATTTGATATTCATTCAATTACAAGCAACTAATAATTAATCATCAATAAATAAAACGGCAATAGACGCAAACGTAATCAACAATATTATGATATTTAAATCAACTAAATATGAATAGCTATTGTAAAACCTTCCTGATGATGGATGATACATGCTAATTTCAGATGACAAGCTAACGAAACTAAATGGAAATTAGTAAAAATGAAAATAAAACATACACACATCAGTTATGTACGATCTATCTATATATATATATATATACATTAATTAGTAAATTTCATTCATAATAATTGAACCGGAACTGATCTTTTAAACGAATTGCTTTCAGTTTTCATAAATTTCCTGTTTTTGCTATTTGCACATCCCTCAATTCATATATGTATTTATTAAGTAGTTCAAATCAAACTGATAACAACGCATCATTTATATTTATCAAAGAGAAATAACACCAGCTCCATAATCTAACCATAACAAGGCTTACAAATCCGAGCTAGCATCGAATTCGTAACGACTCGTAGCACTGAATGTATTTTAACTCGAAAAATATACAAAACAAAAACGCCAACATCAAATATAGCCTTAATAAAATGAAAACAACACTGCGAACGGCGAAAGTTTTGTGTTTTCTTTCTCTAACTTGTGAAAATTCATTTCATTCATTATTTGAACTGGCATCCCATTTGGCGCCGAACGCTTTCGTTAAACAACACTGCGTTTGCCCTGGCATTCCAGCCCTGCGCCGGGTTTGACGTCTTGCAACACTGTACACAACAAAAAGTGCATTTCATTGTAAAATTAAAGTAAAGCATTTAATTTCAACTTTAAAATAATTACACAAATGGAGAGCTGTGCTGTTTTGCCACCACAACAAAGGGAATCCAGCGACGCAGCCAATGGGCAACCAGATGCTCCAGAACCCTTTACTTCGCACATGACCCTCCTGGAAGCGGGTGTTGTGCAGTGCACGTTGCGCGTCCTCAAGATGAACGGAAGCACAATGCTGTTCCTGCATGGCAAGGAGACGAATCGCTTGGATGAACTCGCTGTGGCAATGCCAGCGCGTCCACCCAGCAAAGATGTGGTTGCCACCACGTTTATGGGCGACCACGGTCAAAGCGATTCCCTGATTATGGCCAGAAAGCTGAGCGCTCGCTATGGTCGCCAGTTCTACGTCAGTATGAATCTTCAATTGGATAACATTACGCGACCGGTCTTTGAAATGGCGCTGGTCACCTACATGAAGGACAATCTGAAGCAGTTTGTGTGAGGCGAAGACTGAGACTGCAGCCACTGCGTCCGCTGCAGCTGCATGTACTAGATGTATGTATTTTTATAATTGTGATTAAAGCAAACTAAACTCCTTAGTACAATGCATTTATTTTTGTGTGTACCAATATTCAAAAACATATTTATTTATGGCTCCAGCATATGAGCACAGAGGCACGCCGTGTGTGACAAGCGTGTTGCGTTTATTTTTGGTGCATTGGACCCCACGGACGACAGTTGGGACAACTCACTAGCCAACCTAGCTCCATGCGCTCCAACACTCCCAGCGCCAGCTCAGATATTATTGAGGATAGTTCGATATGCAACACAAGTGCAAACGTCCGCAAAATTAAGTTACTTCGCGCTATATAACAAATGTATTGAACGTCATTGGATTGGATCGTGTAAGTTCCAAGCGAAGCCATAATTATCAGTAGCAGCTATTGTGTGTATAATACAAAATATGGTTGTGATTGAGGTCACTCCACACAGGTGTGAAGGTCTCGCGGCCAAAGCCCACACGTGTTGTTCTGTCTGCTTTTTGCTGATTATTGCTGTGGATGTCAATGTCGTCGAGGCCCTCGGTCTGCAACCTGTGATATGATTGATAACTATGGTGCGCGTGTATGTACATACATACATGCATACATACATACATACATCCACTGCAATTAGAAACGTGGATTGCATCATGTGCAAGATGTTTGGTTAAATATTGTAAGAGTCTTAAGCAAACATAGAATATATTGATTGCTAGAAAGATAATCTATTCTATGCTTTAAATGGAACTTGTAAGTGGCTTGTAAAGCAAGCATATTGTCTTGTTGTCCAAGCATAAATAGTTACACAATTCCCAATAACTCTAAAGTTGCAATTTACTTAGTTCTTAGCCAACTTTAGAAGTTGAGAAGCTTTTATTGATTTATGAAGAGTCCATTGAAATATTCGCATTACAATTTATAGTAGAAATGCCTTATAAATTGCTGGGCTTATTAATAGTCCGTCTAGACGAGATATTGTCAGCAGTATCAGGCAAACAAAATAACAAAAAGCCAGTCAGAGTAACCTGTATAAATAGCACCTAAAGGTACCTGTTGCTACTGCTAAACACATGAAATTGTGGAATGATATTTGATTTATATATTTTTTTTTTAGCAACTCATTAGCCATATCATCAGTCTGCCGATATTTTGGGGGGCGATAACGCGTTAAAGGTGCTTAGTATCCTATGACGGGAATCGTATCGATGATGATGAACTTTGTTGAGTTACATGAGGGAGCTGCATGCAATGAGTTGGAAGAAGTTTGATGATTGTGATGCGTTCCAGGGGTAGACGAGCGCACTATGTATACTATGTATGTATGTATAATGCGTGCTTTTGGACTTTGGACGTCTGTGCACAGGCACAGGCAGAGGCACAGGCACAGGCAGAGGCACACAACAATAGATTGGAATATCAACAGAGCAATTAGCCATTGGAAGTTGCCGCCGCTCTGAGCACAACAAAGTTCGCTGCTATCAGCAAATTTGGATGCGACGCATCGACTCCCAGTGGGTGCCAGAGTCTCGACCAGTTGGCAATTGCATTACAACACATCTTAGACGATCAGCTTTAACTCATTGCTGAGCTCAGCTGCTGAGCCTTGATAAATCACATATAATTCCGAACCCCATTCCGAAAGCAGTTTAAGCGCACGCCTCAATGTTTCGCCTATTCCGGCTTATCGCTTCCAGCTGGCACCTTTGCCAGCCAGCCAGTCGGTCAGACCCCAGTGTTATCAGTACGAGTATGTTGTTAATTTGATAGAAATATTGAACATCATTATATGACAGTTCGGAGTAACCGGTTACAAGCGGTTATACTGTATGGCCCGTATCTAGACCCAATCTCTGGCAATTGTGGCGCATTTTTGCTGGGGATTGTGTTTTGTTTAGCTGCTCAAATTGTTGTTGTTCTTTTTATTTTTTTATTTTTTGCTGTCTCATTTAAATTTTTTTTTATTTTTGTATTCGTATTTACTACGGAAAAATTAATAAATTGTTAGCAGCGCACGCTTTCACCTCTAACAGACCTGAGCTAAAGACTTGGACTGCACATAGAGGAGTTGGTCAGGGTGTGCGTGTGTGTGTGTGTGTGTGTGTGTGTGTGTGTGCGACATCCGATGATGGCTGGATCTGCTGAGCTCAATATGTTTTGAGTTCGGTGTGGAAACCAAAAGACGCTTATCAATCGCAGTTCGCGCCATACAAAGTTCAATTTCGCTGTTCAGGGGAAACCAGTAAAACTGGGTTTTGTATTTATTTCTGTGTTGCAGCAAGTCTAGCTTAAAATTGGGGTCATGCCAATAAATTTGTAGAATTTGAAATCCTTTTGCAGTACTGGGCAAATAACTGCCGCTAAAGACGTTAGCAAAATGCCGGAAAATGTTCTGATAGCGTATGATTATCCTGTTGCTGATTGTTGTCTTTGTTGTCAACAGCTTAGGTTATTTGGAATGTGTGTATATAGAACGATCAAAAGAGACTACTATAAAAGTGTCAGAAGATAAACGATTTTAGGTTTATGATTCTGCGCCATTTTCTTGAGAGTTTCCGCTGGAAATTCTTTCAATGGAAAGCGACTAAAAGTTTATGCAGAACTGTGACTTTCAGAGCAGTTTCCGTAGTTGAAATCGTAGCAATTTGTTAGTTCAATTGAACAACTTATACAATTTAAGCAGTCTGCTTCTTCTAAGCCATACAATTTTGTACCTTAAACCTGTTCATGACAGTCCAGAGGGCGATTCCCCCATGTTACTGTCCCTATCTGTGCGATCATCTCAAAATAAATCATGATTTCTGATCTCTTCACAATTTTTGATGAAATTTTGCGCACTTTGATTGCGCTGAGCACCTGGCAGAGCAATCCGGCAAATCAGATTACATACTACATATATGAGAGAGTGGAGCGCCTCTAGCTTATCATTGAGCATTGATGTCATACCATTTCCGAGTAGTTATTTATGTAATGCAGGTGGCAAGACCAACACGCCCCCGCGGGGGCATTATAGCCATTGCGATTGTGTGAATGGTGCACAATGCACGTATGTCGGGGTATTGTGAATGTGAATCACTTCCTATCGATATGGGTTAGAGTACAATGTGTGTACAACTGATAAGTTAACACGCTTGCCCCCTCTTACTCTGGTTACTCTTTTGGCCTTAGCCTCAATGTGGACAAAAAGTAAACACAGACACAGTACAACATGTGAGTTGACCATTGATAAGTTAACGCTACCATGTTGGGGTTCTAAAAGTCTAAAAACTCAACGTCATCGTCATCTTTTCGCTGAATTTTTGGTCGCAAAAGATACGGAAGACATGTGGCGGCATTGTTGACTTGCTTGGCAGCACGATAACAGCAACTGCGACGCTTTATCAAACCAGACAGAGAGAGCGAGAGAGATGCGCAGTCGTAACACGGTCACTGCTGGAGGGGAATTCACATTGCCGTGCCTTGTCTCGCCCTGCCTTGCCCAGGTTTACGGGTACGAAGTGCAGTCCACACTGTACCGACTCAAGACTCGACTAGCGACTAGCGATAGCGATTGGACCCCCCACAAGAGCTGTTGACTCGACTGAGTGCTCGTTTGCTTGAGTGCTCCGAGTGCTCCGAGTGCTGATCATTGGTCGCACTCATGCTAACCTACAGCTAGAACGATTTTACACTTGTGCGTTTCTGCTGATAACTAACCCTCCTCCCACCCTGTACCCAAACGTTTCCGTTCCTAACGCTGTTACACTCACGTACGTAGTGTGTGCTGCTGTCATTTGATTTCATTGTTAAATTTTTCGTTATACGCATACGCTACTAACTTGGTCTATTGGTGTATTGGTCGCTTGGTCTCATTCTCGTCTCGCCTTGGGGCCCCCTCTGAGGCCTGTCTGGTCTGCGTGCGCAGCCTTCTCTCCTTTGCTGATAAGCGTACGGCGCAGCAGTCTCGGGCGTTATCGCGAATAAACATTTCAATATTACACGAATGTCTGCAGGCAAGCGATTCATTCGTTTGGCAATCGCAAAGGCGAACGCTTCGCAACTACACAAGAGTGTAAAAGTTAAATCACATTATGGATATATTAGTACAAAAGCCAATCTTCTGCCCCAGCAGCGAGTTGTATGAGCTGCCGGCGCCAAGTGGTTACTTTATGCCATACAATACACCGCCGTATATAACACAAACACATTCAGGATCTGGCAACTGGCTGGGCGAGCAGATGCAGTACCTCAGATTTCCGACACCACCTATAACGCCACCACGGATTGTTGTGCCCGTTCCCATTGCCACACAGTCCGAGTTCAGCTGCAGTCCTCGCACACAGTCTGTCATTATGAAGTGCAGCAAGAGCAACAGTTCCGGCTCGGGCTCGGGCTCCCGATCTCCTACGGAATCCTACAGCGAGCAGAGCAGCGGCAGCGAGTGTGACTTTATCTGCAATTGGCAAGATTGCGGAAGGTGAGTGTCGCAACAGCAACAACAACAGCAACAACAGCAGCAATACAAACAACAACAACAACAACAGTTGACTCATGTTCTTTTCTATTCTATTCCATTGCAGAGTTTTCGAATCTTTAGAGGCGCTTGCTCAACACGTCACCTTACGTCATGCCATTGCCTCGTCCCTGGATGGTCTCTATTATTGCCGCTGGGGCGGCTGTCAGCGTAGTGAGCGCGGCTTTAATGCACGCTACAAGATGCTCGTCCATGTGCGCACCCACACCAAGGAGAAGCCGCATCGTTGCCATCTCTGTGACAAGTCCTTTTCCCGTGCGGAGAATCTTAAGATTCACATCCGTTCGCATTCGGGCGAGAAGCCATACAAGTGCCATTTTGAGGGCTGCCAGAAGGCCTACTCCAATTCATCGGATCGCTTCAAGCACACACGCACTCACTCCATGGAGAAGCCGTACATGTGCAAGGTGGCCGGCTGCCAGAAACGCTACACGGATCCTTCGTCCTTGCGCAAGCATGTGAAGACTTTTAAGCACAGCATTCAACTTATTGCCAGCCAAAGTTCTAGCTGTCTGCTGGATGCCAGCGAGCACACATCGTCCTACACTTGCCTGCCTCTGACTGCACCGGTATCCGTGCCTCTGCCCGCTTCCTGCGTGGAGTCGTCACCCAACTCTCGCTGTTATGACAGCGACAATATGGCCAGCGATTACTCGCTGAGAGCCAAGCATCACACAGAGTACACATCCTCGGATTACTGGCTGCATTCGAGGGAGCATAGCTATCGTTATTTACATAGCGAGGACTATTCTATAGATATGGATCTGGACACGCCTACGCCGCTTGATCTGCGCATCCATAGAAGTTGAATCCCAAGTCGCTGCTGTCGTGGCATCCCTCTCTAGTCAACATGCTAACACTAGCTTTTGTCATTATTGTTAGGTAATCGTTTAGTTTTCAATAAAGACTATCTTATGTAATTCACAATATTTCACAATGTTTTGAGAGCATTCAGTTAAATTGGATATGAAATACAAACTAGTAAATGAAAATATAACTATTGCTTTATTTTAATATTCATTAAATGTTTAAATAAAATAGACTATTGTTTCTTATCTCTTATTTTAGCGCACTTAGCGTTTTCGAATTTGCCGCTAACACCCTGTGTAAACTCCAGTGTTGCAAACGAGTTAAACAGCCCAGTGCAGCAATCGATTAACGATATATATATATATATATATATAGGTGGCTAACTTGCTTAAATTACAATTATCATTTAAATATTTACTGTTGTTTTAGAGTTTTGTGAAAAAAAAATAGCAATAGCAGGCCTAGTACATATTTTCCTTAATAAAACGTTTCTTGCAGGTAACCGTCAGCGCATACTTTTAGGCTGAACTAAAGGCTTAGTTTAGGCTTTTTTCGCGTTTTTTTCAAAAACCAGTCCCCCCCTAGAACATTTTTTTTGTACCGTTCGAATCACCCCCTTCCAACCGAACAAAACGCACTAAAAAACTCGGAATTTTTGAAAAGGGGCGGGGCAAAAAATCGAGTAACGGAAGTTTTTTTCAGTTTTATTTTTCTGATTTCTTTCTTATTTGTGGACCGATCTTAATGAAACTTTCAGCATAGCCTCTATATAGTATTCTCTATATACGTGCTAAGTTAGAAGTGTCTGCGTTGGCGTGGGCGGTACAAGTTTTGTCTTCAGGCGCGATTTGCGGGGCAGGGGAGTGAGGTATCGCAAATCTAACATACGCTCAATCTGGGGGGGTTATTCAGGGAGCTTCATAAAGTGCTGATCGCAGAAAGCAGTCCCAAAGAAGATCCTGGGGAAGTCTGCACTGATTACCATGATCCCCAAGTCTGGGAAGCAACCAACGGAGGTCAACTCATACAGACCAATCAGTCTCCTTCCGGCGTTGGGTAAAATGATGGAGAGAGTCATCTTAACTCGTATCCTTAGTCTGGCGAGCGTATCTCTTTTGACCGTGTCTGGCACAAACGTGTCTTCGTTGCAAGCTGAAGCAGTTTTTGACCCCACAACAATTCCAGCTAGTAAGCAGCTTTTTGGCTGACAGGTCGTTCAGCGTAGTTGTCGATGGTGCCAAATCCACAGAATGACTGATATGCGCAGGAGTTCCGCAAGGTAGTGTACATGGACCAACTTTGTACTCCATATACACAGTCGACATGCCGAAGCCGTGTGCAGTACGAGCAGTTGACCCTCAGGACGTTCTTATCGCAACAGGAGCCAGTCTCTTGGCACTGCCGCCGAGGCCTTGCAGCAATATGTCAGGAGCTTCGAGTTATGGGCCCGTAATTGGAACATTGGCATCAATGCTAGTAAGTGTGCGAACATGACATTCTCTACAAGAATTGGATTCTGTCCTGGAATTAGGATGTTGGGATCAATCCTCAGTCATGAATCGCACTACAAGTATCTCGGTGTCATTCTTGACAGATCCCTAAACTTCGGTCGGCATACAACAATGTTGCCAAAAAACCATCCTGGCAAAGGCGGCGCGGATGTCGTGGCTGTTGTCGCCAAGAAATAAGCTCTCTCTGCAGAACAAGGTAACCATATATAAGGCGATATTAAGCCCGATTTGGAAATACGGGCTTCAAGTTTATGGTGTAGCCGCCAAGACTAACATTAGCAAAATTCGAGTGGCTCAAAGCAAAATCCTCAGGAGGATGTGCAATGCGCCTTGGTACATGCGGAATAGAGACATTGAGCGTGACTTAGGCGTACCTATGGTTGGTGACGTACTGCAGCTACAGGCCGAAAATTACTGTCAAAAATTGGCCTCCCATCCAAAAGCGCTTACCCAACGCTTTCTGAGGTATGCAGACAGAAGACGCCTGAAAAGGCTTCATCCACATGATCTTCCTGCCAGAAGGATATCTTAATTTCCTAATTTAAATATGTAATTATGTAAATACCAAAATAATGAAAATAATTCTATGTATTATATGTATAACTATATTATAAGATAGTCATTGTTTTTATATTAATGTGTAATTAGGTTAAGCTGCCATGAAGGTAGTAATGTACTAATTTGAAGCCAACAGTACAAATCTGAAATAAATTGGAATCTATATTAAAAAAAAAAAAAAAAAAAAAAAAAAAACGACCGGACGGACATGGTTCAATCGATTCGGCTGTTGATATTGATCAAGAATAGATATACCTTATAGGGTCTGCCACGCCTACTTATGCTTGTTAGATACTTTTACTCAACGCTATTACAAATATAATGATCCATGATGAATTTCAATTCTGCCTGCTTAAGCTGCGCACTGTGGATGCTAAATTCAGCGAGCAATCATTGCAGTTGCTCACACATACAGTAGCACACATACAAGCACTGCAGCGTTTTTCCTCTGGGTCGCTCAGCTGCTCACACAAACAGACGCACATGCATGGATGCTAACTGCAGAGAGCTTGCCTGTCTGATTACATAGACCAATAATGCAGCAGGCTCACTCACACTCATAGCGAAGGCTCGTGCGAGGTAATAGAATACAAAAACACAACGGTGGCTCTTCGCAGCGCTTTCTCTCCTTCGCTCTTTCACATTTGATTTACACTCGCTCTTAAAATGTTGCTGTTATGTGCAATTACAGTAAGCATTTAAATGTAAAGTGGAACATATGACGTATATATTTAAACAATAAATCATGAATAACAAACAAACTGTGTATGCATGACTTCTGAATATCCCTTTATAGCATTACGTGCTAATTGAAGTTCAATAGCAGACAATTTACATATGAGACTTGCATTCATTCAACTCAATTTTATTGAAAAGCAAAAGTTCTTTGCGTCATCAAGTTGGGCAGCACCGTTTTTACCTTATGCGGGTGCAACAAATTGAGCTTCAAGCGAATATGTTACAAGGTAATTCGCGCACGCGTGCTCATCCATCCACCCGCAGGTGGAGGTAATTTTAAGCAATATTCGTTTTGTCGGTTTCACTGCTGATAAGCGAATGGGTCCCCTATACCCACTACTTGTCCCCATACACATGCCACAATTGTAATACCCATTAAGGTGTTTTTTTCGGTGCTGCACTTCGGCAAATGCGCCGTAAGTTTTGCCATTTAACCGAGTCCGTCTCTATGCCAAGAACCGAGCTAAATACCAATTACTCATACGTTTTCCACGAATGGAATAAGTAAGATTAATCAATTTTCTGTGCCGACTAGCGAAGTCGCCGCCGACGTTTACGTTGACATCGACGACGTCGTCGACGTCGACGTCGACTTTGACTTTAGCATCGACACTAGATGCTCGGCTTTGTGATCGATTGGGGTTCAGTCTGAAACGCAAGCAGCACGCGACAACACGAGCAATTTAACATTTCGAAATGCAATTAAAGTTTCTCTTTGTTTGCCTCTGGCTGCTCTGGAGCCAAGTGTTGGCTCAAGACGTTAGGCCAGAGTTCCCTGAGGATTTTCCAAAAACAACAACTGAAGCTGCACCGACAACAACCACAACAGAGGCAGAGCCAGAGATAACCACAGAGCTACCCCTTACGACAACAACAACAACAACAATAACAACTACAACCACTGAAGCTGCAACAGAGATGTTAACAACAGAACGACCTACAGCAACAACAAGAAGAGCACCACCACTACCTTCCTCAACTGAGCTGCCCGACATTACCACAAGGCAGCCTTATCCCTATCCGACCTTTGAGCCGCCCACAAGGCCACCCCACTTCACGCCCGCTTATCACTGGCTCTGGGATCTGTATGAGAGTGAAGAGGAGCAGCGTTGCTATCTGAGGGATCAAGTTGAGCGCAATCGTGTGCGCTGGAGCTGTGGCTGTAAGTAGTAGAACAATCGACTGACACTTAACGACATATTATTTGAACATATTTCTACTTAACAGTTACAAGCTCATTGCCTATAATAAGCTGTTATCGCTGCTGTTACTTTGGCAACAGCAGATTTGCAGGCTGCAGCAAATTGTACAGTGGACGCTGTAATGCTGAGAACACCAACTGGCAGATATAATACAATGATGTAATACATATTTAAATGGGTATTTCCTACTTATAATGAAAGCCAATATTTGCATTAGTATTACATGTGGTTTGGGAGCAGCTTTTAAGGGATGTTATGGAGTAAGTCTATAATGCATTTGGCTTTTCTAATTTGATCACAACAATATGTAAATAAATTGTTATTAAAGTTTGTTAAGCTCAAGAATCATAATAAAATTTAATTAAATAATCATTGAAGTTTCATTTAATATTCATTAGAGCTGCTTAAAGCTTCTTAAATTGTTACATTTAACTGCTTTATTTGTTATTAACGCATTGTGAACAAGTCAAGCGTATTAATCCAAGTTGTACATGTTGCCCAGATTGAGGAAACAATCCTTCAAATGCTGTTGACACTCACAGAAATCGGGGAACGGAGGTGCCAACACCTCGTACATGATTCGCAGCAAATCGACAAACTTATTGAGAGCCTTCGAGTACTCGCCGGTATCGTAGAGCCTCTTGGCCGTACGTGTCATCATCTCCGTATCCTGCATGACCTTAAGACCCTTTAGAATATTGGTCATTTCGCCGCAGGTGACGCACTTGATCATGAAATCATTGCAGGTGGGCGGCACTTCAATAATCGCCGCACAATTGTTGGGTGCCTCGCAACGGAAGCGTATAATGTCACGGGGCAGCTCATCGAATAGGGGCCAGTTCTCCAGGCAGGCATCGCAATTGCATTCAAACCAATACAGATCCTTTAGCTTGGCCTGGCGATCATCGCGCTTGTCCTGCGTGTAGATCGGTCCGTAATTCTCATTGATGGGCAGCCCCGCTTCAATGGGTCGCACGCTGTTCATGTGAATGGTGGTGCCACGGAAGTATCTGACCACGCCCGGGTCGCAGGAGTGATTGAATAGGGCCAATGTCGGGTATATGGCACCGCCAATGAAGATGGACTTCTCTCGTCCCTCGGTTTTGAATTTATGCAGCTCGGCCACCTCGTGGGTGTTGAACTGAATGAACTGCAGACTCCGCAGCAACAGTGAGCTAATGACTCGCACTTGATCCGCCAGTGGCTCACTGCCAAAGTAACCCGCCGACTGCAGGCATCTGGTCAGGAAACGCGCCATGAGCACGTACTGAAAGAAATTCGAGGGCGGCCGCTCCTTCTGATGCCGTTCCAAGTGTGCCACACGACGGAAGTCATCCTTGGGTAGACTAAATGTAAAAGGAAACAATAAGCAAGCTTCACAATTAAGCTCAAGACTCACTTTAAAAGCTGCTCCAACGACAGCTCCTCATCAATGGTTGACTTCAATTGCAGGAAGTAATCCAACGGTTTGCTGGCAATGATGCGGAGTGCCATGTGGTTGTTAATGGAGGCACCTGAGCGCCAAATGACCGGCAATATGCCACATTCGTACTTGTGGTACTTGGCTGCAGCACGCTGCTGACACTGCTCCGAGCAGTAAACGATATCGGAACAGCCTGGACACGCTACAGGTACTACAGTTCTAAGAGAGGTTGAAATATGAAGAGAATATTAATTCGCTTTCTGTAGATTGGATGTTAGATGTTAACATTCTGTTAATTTGCATGCTCTTACACGACTCTTGCTTTTAAGCAACTCGCTGTTAATTAACATTGTAATGTTTATCTAACATTAGTACATATTTAGTTCCTTAACTTAACATACTGTAAAATAACTTGGTGTTAACATTATGTACACTACTTCAGCAGTTATTTAGCTTGACATATTCTGCATAAATTAACGCTGTTAAATAACTTGCAATAGCTAACACTAATGCTCTGCAACTTGACAAGCTGTTAAATAACATGCTTAGGCTTACATCGGTTGCTGTTTAATTTAACCTACTCTAAATTAACATGCAAAATCTAAAATTAACATCACTTACCGTACAAAGCAATACTCGCAATGGGTCTGAGCAAATTTCTCGAGCAGCACAGCGACGTAGGGACGCTCAACGAGCAGCTCCTGGCCCACCTGGACATCAGCCGAGGCGCGAGCGAAGCGACCCTCCTGAGCATTCTGATCAATGCGCACCAATGAGCTGACAAACTCCTTCTCATCCGGCAGAGTTTGTGCTTGATCCAATGCCAAGGCGTTGACATTTTTAAGCTTCTGCTGCCTGGTGTCCTGTTTGGCCGTCCGTGGATCGTGTTCCAGCATTTTAATCATTGTCATCGCATCCAAATGCAGTTTAGAACGTCTGTCGGCGGGCAGCGTGGAATCATCCATAGCCGTGATGCATTTCCTGCAAATGTAAATGAAATAAATTCCAGTTTATCATGGATTAGCAGGTGTCACTCACTTGAAGGCGCTGATCGTGTGGGGATAATCCTTAAGGGCCATGTAACAGCGAGCCTGTCGCTCGTATAACTTGTAGATGAGGTCCTTGGGATATTGCAGTTCCAGGGCACGTCGAATATCCACCAGACACTCGCTGTATTTCTGCATGTGGTACAAGGTGGCCGAGCGATTGGCCAACGCAATGGAACGATCCAGAACTAATGTTGAATAGATAATGATAATAAATTACCGATTTACAGAATGGAAAGCTACTCACTCTTGTCATTGGGCAGAGCCACATAGCTTCTGCTGTAGAGGAGCATAGCCTCCAGCCATTTCTTCTGCTTGAAAGCAGCCGTGGCCCGCTCCTTCAGTTCTGCAGCGACTGTTGCACTCTTTCCCTTGTATTCAGGTTGCACTTGCAGCCCCGCATCCCCCGAACGCACCCAGCTCAGCTGATCCACATATGCCACGCGCTCGTCATCGTTGCCACATCCGGACAATTTGGCAATGTCCGTATCGCAAGTGGCACCACCTGCTTCCCGCAGCTTCAGATAGTATTCGGCAAAGAAGCCCTTCTGCTGGCTAAGTGGCATTTTCATGGCGTTAACTCAATTAATTTTCTTATATAGATAAATTTGATAAATTATTTTAAATTATGCAAGTAGTGAAAAATCAAGTTCTTTCGTCTATGAATACTGCAGCCGCACTGAACATTCGATTCGGATATATAGTCACAACGTGTGGTATCCAGACAACTTTCGGGTCTTTTATTTTTAGATCGGAAAAGCATGCTATTCAGAGAACAAGAGAAAGCAGATGATTGAGAGATCGGCAGAGAATGAAATACATTGTAGCTGCTGCATTTGTTTACAAACAACTTTTCGAATAACGCTCTCTTGCTTCTCTTTGTTTTACAATCAGTTGCAAAACACAAAATCCCCGCTCTCCACTATCGTCGTATTTATACAGTTGTTTACACACTACGAACATGAAAAGACCGTTAACTTAATTATAAATAATGCTAAATTTAGCTGCCAAATAATAGTCAATAATATTAGTAGCTTGAGTCTCCACACTCTAAATGATGCCAGTTATTTGGCGCACTTGGCCCATTCGCCTCTTTAGCTCAGTGGTAGAGCACTGGTCTTGTAAACCAGGGGTCGTGAGTTCAATCCTCACAGGAGGCAGATCTTTTACTAATCGCACGATTTATCGCTGGGATTTTTTTTTAATAATTAGTTTTTATTGTTTTTATTTAGAACTGTAGAAATTCCAGAAAATACCCAGGAAATTAAGTGCGTCGCAATTGGCTGTTTATTTTGATAGAAAAATGCGATAATGATAATGTGATTTGTATTTACTAAAACGTGAATCTAACAAATACAATAGTGAATTAAGCGATCGTTTCAAATGCGTTCAATCTTTAACAGTTTCTAATCAATTTTACAAAAAGCAAAGGCATTGATGTATTTCTTAAATATTTTACATTTTGTTTCTTTTTACTTGAACAGAACAGAATTTAAAATATTAAAAAATAACATCTTTATATGAATGCCTCCTGTGAGGATTGAACTCACGACCCCTGGTTTACAAGACCAGTGCTCTGCCACTGAGCTAAAGAGGCCTGAGCAACGCGCTTCGCTAAAACTGCTGATAAGATCTGTGCGCTTGGCGTCAGTTCGTTGTTTGCCTACGAAATTTCAGCGTTCGGGGGCTGTTTAAACAGTTGGCAACGCGTACAGAACACAGGCTCAATTAGGGCGTGAGTCAATATTAAGTGTGTTAATGTTATTTGCGATTAATACTAGATATTATCTAGCATCAGGTATTGCCTTGTAAATGGAATGAGCAGCTGCCAAGTTGGCTAGAAGGTTTTCTCTGTTGTTAAATAATTTGTTTTGTTTGACTGATGAAGACAAGTTGGGCCCTGGAAATGTTCGAAATGTCTACGTGTTTACTTACTTTAAAAAGGCAATTTGTTATGGAAAATTGTGAGCAAAAGACTCGGCACCGGGTGAGTATCTCTATCTGTGGCGTGGGAAGGCAAGATGTTGCTTGCAGCGAGGGAATTGTGTGATTGCAACTGCAACTTGTGTGTTTAATTTTGTAGATTTCAGTGATAATAAAAGCGAAAATCCCACTCTAATGCTTAGTTCAAGCACTACACTACGCGACCTTATAGTGTTTTGTATTTCTCTCATTTAGAAATTAGCTGAGATTTATTTCCTTTGCACATAAACAACTAAGATAATTTGACACTTGTGAGAGAAGAGAAATCAAATAGAAATATTATATTTTTTTATTTCTTACATATATTTGATTATTAAGCTTACTTAAATGAATTAATTTATATTGGAAAGCTTCAATAAAATATTATTATTGTAAGACTGAAGAACTTTTCAATAGCAAAGGCAGCACAACTGTACCTCTAATGTAAGGTAAATGTAAATGTATATATTTATATATATATATATGCAGGTATTACAATGCATAATGTACATATCAAGTTACCCAGCGACAGCCCTTTCGAGGTTCTATTGAAGTTGAATGCGTTATGCAAATTTGCATGTCGCATAAAAGGTGAAATGCGTAAATTACAGTGTCAACATTACAACGCCCACTTTCCCTTTTACTTCTTTCTATTTTTTTTTTAGTTTTTTTCGGCCCTTTGGGATGGCATACCGCTGTGAAAATGCATTATGCACAATGGGATGCGAAACTGAAACCGAATATTCACCTCAAGCAGGCTAAACTCTAGTCTGGATCGGGATCTTTTCACGATTACTGTATGTTAATTTCGTAAGCTGTTGAATACCCCCCCCCCACCCTTCTGCTATTGACTTTGGCAGTGTGTAACCCTTTTGTGATCAGTGTTGGAAAGCACTTGCAGGGTGCAACGATCAGGGTGGCTGTCAGTCAGTCCAACAACTGGACAACATGTCAAAAGCAACATCAACGTCATCAATCAAAAGGGGGCTGACTACTGACTACCAACTACCGACTACAAGTACAATGTTTTGTGTTGTAAGCGGCAAATAAACGATGCTTTACAACAAACAAATCCGACAGCTGCCACTTGCAGTACAGTTGCAAAATGCATTGGCACTCGAAAAAAAAAGGATGCGCCCTGTAATTCGTAGTCGTAATCAGTGTTACGACGACTCTCTCATTGAACATTAACATGATCAATAATAAATATTAAGCGGCTTCTCTGTGCGCTGTCAATGGCTATAAACCGATCCGATCCCATTGCCAAGTCGCTCCTTATGCGCTGTCATTCAGGCACAAAATATTTATCACTCTCAGCAGTTGCAGCATCATCATCATCATCATCACCTCAACGAGTCAGGCATCCTGCCACCCCTAATTGTGTTGCATTGTCTGAGAGAGAGAGAGAGAGTCAGAGAGAGAGAGAGAGAGAGACAAGGATATGATGTTGATTGTGAATATGAATGCATTTCAATACGCAGTCCTTGTGTAATGTCATTCCCTGACCCTGCTCGGACTCTTGATACTCTTGTTTATATGCAAATTCATGTGGAATAAATGGTTACCTAACTATGGCTTAAAACCAGGGGGCCCTACGACGCATAACCATCAATTTATGCACTCGAGAGACGTCTGTTAATTACAGTTTATTTCGTTTTGAGTTTTCTATACCATTTGATTCTTGATTGTGCAAAAATTGCATTAAACTTCCGTTGCAACGTTGAACAACAAAAAAAATCATAGATATTTGCAGTAGTTGTTGTTGTTGTAATTGTTGTTGTTATTGTTGTGCAAGTCGGGAGTTCTGCCTACATGGTAAAGTGTCTGATCGGTTTCAACTTGGCGAAGCCCAGCTCGATCCATGCTGGCAAGCTTCAAGCATCTCACCGCCTCCACGTGGCGGCCCCGGGAAGCGGCTCGGTCACCCGACAGAGCTCTTGCTAAGGTGAGAAGGCGGAAACCCAGCACGCGTCTGTACTCGAATCGAGCGGCGTCCTGGTTAGCGTCTGTTCCACATTGGACGGCTACACAGATGTCTTTCTCCAGATCGGTAGACAATAAAGAAGATCGACCGCTGATGACTAGAGCATTCCAACACCTTAGTACCCAGATTGAACCCCTGGCGAAATGGCTGTTGGGCTAATGCTGCAGTTACCTCCGTCCTATTAAAACTTGGCGAGTCTTTAAGTACGTTCGAATCACATCATCATTAGGCTGATGGTACAGGTGCAGTTGAGAGAACTCCTGCTTAGTGTCCGTCCCGGCTCTGAACACTTGCACCCATAAAGTCTTGTGTCAACCCTCGCATGGACCTCACTGCTTGCAAAGGGACCCATGGGGACATGGTGGACAACTGTACATATGAGAGGAGATAGCGGCTTAAAGTTTGGACCCAACAGCATGAAGACTCCAATCCAAACAACCAAAGAAGTTGAAATACCCAGCGTATTTCGTAGAAGTGCCCTTATGGCAAGATCACCAGTGGCGAATCAAAGATGTGATCAGAAAGATGAGGAAGTGGGCAGGTCGAAGCAACAGACCCCAAACAACGCACGGCAGGATGGGAACGAACCATCAGTCAGCACGGCGACGCTGGAAAGGTGCACTCCATCATTGGATACACCTGAGTTACGCCAGCCTGTTATTCAGGAGCATAGTTCCCCAAGACAGGAACTAATACTTAAGATGAGAGCGTTAGAGGAAGAATCTCTATTGCAATGCAAAGCAGTGCTACACAAAATGAAGCAGGCTATGCGCAAACAGAGGAACATAAGCATGGATGTCAAGGACGGCACGTCGGAGCTAAGCGAGCTCCTCGACGTAATCGCAAGCTACAGAAATAGCTGGAAGAGCGCCGAAAAAGATAGAACCGAGGACCTTCGGAAAAGGCAGAAAAAGGCAACAGAGGACGCTAACGCCACTCCGATCTCTGTTTTGCAAAAGAGAATAGCCACTAGCCCGGCACTACAGGAAACAAACAAGAAGCCGCGGAACACTTCTCTGACTGCAGATTTTCAATTAGTGACACGAAAGAAAATAGCTAAGAAAAGAGAACAAGAGAAAATTGCGAAAGATAGTCAAAAGAGAGAGCCTGAAAAAACAGACAAGGCAAGTAAGTCTAGAGTGCGAAGCCGCCCAGATGCTGTGCTGATCAGACCAGCTGAAGGTAAGAGCTACGCCCAAGTACTCGGTGAGCTACGCAGGAACGTCAAGCCAGAGGATGATGAAAGTGCCATCCGCTCGATAAGGAGAACAAAAACGGGGGATATGCTACTGGAATTAACTAAAGGAAGCAAAACCCAAAAAGCTTGGCGACGCAATACAAGGTTTGTTGAAGGAAACGGCTACGGTAAAGGTACTCAGGCCAACCGTTAAAATCGAAATCCGAGATCTGGACAGCTTCACCGAGGAAACTGAAGTCAAGTCCGCAATATCGGGAGTGACAAATGGCTCCGCTGAGGATATACGAGTACGGCTAACAGGTGTAAATAGCTCGGAGCAACGGAGAGCTTTCATTATTCTCGCTGCAGAAGATGCAGTAAAAGTCTTGAAAGAATCGAGAATCCGAATCGGGTGGACCCGATGCCGAGTGAAGCGCTGCGAAGACGTCAAACGGTGCTTTAAATGCTTCGGTGTTAACCACGTGCAGAGCCAGTGTACAGGACCTGATCGCAGAGACCTGTGTATCAGGTGCGGAGAGAGCGGACATAAAATGCAAGGTTGCACCAAACGCCCAAGATGCTGCTTATGTGCTCATGAGAAGTTAAAGGAGCTTGACCACTTCCCAGGATCAAATAACTGCGCAGCCAGTATCAGGAAAGCCAAGACATGAAGGTACTACAAGCTAATTTGCATAGGAGCAGGACAGCGGACGCCCTACTGTCTCAAATAGTTGTGGAACAGCGAGCTGACTTAGTGATAATCAGCGAGCAGTATAGGAGAAGAGAAGATGGCGTATGGCTGGAGGACCACACCAAAACTGCCGCTATCTGGATACCGAATCGAAGTAGCATCCGGCATACAAATGAAGGACGTGGCAACTGTTTTGTGTATCTTAAAGTCAACGATTACCACATATTCAGCTGCTACCTAACACCAAATGACGACATCCAAACATTTGAGAGCAAGCTGAACGAGATAGAAGACACAGCCTCGCAACTACAGGGAAAGTATATTATTGCCGGGGATTTTAATTCAAGAGCAGAAGAGTGGGGCATGCCAGCAACCAATTCTAGAGGCCGGAGAGTAGTCAACACGGCTGCCAGACTTGGACTCATAGTCTCAAATGTAGGCACTACGCCAACTTTTAGCCGAATTGGATGCGAAGGTACGATCCCTGATATAACTCTAGTGTCAGAGAATCTGTCACGTAAAGTCAAGGACTGGAGGGTTCTGGACATATACACAGGTAGCGACCACCAATACATCTCATTTGGAGTGGAAGAGACCCTAGGAAGGATCCGACCCGCCAATACTGACCGACAGAGCCACAGATGGAATGTTCGGCGTCTGAACAAGGCAGCATTGATCACCGAGCTGGACAGGAGAGCCGTCGTAGCCCAAGCCACAGAGACTACTGAGAACACGGTTAATAGCATCATGTCGATGATCAAACATGCCTGTAATGCTGCAATGCCCAAAACCGGAAATAGACGCAGGGAAGGCCAAGAAGTCTATTGGTGGACAGAGGAAATCAGCATACTAAGAGCAAATTGTCTAAGATGCCGACGCCGCCTAACTAGAGCCAGACGCCGAGGAGACTTCGCAGAAGAGGATATTCAGAATAGGAGAGCCAAAAAACATCTGAACATCGCCATTCGAAAAAGCAAACTTGAGAAATGGAAAACCCTTTGCGATGATATTAACTCAGACCCGTGGGGCCTAGGGTATAAAATCGTCATGAAAAAGCTCCAGACCTACCGCGCATCCCCCTGCTTGGAAACGGAAAAAATGGACAACATAGTTCAGACGCTATTCCCCACCCACCCGGCCAGACAAGCAGAGCCGATGATAACAGCAGACGACAGCCTGGTTGAGATTTTTACCAGAGAAGAACTCTCGAAAGCGGCAAAAAGCCTGAAACATGGAAAAGCGCCAGGACCCGATAATATACCTGCGGAAGTGCTATCTGTTATTGCAGAAAGCAGACCTGAAATGCTGCTGGACATGTATAACGCATGTATTCGTAGTGGAACATTCCCCAATTCATGGAAGGTTCAGCGGCTGGTTTTGATTAGCAAAGGGAAAGGTGATCCCGCTACCCCCTCGGCCTATCGACCACTTTGTATGCTTAATACAGCAGGAAAGCTTCTAGAAAGACTAATTAAGCCCCGCCTCGCAGCCGCGGTAGACAATGCAGGAGGACTCTCTCCGAGGCAGTACGGCTTCAGACCAGGCAGGTCCACAATCGGAGCAATCAGAGAAGTCACAGAAGCAGCGCTCGCGAGTCACCAAGGCAACCACCTTTCACGCCCAATTGTACTGCTGGCAACGCTAGACGTAAAAAATGCTTTTAACAGCGTTAGATGGGCGGATATGATAGAGGCACTACGCACACGATTCCAAATCCCGGCGTATCTCATGCGAATTCTGCACAGTTATCTCGACAACCGAAAGCTTTTGTATCAGACGACAACAGAGGAAAAGTGCATCCAAGTCACAGCTGGAGCAGCGCAGGGATCAATACTCGGACCAGATCTCTGGAACATAGCCTATGACGATGTTCTTCGCATAGAGATGCCCGATGACACATTCCTAGTAGGATATGCTGACGACATCGTGGCAGTCATCCCGGCGCGTAACACAGAGTATGCCCAACGCAAACTTACGCAAGTGATGATTCGTGTTAAGGACTGGTTGGATTGCCGAGGACTACAGCTAGCAACCGAAAAAACAGAGCTGCTGCTAGTAAGTAGGCGGCAAATCCCACTGGAGATGGACATGAGGATAGGCGATAGCATAATCAGGACACAAAGGGTCATCAAGTACTTAGGAATCCGGCTTGACTCAAAGCTAACCTTTCAAGCGCAGCTCACCTACGCATCGACGAGGTCCGCCACCGCAATACGATCACTAAGCAGACTCATGGCAAATGTGGGTGGACCATTGCAGAGCAGGCGGAAGCTGCTAATGGAAATAAACAACGCCATCCTTCTCTATGGATGTGAGATCTGGGCAGACGCCTTGAGCACTAATTACAAGGCAAATCAGCTCCTATCGATGCAGAGGACGAGTGCGCTGAGGATAATAAGCGCTTATAGGACGGTATCGGGATCAGCAGCGATGGTCATTGCAGCCGTGATACCGGTTGATATATTGGCTCGAGAGCGCAAGAAACTATACGAGCTTCGCCAAACAGGAAGGGCTACAATACAGTCAGCCGACGTCTGTAGACAGGATTCTCTTAACCAGTGGCAAGAAAGGTGGACAAACGACAACAAGGGAAGGTGGACAGCAAGACTTCTACCCGATCTCAAAGTCTGGATACAGAGAAAACACGGTGATGTTGACTATTATGTTACACAAATGCTGACAGGACACGGGTATTTCAGCTCCTTTCTATACTCTATAGGTAAATCCACAGAGGCTAGCTGCGTCTACGGGGATACGGTAAGAGACAACGTAGAGCACACAGTCTTCCACTGCGAGCGATTTGCCGAACGACGACACCGACTACTACAAGAAGTAGGGGACATCACGCCGGACAACATTATAACAATAATGCTCACCAACGAGGAGAACTGGCGACATATCGCGCGCTTCATAGGCGATATCCTCCGCCTAAAGAAAAAGGACTTAGATGAGAGAACATAGTCCGGGCAGTCTGGACGCAGACAAACGATGAGAGCGCTTAGCGCGAAATAGGCCCCACTTCGAAGTAATGCGAAAGCTTTCCCGAAGTGGAGATAGGCCTGATGAGGAGGGGTTTTTAGTGGGTGCGAGCCCCACATACCACATTGCGACGGTAATGTGAGATGCAGAAGGCATTTTCCCCCCTCCCAAAAAAAAAAAAAAAAAAAAAAATTGTTGTGCAATACGCAACGAACTTCCGGCATTCTGTGCTGGGCCTGTTGCCTGTTGTGATTAAAAGTACACTCCATTGTTGCTGTTCCAACGATTCATGTCAAACTTGAAGCTCACACACTCACACGAGCACTCATTCCATTCGCGAACAATAACCAAACCCAGACAAAGACCAAAACAAAGAGAGAGAGAGAGAGAGAGAGAGAGAAACAGACAAATAGACAGCAGACAAAGCAATTAACGGCATTAACTAAATAAACTAACATTTTCTATAAGCCCAGTTACAGTGTTTCCTGCAACCTTCTCGTGTCCGTGTCGGCATTAACTTGCACACATTGCAACATATTCGCACAACACGTAATTGAAACATATTTCATCATTTGGACGCAAATTGTAAATTGCCATTTTGGTGGGTGGCTCTTGACATTTAAGCCATAAATAATTTATAACTATTTGCATTGCTATTGTCCGACTGCCGACTGCCGACTAAACCCGTGTTACGAAAAATACACAACAACAACAAAGCTCACTTTTAGCCATTTTCAGTTTTATGGCTATTGTGCATATTTGTATCAAGTTGTTGTCATCTCTGAAAATGTCTTTTTAAGCGGCTAAAACGAGTTTCGTTGTCCGACTTTTCCCCCGTTGCCCATCGAGCCAACGCGATGCAAATTTAATTGCGCTTCTTAATTAATTTGTAGCAATCATTTATTTAAATAAATTGCATTTGTTCATGCTGAGTGTTGACAATCTTTTCCCCTTAACCAATTCATATCAAACGCTTTGTTGACATTGAAAATGGCCCAAATCCAACACAATCTGACGGCTTTTCGCTTAATTATTTATCAATAAATGATATAGAGAAATCTCTGCTTGATTTTATTTTATTCAAAAAGCTTAGCCTCGAGTTGAAAACCGGCTTGCAATCATTTAAAATTTAACACACTAATCAGCTAATCAATCAGTTTTATTTTGGGTTTGTTATATTGATTGCAGAACTTTGGCATTTGTTTATTTTTAAGTAATATTTATATTTGTATATTCATATTAAGTTGTTAATATATATCTATCTTCATCTGTAACTAAATACAACTAATTATTTAGGAATCTTTGTTTTAAAAAATATTTATTATTTATTGGGTATTATTTAATATTTACTATTTATTATGCTATTAATTATTTACTATAAATTATTCAATTTTTACTATTTACTATTTCTTATTTATTTTTTATTATTTACCATTTAATATTTATTAATTATTCTTCATTATTTACTACTTATTACTAATTTTTTATTATTTGCCATTTATGATTTATTGATTATTATTCATTATTTACTGTTTATTAATTACTATTTATTATTTACTACTTATTACATAATATTTATTAATTATTATTTTCTATTAATTATTTATTAATTATTATTCATTATTTACTGTTTATTAATTACTATTTATTATTTACTACTTATTACATAATATTTATTAATTATTATTGATTAGTTTATATTATTTATTATTGTCAATTTACTTAATAATTATTAAATATTCACCATTTTCTACTTATTATTTATTAATTATTTTTCATTATTTACTATTAATTATTTATTAATTAATATTCATTATTTATTATTTACCATTTATTTTTAAATATTTTTTTAAAATTAATTTTTTGAATTTAGTATTTATTTCTACTACTATTAATTATTTATTATTTTTATTTATTTATTTATTTTTTTATTATTTTTTATTTATTATTTATTTCTACTACTATTAATTATTTATTAATTATGATTGATTATTTATTTATTATTATTCATTATTTTCTATTTATTATGTACTATATAGTATTTATTTATTATTTACTATTACTTATTATTATACTATTTATTTTTTATAAAATTTTTACTTTTTATTGATTATTTTTTAATTTACTAGTTACTTATTATTATTCACTATTTACTATTTATTATTTATTATTCATTATTTATTATTTACTAATTAATATTTATTATTATTTATCTTTAATTTATTAAAGACAAAGAAATACAATAAATATCTATCTCACAGCAATAAACCCTATAAATGTAGTACATTTTATTTATAATTTCCTCGCATATACAATAATTCAATTTAACTGCTCGATTGCCCCTGAGTAATTCTAATTTCTAATCATTCAATAAGATATTCCCGACTGCAATGGCTCACGTAGCGCCACATGTGTTCCAACAGTTAAGATTCGAGTTTAAAGGGCAACACGCAACGGGATATGAGAAGGAATTAAATTATTGGGAATTTGTAATTGCCGGCGGCTTGAGGAACGCAGAGTCAACAAAGCATTAATAGAATTTTGATTAACGCAACTGCAGGCAACTCTTTTGGCAACGAAATCAATTCAAATTAATTAAGTGCACCGAAATACAAAGAAAATACGTGGAAAGCAAAGCAAAAACTGTTTTGTTTATAAAAGCAACAACAATGGAAAGTGCTCTCAACAACGCTGGGCATCTGGCAGTGTGTGGACTCTCAAGTGGAAAACAAAAGCTAATGCCAGACGGGCGTGTTTTCCACGCAAACATGAGGGGGTTGAATATGCGCAACATGAACAGCAACAGCAACAGCAGCAACAATAGCAACAGCAACAGCAACAACAACAGCAATTATGTTTCGAGTGGCGCCGACAGCTGCAAAGGGAAATGTAAAATGGGAAATTGTGAAAGTGGCGCGTGCGCAGGACACAGCACAGGACATGAACGCATCATCTCTGATACTTAACATCAAATACAGTTACAACCTGAGACCGAGATTGATGAGTCGGGTCGCTGCAACTGCCGACTGCCAACTGACAGACCGTGACGAATTGCCGACTGACACACATGTCCTTTTTTTATGCAAAGGATAATGTGCGCCTTGCTGAAATGCCTCTGCCTCTGCCTCTGTCAGCGCGCATTAAGCCTCAATTTTTCTGTTGTATTTTTTGTATTTTTTGTGCCCATTCGAACGCAGGCAATTTTACACTAAATCAGCCAATTTCTCACCCAATTCGTCCTTTGTTCATCGCATCCTTCAATTCGTTGACATTTTCGGGGTCGATTGTCATACAAAAAAAAAGAAATAAGCTGTTAAATGCAGCTAATAAAGATCTGATGTGATTTGAAATCGTTTTGCGGTTTCAGTTTAATGCGATTTCATAATAACTAAAATCGAATTTCAAATCCCGAAACGTTGTTCTAATCCCATCAGATGTGCAGCACTTGAAATGTTTATTATTTATTAGAAATTAATAAATAAATGCGGTAACTACATATCTGAATATCTAATTTCAACTGTTTAAACTTAGCTTAAGTTGCAACTAAGAAGTCTTCCCTGCCTTCCTTGCCTCCCTTTGGCACTTTTGGCCAAGCATATGTGAGCAGCATTTAGGGCAAAACATTATGCTCGATGGGTTTGATAAGTGTGTGTGTGTGTGTTGGCTTGGGTTGGTTGTTAACACCTTGGTTGTGTCCAACAGCTGTTAAATTTCCAATAACTCTGACGGCGCACAGCACGCGTCAGTTGTTTGTCTCGCCTAATTGCAATTACCTTTTCCTTTTGGCCCTAAGACAAGCTAAGGCAATGGGTTCAGCTCCATTTGCCTGCTGTGCGCCGTGTGAATTCTGTTGCCACCATGTGTGCCTCATGTGTGAGCAGAAGTTGAAATCGATTGATTTGTTTGTTGGATTTGTGCCACGACAGGATGAGCTGAGGCGGCGATGGGCCAGTGAAGCGCGTAGATCGTTGATCCATTTACCACGCATTGTTGCCTCGAAACTGAAACTGAAAACCAAAAGAAAGAAAACTGAAATCGAACTGAACACACGCACAACACAGCAAACTGAACCACAAGTGCAAACTGTGGTAATCAAAATGATGATGTGAAAATATTTGTTCATTGGGCATGTCGTTTTCATTTTTAAGCCCGACTAATGGATTCATCTTCAGTCAGCTGGTTTCACTTACAACAGGTGAGCCTGCCGAAACTGAATTTCTTTTGGCCCTAATTGTCATGGGCCACTGAAGCGCAGAGGCCCAAGGCACATCGACACATCGCGTTCAGGTTGAACTCAGATGATGATGATGATGATAATTATTATTAAGATAATAATAATAAGTATGAATGTATGAATGTGTGTGTAATTTTTAAAAATTAATATCCGGTGCTCACACACTGACCTTGCCATGTCTCTATACACATTTCATATCTGACGCTGTCGAAAACATTAAAACAGTTATCAGCCACACGACAGCGGCAGACGACAAATGTGTCAACATATGTTCGCTACAAGATACAAGATACAGATACAAGTGCAAAGCTTGCATCTGCAAGACGAACATAGCTCGAGTGTCGTAGCTCAAGTTCGCTACTTTTGCGCCATTAAAACAGCCGCCTCTTTAGCTCAGTGGCAGAGCACTGGTCTTGTAAACCAGGGGTCGTGAGTTCAATCCTCACAGGAGGCAATCCTTCCCAAGCAGAGATGGGCTTTCTTTTTTATGGCCAACAACAGAGTTGATTCTACAGCTTGTATATAAAGCAAAGCTGAGAGAATTGATTAACAAAAGCTGATCTCACACAACAACAATCAATCATCAACAATTTATGTAAAATGAGAAGTTAGTTAAACCTTTTTCAAAAACCAAAGCATCAACATACTTAATGAATCGTTGTGCGCATTTCTGATTAGAATTATTGATGAAAATCTAATGTACAGTGAATGCTTGCTAAAGAGCATAAGCAAAGTTTAACTAATGCTAAGAAAGTATTTTTATATTAAAGTTTCCCAATAATAAAATGATTCAACTGAAAGAGCAAAGGTTAGCAAGTAGCCTTGGCTTTAATATATAACCTATATATGTGCGTTTACATTGAGCTGGAAAGAGGCATTAAGCACTCGAGTAAGTATGACAATTTTTACAGGCCAACGAAGCTGATGTTGTTACTTTCCTGTTGCACTTTAATTGCGGAATTGCATTAGTGACACAATTTATGGTCGCGCGATCATGAAATGTTTCATGTTTCATGTTTCATGTTTCATGTTCCATGGACATGCACTTGACAACCGGAAAGCTAGAAGCGAGAACTGGCAACTGGCAACTGGGAACCGGGATAAACACCTGACGATGCGTCAATGTTGTTGAAACTATAGCTGAAACTGTTGAAAGAGCCACTTAATATCGCGAGTAGACGCGTCTTTATATAATACTTATATATCTATGCATATATTGAGCATTGGCGTGCCGCATAAATTTGTTTAATTGGAAATGCTGAGGGGATGCCAGAGCTACGTATGCAACTCGGTATGTGAGGGGGCAATTGAAAAGTCAGGCATCACATTGACCCTGGGGCATAAATTAGTGCAGCTAGACTGTGGCTCCGTCCTGTTTTCTTTTCCAAGTGCCCCGAAAATTGTGTTTCTGGTGCAACCACAAATATACAATTTACAACGTTTGCTGTGGCCTTTGCCCCGTGTTAGTTTCCCAGCAAATGCTTGGGAGATTTTCCTGCCACTTGCGGCGTTTTCTTGTTTTGTTTTGTGTTTACTTTGTTGCTGTTTTTTTTTTCGGTCGGGAAAACCATAAAAAAGTAGCTGCTGACAGCGACAAGTGATTTTGTTGCCTTTTACCCCTCGCCCGGGCATCCTCAAGGAAGTGTCTGTTATTTTATGATAGTTCTCGTCGTGGTTTGTGGCAAGTTGACAGGCACACGCACACACACACACACACACACTCACAGAGAGAGAGAGAGGGAGAGAAACAAATTCAGAAACACACAATATCTGCTTTAGACTTGCGCAGTTTCTGGTTTCAATTCTCTCCTCCTTTCGCTCTTCCAGTTCTTTTGTATTGTCACCACAATTCGCTGAGCCCAATCGAAAGACTTAAACAACGAACTTGTATGGTAATAACTTCTTCGTCTTCTTCCAGCTTGTTTAAACAGTTTTGATTTTGTAATAGACTAACGGTATGCCCACATTTCACTGTTTTCTACATATTTTTAATGGACCCGCACCATTGTCCGAGTTTTGATTTATAGGCGGCGACATTAGCTAATCGAAATGTTGAATAAAAAAAAGCTTGCCAACAAAAAAAAAGGGAGTGTGCAGTAGCAGCAGGGCAGCACTTGAAAAGTGTGCGTGGCATGCGTAAGGACCTCTTCTCATTTTTTGGTAAATGCATCCTTTTTCATTTTTTTTTTGCTTTTTTTGATTTATGCCTTTTAGTTTTGTGTCTGTTTTGGGTGCTTCGTGCTGGGCTAATTTTAATGATTTTTAATGGCCAAATGTAATCAACGCTGGCAACCCCCGCCCTTGCATAACAACAAATGCTACAACCTCCCTACAGCAAAGGGTTGCGCTGTGTTGTGTTTGGATTGTTGTGATCATTTTAATTGACTTTGCGCACGAGCGCGCACTGATCCCTATCTGAATCTGAATGCCACATCAAAATGCCGGGCCACTTCATAAAGGCAACACACGAACATTTGCCTGCCTCGTGTGGCAGTCAGTCAATGGGTTTTCCCGATACGAAACTGAAGCGATTATCAATGCACGGAAATGCACATTTAAGATGCACATCATAAAAATCTCAAGCCGATGGCAGCTGTCAAAATAAGGAGACGCCTCCTCCTGCCAAAGATGCAGTCCCAGCTGGATAAGGGGGAGTTCAATGCACTGCACTATTAAATACAATACGGCAGCGACTAGTAGTATACATAGTTTTAAACCAAAAGTCGAGCTATGCTTGCCCTAGTAATTCATGCAACGCACACACACACACACATACGCTCACTCTTTCTCTCTCTCTCTCTGTCTGTCATTTTGGTTTGCTCTTTACGAAAACCCACCACCAAATTCGGCAGAGCTGAGATCAAACTCAGTGCGACGGTTTAGCGAGCAAGTTACAGCGAGGTCTGTTATGAATATTGCTGTAAGTTTCTTGATGTTTCATTTCAACACAATTTGATAATAATTTTGTCAAAGAAACTGTCAAATAAGCGGTTAAGCATGATAATACACTTGTGTACAGCTTGTTTTTAAATATATATATATATATTTACGATTAACAGACGAACCTTTCATTGAATACGTGTATTACTCTTCTACATAAACTGTTAAAGTTACCCACTCACTAGCGCAGTCGCTGCTTAAAGCGGTTGCTTTTGCTGCTGCGGTTGTCTCTGCTGCTGCTGCTGCTGTTGCTCAGCACGTTCAGTGCTTAAGTAGCCGTCGTGCCAGACACAACGTAACGCTCTCTCGTTTTATACATCGCTCATTGCTCGCTCTTCCGTCCGTTACGATCTTTTGAACTGTTGTGCGCCTGCGCAAGTTGAAATTGTGCTGCCGCGAAAGGAACTCTCTTGCGTCGGCGGCAGTTGCGACGCGAATATTTGTGTGTTTGTTGTTGTTGTCGTTTGTTTATTAGTTTTTCGCGCTCGAGTGTAAATTTCCTGTTCAATTTTGAAGGGGTGGGGAGAGAACGGAAATGCAGCGAAAAGGAAATCAAACATACTTGAATGACAAACGGAAATTGAATTGTGTGCGATATGCGAGTGCGCACAAGTTGAATCGTTGAATCATTGAATTAATTGAATCAAAGCAAAAACGGCAATAATTTGTGGTCAACATTTGAAAAAGTAAACTGAAAGCCAAGTCAACAATTGTAATAAATATACATAAAAGATAATAATAACGATAATAGTGAATTGTGCGTCGATTTAGTGACGGTCTCGGAGTTTGGCTCTTTAATGTGGTTGCAAACGCAGGAGCAGCAGCAGCAACAGCAGCAGCAGCAACAGCAGCAGCAGCAGATTCATACAATAGCCGCTTTCATTGATTTATTGCCAAAGTGTAAATAATTGCAACAAAGTCGCACGAAATGAATTCAATTGAAAACTAAATGAAATCAACTGAATTGAAATTCATTTATTGATGCGTATTTTGAACACTTGCGAAACCGATACAAAAGCAATTCAGAATCGCATTTATCGAGCATATACGAATACCTAAAGGTAAGTGCTCAATTAACTGAAATTAGAAACTTATAACTTGGAATTACTCACTAGAGTGCAAGTCATTTGTAAAGGTTAAATCATTTGATAATTACAACATCGTATAATTCTTAGCACACAGTGCAGCCTCCCTATAGGCGCACCCAGCAGTGATGTGGCAATATATCTAGCGAAGGCCGCTCCTTCAAACACTTGCACACACTATACTCAAGTAATTGTGCCACCAAAATGATTATGCAAGGTTTCCCAGCTGAAGATTTGTTAAAAAAAAAAACGAAAAAAACTTAAGATCTTGACTTTAAATTGCACTTCACGTTCTCGCATTTTGGCAAATTCTACTCTTGAATTATGTATTACGAAATAGTTTCTTCTAGCTAAGGTTTTTGTTCTGCTTTTGTTGTTATTGCTGTCAGCGGATAGTAGACAAAAGACCAGAGCCAGACTTGGCTTGAAAGTTGTCGGCTTATCATAACAAAAGAATTGCCTTTCGCAATCAAGAAAGAAAATTGTTATAAAGCATAGACAGACAGAGATACGCGGCGCTGAGCGATTAAAACGCGATTTGAATTGCTGATGTTGATGATGATATCAGTAATTAAAATCAATTTCAATCCGCTGATTACCTGACTAGATGGCAATTTTGTGTCGACACTAAATCAAATCAAAAGTTCCATTTAATTGAAATTCTATTGGAATTTCTAGTTGTGCCCTTGGCCAATGTTGCATGCATTGATGCAGCGCTATAATTACATATGATTTTCTGCGGTTGACTCACAGTCTCGAGTAATTGTTGAATTCAATTCAACAACAGTGGCAGTGACAGTGGCAGGTATCTCAGTGCTTCAGTGTTTCCAATTGTCTACTTCTCTCGATAGTATCATTAATTTTAACAGTCTCTGTCTCTGTCTCTGTGTCTGTCTCCTTTCCTCTCCACGTCTCTGTGTGTGCGCATTGCATTTGAATAACAATTGAGGTAGACGGCAAACTGTGAACGGTACCTGGTTTATGGGGACTCGAAGTTCGAAGAGGGCCAAGCAACCCTTTTGGGCCCAAGTCCCGAACAGGATGTTAGGCCGGGGCAACGATTAACATATTTCTTTTTAGATTCTTCTTCTGTTGACTTTTGTCGTATTTGTTTTTCGTTTGCTCTTTGTCTCTTTTCTTTGTGCTCAATGCCAACAATCCAATCAATGTTGCTGGCCATTGATATGTAAATCACCACAATATGCCTAAGTCATCTCTACTGTCTAGTGTCTAGACCCGAATGCAACTTGAGCTTGATTGGAAAGCCGCTAACGAGTTCAGTAAGTTGATTTAACCTTCTCATTGAGTTGAAACTGTTTTAGTTTCACTTTCATTTCAACGAAGTTGACAACAATTAAAGCTTCATTCAGCATTATCTTAATTTTCAGATTTCGCTTTTGGATGTTGGAGATTGATATGTCCGATGCTTGACAAATCGTTGAAAGATCTACATCAACAATTTGCACTTTCGTTTCGATTGATAGTAACCAATACTTAAAGAAATAGCTAATTCCTATGTACGATCGGCCAGTCAATAAACTTTCTAGAGTCTAGAGAATTGATTTGCATAAATGATTTGCCAGCTCAACTTTCACGCGACCCAAATGACATTCTAGCTGAACCCATTGACGTTAATTGTTCGCTATGATTATGGCTAATTATAAAACAGAGCCAAGTACACGTACTCGCTT
This sequence comes from Drosophila funebris, assembly GCA_018901825.1. Lineage (NCBI taxonomy): Eukaryota > Metazoa > Arthropoda > Insecta > Diptera > Drosophilidae > Drosophila > Drosophila funebris. The sequence goes on from JAEIFK010000682.1 coordinate 5,621,914, forward strand.
AGACCCGCAGTCGCTGTACTGCCAAGCACCTGGCTAAGAAGTTTCGACACGTAAACCACTTTACATCAACTGAAGTCAAAGTCAAAGTTAAAGTTGAAGCTGAAGCTGAAGCGCGAGATGAAGCTAAAGATGATGATTAAGATGAAGAAATGCAAACGCAGAATCACGAACTTAAAAACAAAAAACGTATTTGTGTCAAGTCTATTAACTTATGTATTGTAGTAATACTCACCTCAGTTTCCCCCAGTTCCTCGTTTTCTTCTGGCCATTTCAGTGTCTGCCGCTGGTCCATTTGCTGGCCATGTGATCAGCCTCTATTAAGGTGATTATTTTATCAATGTCGCTCTGGTTGCCATTGTCATTATTGTTGTTGTTGTTGTTGCCGTTGTTATTATTAGTGTGAAACACTTGTGCACATACCAGAGCACAATTGTCAAGTGTGTTTAGAGCTGTGCTAATTTGTGTGTGTGACAAACAATTCATTTGGCCACATAAATTACAACTCTAAAATGCTTGAGCTGAAATTGAAACGGTGCCAAAGGTATTCACCAGATACCAGCAGTCATGAGTACTCACACATAGAAATGAGTACCCGTATTTATAAGCGAACCAGCTGCTCGAAAAAAACCGTAACCGGGGGGTAAATGTTTATGTTTATAAAACACACAAACCTTTGGCATTATACCATTGTGCTCAATTTTTATTATAATGATTCGTTAATTATCTTCAATAAACAAAAACACAATAGCGCCATTCAACCAAACCGAAGATAAAACACTTTAGTAATTGAGTTAACTTCGATTGCTACAAGCAACGCTAACTTAATTGTCATACTATCTCATATATAAGAGAGTATATCTCAAATTATTAAATACCTCAGCGAATTCGTAAAATCAATCTTTAAAGCCTTGGGTGATGTCATTTATCTTTTATTATTACATTTAAATGTATAGATTAATTAAATAATTAAAAAATGCAATAAAAAAATAAACTTTTTCAGTTTTTGGAGTTGCCTCCTGTGAGGATTGAACTCACGACCCCTGGTTTACAAGACCAGTGCTCTGCCACTGAGCTAAAGAGGCGCTTGACGGAACGCTGTCTGATTTGCACCAGCATTTACGAGAACAGAATGGTTCTTAACAGAACAGAGACAATGTTAACAGAATTCGTTAGCAGTCGTCTGTACAGTTAACAGTGAAATCAAACGAACAGCAATAGCTAACAGCGCTTCTTAGCAGAGACTAGCTTATTTGCATTAAGTAATGCGTCACACATAAGTGTTGAATTAAATGTTTTTATTGTTGCTGACTGTATTTAAAAACAAAACAGGTGTCATCTCCATTTTAGTAATTGAACAAAATAATAAGCAATGCCCATTACGATGACAACCAAACACACAAATTGTGGGCGCACTGAGCTCATCTCGCAACAATTTGTAGGTGCGCTTTGAAAAAAAGTAAAATATATAAATAGGTTTGTAAATATGTTCAAATATTCATATGTATATATGTACGTATGTATATATACAACAAGCTGGCAGACAACGACAACGCCAGTCGGGCAACACCTTCAATCAGAAATTGCGTTTAAATTGGACATTTTATACGTGGGGGCAGACGTCACCACAAATATTTCAGCTCACTCGAATGCACAAGAGCAACAAGAGCAACAACAACAACAGTATTAATAATAACAGCAACTGTATAAATGTTATATGCGTTGTCTCTGTAATTTGAAATGGAATTGCCTTTGAATTCGTGCATTTCATTAACATAAAAAGCTCATTTCAATTTTCGTATGGAGCAAAGCTCAACAGCGCGTGGGAAGTTGCGAAGTTAAAGATCAAACGATTTGAGCTTTTCACTGGATCTCATACTTGCATAGATACAATTACAAGTAATTTATGCAATTGTCAAGTGATAGGGATCAGCCATAATGCCAATGCATATTTATGGGCAAAGAGAGCAAAGCAATCCAGTGAGGCGTCTGACCATGTAGAGAGACAGAGTCATCTCTTCATCAGCAGCAAACTGCTCTTCTAATTAGAATTTATGGCCATGATCTGTGGCTGTTCTTGGCGTGGCTTTTCTTAGCCATATTGAACTCCCGCGAGACCTTTGCCACTCGATTGGCAACATTGAGGCGACATAAGTGACACCAATTTCGTAAACTGTGAACATTTTTCAGGTAATTTTCGGTCAAAACTCACAGCTGATGCCAAACACGAAAAAAAAAAACACAAGTTAACGAGCCGCGTTGATAGACCGGAATTTGGAATTTGGTATTTGTAATCCGGAATCTTGAATACGCAGTCAACGAGTTTCTTTCACCTTGCAGATGTCCCAGTTGCTTGACCAGCCGAATGCAATTTGTTGTGTATTTCAACATAAATTTAACAGTACATTTGCAACTTGTTCTCGTTCTCTGTTACACTGTTTAACTGCTCAGCCTCAGACCGACACCTGCCTCACCCCTCACCCCTCACACCACCATCGCACTCTGTGTCAAAACGCGGCTCTTTTTTGTCAAGTTTCTGTTTCTGCTTCACTGTTGATTGTAACACCGGAAACTCGCTGCCGCTTCACTTTATGTTACTGCTAATGCAGTAAGCTATATAAGAGAAATGATCTTATCAATGGAACTTAGTTAATCTATGACAGCACAGTTAAAATCTATTTAACTCTCTTTTGCATTAACAGATTGTTTTATACAATAATTATGCCAACAGCTTTGTTCTTATCAAACGATATAATTTAAATTTAAATATAAAGAATCTTTAGAACTCTCTGCTAAGTTCACAAATCGTTTATCAACTAACAGTTTTTCTACTTTCTGCTCTGCAAGTACGCTACATGTTATAGCCTGAGTATTGCAACGTATTGATCTACCCTCGTAGACATTTTATGCATTTGGTAAGCGACGACGACGACGACCATCGCTTGGTAATTATCAGGCACGGACATGCATAGGTATAACGCTGGCTACTTCGCTGGGTTCTTTTGGTCTTGGTCTTGGTCTTGGTCTTGCTCTTGGTCTTGGTGTGGTTGCGCTTCAGCGGTTGCAACGCCCCTTTAGCGCCCACATGGCCCCGGGTTGAGTGCCTGGGAACTACATAGTAGTTGCAGTTGCAGTCTACACTTGTTCTTATTGAATTTGCGAGCAGAGCCCTTCAAGTTGGCCACGCAAATTCAGCCACATATTAAGTGAGTGTGAGCATAAATTTCTATATACATACATACATACATAAGTATATAGATATACATAGTTCAATGATCTTCATGGTTGAGTGCAGAAATTGCTGTTGTTGTTGTTGTTGCTGTTGTCTCACGCTGTAACAGATACTGCAGCAATTTAGTGAACTTTGGACTTTTGACAAGCCTGTAATTTGCACAAATTGTCGTAATTCGTATACGTAGCCTACAAAGAGAGCACTCATTTGGTTGCTCGTCAGTTCGTAATTAAGCATTAATGCTAAATTAGATTAATGATGGGCCCCCATCTCGAATTTCGAAACATCAGCGAAAACAATAGGCTAACAACTATGTAGTAGTGGCTAGAACATGTCGTGTAGTGTAGTTCCTGAATCTGTCTACCTGTCGACCTATCATCTACCTGCAGGCAACACGCAACACTGACAACAACCTAACACCCAAGCAACACACACAGATAAAAACACAAAGCTGTCATGTTGATGAAGTTCTAAGTTGAATTTGTAGAACGATGCCAGCATGGTAATTAGTCTAAGAGACTAATGACTGTCTTGTTTCATCTCGCAGACAAGGAAGTTCATCCAAAATAGCACAATGTCAAAGTGATGTTAGAAGCAGATACACAACACAAGCTACAGATACAAATGCAGATACACTCAAAGCGCACACACTTGATTAATATAAATATATAAATAAGAGTTTACTTGAGGAATCGTGGAATGCATTATTATCATTAAGAACTTTTCAACTTCAAGCTGTTCCAAGTGAAGCTAAAGACAGATTTGAAATGAATTTAAACTTCCTTTCCACAGCGCTGAGACCTCAAATAACTCATTTTATAGCTTAGCTAAAGAGTTTTTAGGAATTTGATAACATTAGATATTAAAAAGGGAAGCTAACGGTTAGCAAACGCTGCCACATACATTGATAACTCAGCCATTAACATATGCCAAGTAAATCTTGGGCAGCATCTGTCAGATACAATTGTGTGTCACAAGTATCTATGACAAGCTATGAATGCGACTCTTTGTTTTTTCCTTTTTCATTTAAGAGTTAGCCGCGCTAAAAAGAAGAAAAAAGCAGAAAAAGAAGAGAAGCAAACAAACAACAAGTGAAAAGCACAAAGGCAACTGTTGCCGCCACATTAGGTAATGTGATCTATGCAGACAACGCGCCGCAACATCATCTTTCGTAGTACATAGCTGTAGTTGTATCTGTAGCTGTAGCTGTATCTCTGTATCTGTATCTGTATCTGTAGCTTTAGCTGTATCTGTATCTGTATCTACATCTGTGTACCTTGTGTGTAGCTATGCAAATCTGCATATCAAATGCATATCTTTGTTTTGCGGCTCCCAGACAAAGACTCGCAAGTGTGTGTGTGTATCTACAATTTGTATCTTGAACGAACGAACGAAGGAACGAAAGTGCGTGCTGTGAGCTCTCAGGCAACTGACAATCAGCAGCTCAGTGGGTTGCAGTTGTGGTTGCAGTTGCAGTTGCTGTAACGGCACATCTAACGCCCTACAGCACATTTGCATGTCATTATGACTATTATGCTTTTTTTTCAGTTAGCTGAAAAAGACACTTTTTCAGGGCCTAATGTGGTCTGCTGCTCGTGCATAGATAGAACGTTCTAGATATATATATATATATATATATAGACGAGAGCTAATTAAACTGGCTAACAACGAGACGCGCTACAAAATTGTAACATGCAGGCGAAGATTGTAGACTGTAGACTTAAAGAATTGAGGATTGAAGACAACCCAAGACAATCTCAACTGTCTGTGCTTGGCAATTGTTTCAGCGCAACGATGTGGAACACAAATTAAAGTGACTTTGAAGTGGCAGCACTTGGGCATTGGGTACCAATTGAAAGGGAGTGGGGGGGGGGTCTCAAGTTGACTGAAAAGTTCAAAGTGTATTTGTATTTGACTAAAATGAATATAATTGTTTGCTCTTCTCTTTTCAAATTGCAGAAACCAACAGCAACTTCAAATTGGATCATGGACACCGGAAGTGTGGTTAGCGAACCGATTTCCGCGCATCATCGCGCCTTTGCCAAACAGAAATCGGCCTCAATGGTAAGTGAACTTGGATTAGAGTTCAAGCTGTGTAAACAACATGTATTCATATTGTATTCATTATGATTGCTGCACTACTGGCGCCCTATTGTCTAATTCGATTATATAAGTGCGCAAAATCATTTGCAACTAATTAGTTGCACACACGCATAGGCCAACTAAACCAAACTAGACAAACGCCAGCATCAGTTACTTTACATAATTATTTCACGCTAGAAAGTTGTCGAAAATGAAATGCGAAAAAAAGGTAAATAAAGACACAAAACATACAGGTACATAGTCAATAGGTAACATGCAACATGCAACATGCAACATGCAACATGCAACATGTGTGTTGCGCCTCGAAAACTTAATTAAAAAATCGGCAAGTCAATAAAGCATTGAATCGGCGCACACACAACTCGCATAGATATACAGACCATCAAACAATTTACAGCTACTATTAATTGTTAGTTGTTAATTGCTAATGCATCGTAATGCATTTTTAAGCAACACTTTCTCGGCCCCAAAAGACGAACTCATTCCCACTCGCAATAGCCATAGATAGCCATAGATCTGGCCCCACACCACCCAAAACTTACTGATTCATTGATAATCAAAATATGAGAAAAATATGAGAAAAATCTAGAAATAATCTACAAAATAATATTAGATTCATGTATATGATTGTATATTATATATATTCGTATAGGCAATTTTAATTGTTTAACTAGAATATTTATTAAAATTAGCATAGACAATAGACAGATGCAGATGCAGTTAGCCGATTGTTAACTTCTCTCAATAAATAATTGTTTGTATATATTTATATATATTAAAATACGTTCATACTATATTAAAGTATATAATAAACTTAAGTTTTCTGTAAATTGTTCTCTAACTCTTGTATAGTGATTATCTAACTACACAAAAGGAGTTGCCCTTTAATAAGACTCTAAACACTCGCAATGTGCTGATAACAATCAACACGCGCAATTAAATAAATAATTCACATGGCAGTTGTAATGCTATCTGAAAACTGGCTAACTGCAGATGCCAACTCAGCTTAAATAACAAGCAGTGGTAAGCAGTGCAAAGTAGTGCAAAGCAGCGTACATTATTTATGCTCAGTTCGTTTGCCGCCTGAAAGAGTTAAGGTATTAACGACTTAAACAATTTCTTTGGATTTATAAAATCTTATTATAAAAGAAGTTAGTATGTTAGTATAATGGAAAATCAAGTTTAAATACCAGAGTTATGTGCTCTTCATTTTACACCTACGAAGACCCATTAAGTTGGACTCGGAGAAATGGAGTTCAGTTGAAAAGCCTACAGCTGCGGGTGTTCATTAGACTATAAAAACTGATTTATAATTGACTTATAGATACCAAGGCTACTTCCGCCGACGCATAAAGAAATAACAACAACAACAACAGCCAAACGCGTCGTTGACTTTCCATATACTACTTCAAAATATAATACAAAAGCAATGCCTTGCAAATTAGTTGAAAATAAAAAAAAAACGGTTGGGAAGTCATCCATAACATAACAACAGTAAAACTCTTCTATTGAATGACTTTCACTCGTAGCAAACTGATTGAAAGCAACAGTAAATTACGAGTATTTTTAGATGTTTAGCACCGATGTGGACCGTTAACTGGTCAGCTTATTAGTCATAAGAGTCGAGAGTCCAGGGCGTTACTTTTCCAATGTTTAAGTGAGATGAGGTAATACGAGTTATGAGTATTCATTTACTATGAATTAGCATACTAAATACGTTCATTACCGAAGCTACATAGCACCCCGGATATACATACATACATACATACATATAGTATATATACATACATATATTTCACACCCCAAGTGTCAAATACGCTCAATTAATTTCTTCCACAAAATTGAACCAATTATTTTTTAAACTTCTTAACATGAAATATTAGATTCAAAGTTGCAACTGATGAGAAATTTCCATAACATATGTAAATTTATTAATGATCTAAATGAAAAGTCAAGAAAAAAAAAAGGACCAACGCACCAGGAAGTTCTCACGTTTTAGCTGGACAATGTCCGGTTCGGTCGTGACGAGTAATTGTACAAATTTCTTATGAACTTCCTTAAAGATTGCATCCCAAATATAATTACATGATAAGGGGTTGACCGGGCAACGTTGCCTGCGCTCTTAATCTTCTACTTATGAAGGGTCTGTGTTTGTGTGTGTGTGTGTGTGTGTGTGTAACTCTTTGGTGGTTGTTCTTTGAGTGCATTTGAGAGTTCTTGTAACATTTTGCGTCGTCGTTCGGTTTGCTGTCGTTGAGCACGTAGTCGTAGCTAAAAGCTTTTGTTTCGTCAACAGCAGCAGCAACAGGTTAGCGAGCTTTTTTATTATCGCAGCAATGCGGAAAAGCTCCACACACTTGATGCAGCTTTTCAGTTGACGAAGAAGCGTACGCGTGCCAACAGCTGTTGCCTCTGCAGCTTTTTCATTTATACAAAAGAATTTGTTTTGTTATTCATTCAGTGTTTATTTCATTGTAAATGCTTGCAAATCGATACTTGTTATTGTAAAGTGTATTACTAAATGTGTTAAACCAACTGTGTTTAGACAAAAATTCCTACAAGTGAATTAATAGTGATTTATTTAACGTAATCAGCCGTTCAACATATGTACATACCTTGTGCTAATTGATTGATGCAATAAAATAAATACATAGATATTAAAAATAAACACCAAAAGATTAACACAATATCGGCGCGGCCGGCAGAACAACAAATCAAACAAACGACAAGAACTTTAAGCGTCGGCTTAAGTTCCATACGCAAGCGTCGACTTAAGTTCCATACACACGCACACAAGCAGACAACGCGAGTGAATTGAGATCGGCATTCTCTCCATCCAACTGCCCACTTTCACAGCGAGAGCCAAGCCCCACAATGCGATTGAGTGTCAGTCTGTTTTCGGCCTTTGCTCGGCTACCTTCGTTGATTCGCTCGCCAGCGCAAGCACCGAGAACTGTTAATATTAAAAGCTTTTGTGCAGTGGTTTCACCACGCTTGCTTCATAGTCAACAAGCTACAATGAGTCTGCCGGAGCGTAAACCATTTACGCCGGATTTCTTCTTTCGTCAAGTGGGTATTATCGTTATCAGATATTCTTTGTGATGTAATCACTGTGCTTCTGCTGAAATTGACAATTATCAACAGTTGTTCGATGGGGAGAGCAGCACCTACAGTTATCTGCTGGCGGACTTAAACAATGGAGAGGCCGTCATCATAGATCCCGTGCTGGAGCAGGCGAAACGCGATGCACAGCTGGTGAAAGATTTGGGCTTTAAGCTAAAATATGCCAGTAAGTAATAGTTCAATGGACCTCGAACTATTAACCACAGTATCCACTCAACGTTTTCAGTTAACACGCACATGCATGCAGACCACATAACGGGCAGTGGATGGCTAAGACAGCTGACCGGTTGTCAGTCGGTCATCGCTGCGGCAAGTGGCGCCAAAGCGGATCGTCATATCAAAGAGGGTGATCGCATTGAGTTCGGACGCCATTGGATCGATACGTTGGCCACACCTGGACACACCAATGGTTGCATGAGTTATGTTGTCAGTGAGCAGGGTTGCATATTCACCGGAGATACAGTACTGATTCGCGGCTGTGGACGCACCGATTTCCAAGAGGGCAGCCCAAAGAATCTCTACGAGAATGTGCACTCCAAGATCTTCAGTTTGCCAGAGAACTATCGCATCTATCCAGCGCATGACTACAAGTGAGTGAGAGCAAGAGAGGGACAGCAATCAATGCTAGTTAACACTGGCTGTGTTCTCTTTGCAGAGGTCAACTGGAGAGCAGTGTGTGGGAGGAGAAACGCTACAATCCACGGCTGACAAAGAGTCTTGATGAATTCATCCAGATTATGGACAACTTAAATTTGCCCTATCCAAAGAAAATTGGTAAACAAGCAGAACATACAGAACCCATTACGAAACGGAACTAACTGTAAACTTATATGCATATTGCAGATGTTTCGGTGCCTGCCAATCGCGAGTGTGGAGTATACGACATTCCCAAGGAGTAACATCCTCAGAATACCCCAGTAATGTATGACAATAGAGGTGCATCTTTCTAAAGGGATATGGAAATCAAAGTCTTCGCTCAAAGTTCTTTATGCATAGCATATATAATCTATATTTTCTATAATTATGGAATCACAATTATTCCAATGAAAAAGCTTTATAAATGAAACAAATTAAAATATATATTTTTAATAAATAAATACAGATAACTATGAAAATGTGTCTTAATTATTAATTACTTAAGTTCTTATTATAATTCCTTACTCCGATTGCTGTACTTCATCTAATTGCCACTCTCTTATCTTTGCAGACCATTCTCAATCCAAAGAGCTGTGCCAACGCTGCCAAGTATAGTCTGCACACGGCGTCGGAGAACAATCATGAGACGCAGCTGCAGCTGAGCAGCGCTGCCTCACATTGCTCCACAACGGGACGCCGACGCAAGGGTGGCTCTCTGAGCGGCACGCTCTCTTCGCGCTCCACACGCAGCGAGTCGAAAGAGTTGCGCTCCGCTCTGCAGGATCGCGAGGCTGTCATACAGAATCTACGCATTCAGCTCTGTCTGGGCAAACTGCCACGCCCCAGCGGCCCGCCTCTCGATGAGTCCGAAAAGCCAGCGGCTGAGCAGAAACTGAATCGCCTCAAGTCCGAGGCAGAGAACAAACGCATCAAGATCAAGAACCTTAAGAGCGCGCTAGAGAAGCTGGACATCACAGAGTAAGTAACTTGAATGGGTGACTCAATCATCTGCCCTTTACTGACTGCTGCTTCTCTCTTTCCCACAGCAACATCGACATACGAATTCGACAGGCGGAGCTGGAGTACGCATTGGGTCGCGAGGAACTGCAGATGCTATCGATTGTGGAGGAGGCACGAGCGCTACAGTCGCGCCTGGAGAAATCCAAGCCAGAGGCACAAACACTATACAACATTATCAGCTCCGGTGTAACATTGAGTCTGCATGCAGTGCATGCCACCTCTGGACGTTGGGCGGCTCAGCAGAGGCCCGATCAGCCGGGCTTCTTTGTGGAGTGGGCCCTCGAGGGAGACGGATTGTACAAGGGGGGATCGCATACTGGAGATCAATGGACGATTGGTCAACAGCAAGACGAAGGAGGAACTGCAGAAGCATGTGGGTAATTCAGGTAAATGCCAGATGGTTGTGCTGCGCAAGAAATCCGTGCCTATTCCCCAAAAGCAACTGGACCAGGAGAAGGAGAACAATATGCGACTGCAACATCGCATTTCATACTTGGAGGAGCAAGTGCGAGAACTGCAGACTGTCAAGGAGCAGCAGAAGCAACTGCAACAACAGCAACAACAGCAACAACAACAACAACAACAGCAACAGAAGCAACATCAGTCCAACAATGCTCACGTGACCAGCATAAGCATATCCTCGCCACCCTCACCCACCACACCGCCGGACAAGCCGTTGATCTTCCAGCGGGGCAACTACATTACCACCTTGGTGGGTGGCAAACCCATTGAGCTGGTGGGTGACGAGCTGCCGCCGACGCATGTTACCAAGACTCTGATCAAGGAGAATACACACATAGATCTGCGCGAGCGTCTGCCTCATTCACATCTCTATTCCATGCCCTCCAAATCCTTGTCTGCCTCTAAGATTTCCATCAACAGCGACTCCGCGTACATGCAGCAGCAGAGGCGTGAGAAGGAGCGCCAACGAGATCGACACGAACGACAGAGGGACAGGGATCGACCTCGGGATGCACTGCAGCAGCAACAGCAGCTGCACAGGGAGCATCTAATGAGCACACATGCTCGCAGTGTGGAGCATCTTAATCACTACAATGGGTAAGTCAAAAGAGAGAGAGAGAGGAGAGTTCTCTCCAGGTTTACTAGCGTACAAATCTCTAAACTCATCTGCAGCTTGGAGCGACGACGAGATGCACCACGTCAGAGCGAGGCTCAGACCCTACGCGCTCGTCTGCCCAGCGACATGCGCAGCGTGAAGTCCCTCGACTTTGACAGCGAGAACGAATCGAAGCCCTCCACGGAATCACGCACTGTGCGTCCCACGCCCCCAAAGAAGCCACTGCGCCTCTCACTTCAGCGTGCCCAGAGTCTACAGACAGTGGAACTGAATGCTCCGTGCTCCGAAATGGATCGCAAGCGACCCATGAAACGAGTCCACAACAATAGCAATAGCAACAGCAACAGTGGCGGCTCCTCGCCCAGCGATGAGGGGCAGAGCCATGTACCAGGTGCTGGTCTCCTCATCGAGAACTGCAGCCCCATGCACACTGCCTCCCTGGGAAGGCATAAACTTATCTAAATTATCTCATAACTTAGCTATATACAAACATACATACATACATACATACATCTATAACATCATCTGGAATTAGTTTAGAAACTGGAGAAACAGCTGCTTCGCAGTGGGTTTCCCCAGCAGGCGGACATGTGCAAAATTTAATATCCTAACTATAACTAGCCTACAACAGCTAAATGTATTAATTTAATTATATAACCATTACCAGATACTTACCAGATATCCTAAGTAGGGCTTGGCTATTATAATGCTTCAGCATCATTATCGCAAACTCGAGCGAATCGAGAAAGTTGTGTATGTAGCATCTATTAGCACAATTATGAAATGTAAATACACGAATCAGTGCAAAGTAGTGCAAAGCAGCGTACATTATTTATGCTCAGTTCGTTTGCCGCCTGAAAGAGTTAAGGTATTAACGACTTAAACAATTTCTTTGGATTTATAAAATCTTATTATAAAAGAAGTTAGTATGTTAGTATAATGGAAAATCAAGTTTAAATACCAGAGTTAAGTGCTCTTCATTTTACACCTACGAAGACCCATTAAGTTGGACTCGGAGAAATGGAGTTCAGTTGAAAAGCCTACAGCTGCGGGTGTTCATTAGACTATAAAAACTGATTTATAATTGACTTATAGATACCAAGGCTACTTCCGCCGACGCATAAAGAAATAACAACAACAACAACAGCCAAACGCGTCGTTGACTTTCCATATACTACTTCAAAATATAATACAAAAGCAATGCCTTGCAAATTAGTTGAAAATAAAAAAAAAACGGTTGGGAAGTCATCCATAACATAACAACAGTAAAACTCTTCTATTGAATGACTTTCACTCGTAGCAAACTGATTGAAAGCAACAGTAAATTACGAGTATTTTTAGATGTTTAGCACCGATGTGGACCGTTAACTGGTCAGCTTATTAGTCATAAGAGTCGAGAGTCCAGGGCGTTACTTTTCCAATGTTTAAGTGAGATGAGGTAATACGAGTTATGAGTATTCATTTACTATGAATTAGCATACTAAATACGTTCATTACCGAAGCTACATAGCACCCCGGATATACATACATACATACATACATATAGTATATATACATACATATATTTCACACCCCAAGTGTCAAATACGCTCAATTAATTTCTTCCACAAAATTGAACCAATTATTTTTTAAACTTCTTAACATGAAATATTTGATTCAAAGTTGCAACTGATGAGAAATTTCCATAACATATGTAAATTTATTAATGATCTAAATGAAAAGTCAAGAGAAAAAAAAGGACCAACGCACCAGGAAGTTCTCACGTTTTAGCTGGACAATGTCCGGTTCGGTCGTGACGAGTAATTGTACAAATTTCTTATGAACTTCCTTAAAGATTGCATCCCAAATATAATTACATGATAAGGGGTTGACCGGGCAACGTTGCCTGCGCTCTTAATCTTCTACTTATGAAGGGTCTGTGTTTGTGTGTGTGTGTGTGTGTGTGTGTAACTCTTTGGTGGTTGTTCTTTGAGTGCATTTGAGAGTTCTTGTAACATTTTGCGTCGTCGTTCGGTTTGCTGTCGTTGAGCACGTAGTCGTAGCTAAAAGCTTTTGTTTCGTCAACAGCAGCAGCAACAGGTTAGCGAGCTTTTTTATTATCGCAGCAATGCGGAAAAGCTCCACACACTTGATGCAGCTTTTCAGTTGACGAAGAAGCGTACGCGTGCCAACAGCTGTTGCCTCTGCAGCTTTTTCATTTATACAAAAGAATTTGTTTTGTTATTCATTCAGTGTTTATTTCATTGTAAATGCTTGCAAATCGATACTTGTTATTGTAAAGTGTATTACTAAATGTGTTAAACCAACTGTGTTTAGACAAAAATTCCTACAAGTGAATTAATAGTGATTTATTTAACGTAATCAGCCGTTCAACATATGTACATACCTTGTGCTAATTGATTGATGCAATAAAATAAATACATAGATATTAAAAATAAACACCAAAAGATTAACACAATATCGGCGCGGCCGGCAGAACAACAAATCAAACAAACGACAAGAACTTTAAGCGTCGGCTTAAGTTCCATACGCAAGCGTCGACTTAAGTTCCATACACACGCACACAAGCAGACAACGCGAGTGAATTGAGATCGGCATTCTCTCCATCCAACTGCCCACTTTCACAGCGAGAGCCAAGCCCCACAATGCGATTGAGTGTCAGTCTGTTTTCGGCCTTTGCTCGGCTACCTTCGTTGATTCGCTCGCCAGCGCAAGCACCGAGAACTGTTAATATTAAAAGCTTTTGTGCAGTGGTTTCACCACGCTTGCTTCATAGTCAACAAGCTACAATGAGTCTGCCGGAGCGTAAACCATTTACGCCGGATTTCTTCTTTCGTCAAGTGGGTATTATCGTTATCAGATATTCTTTGTGATGTAATCACTGTGCTTCTGCTGAAATTGACAATTATCAACAGTTGTTCGATGGGGAGAGCAGCACCTACAGTTATCTGCTGGCGGACTTAAACAATGGAGAGGCCGTCATCATAGATCCCGTGCTGGAGCAGGCGAAACGCGATGCACAGCTGGTGAAAGATTTGGGCTTTAAGCTAAAATATGCCAGTAAGTAATAGTTCAATGGACCTCGAACTATTAACCACAGTATCCACTCAACGTTTTCAGTTAACACGCACATGCATGCAGACCACATAACGGGCAGTGGATGGCTAAGACAGCTGACCGGTTGTCAGTCGGTCATCGCTGCGGCAAGTGGCGCCAAAGCGGATCGTCATATCAAAGAGGGTGATCGCATTGAGTTCGGACGCCATTGGATCGATACGTTGGCCACACCTGGACACACCAATGGTTGCATGAGTTATGTTGTCAGTGAGCAGGGTTGCATATTCACCGGAGATACAGTACTGATTCGCGGCTGTGGACGCACCGATTTCCAAGAGGGCAGCCCAAAGAATCTCTACGAGAATGTGCACTCCAAGATCTTCAGTTTGCCAGAGAACTATCGCATCTATCCAGCGCATGACTACAAGTGAGTGAGAGCAAGAGAGGGACAGCAATCAATGCTAGTTAACACTGGCTGTGTTCTCTTTGCAGAGGTCAACTGGAGAGCAGTGTGTGGGAGGAGAAACGCTACAATCCACGGCTGACAAAGAGTCTTGATGAATTCATCCAGATTATGGACAACTTAAATTTGCCCTATCCAAAGAAAATTGGTAAACAAGCAGAACATACAGAACCCATTACGAAACGGAACTAACTGTAAACTTATATGCATATTGCAGATGTTTCGGTGCCTGCCAATCGCGAGTGTGGAGTATACGACATTCCCAAGGAGTAACATCCTCAGAATACCCCAGTAATGTATGACAATAGAGGTGCATCTTTCTAAAGGGATATGGAAATCAAAGTCTTCGCTCAAAGTTCTTTATGCATAGCATATATAATCTATATTTTCTATAATTATGGAATCACAATTATTCCAATGAAAAAGCTTTATAAATGAAACAAATTAAAATATATATTTTTAATAAATAAATACAGATAACTATGAAAATGTGTCTTAATTATTAATTACTTAAGTTCTTATTATAATTCCTTACTCCGATTGCTGTACTTCATCTAATTGCCACTCTCTTATCTTTGCAGACCATTCTCAATCCAAAGAGCTGTGCCAACGCTGCCAAGTATAGTCTGCACACGGCGTCGGAGAACAATCATGAGACGCAGCTGCAGCTGAGCAGCGCTGCCTCACATTGCTCCACAACGGGACGCCGACGCAAGGGTGGCTCTCTGAGCGGCACGCTCTCTTCGCGCTCCACACGCAGCGAGTCGAAAGAGTTGCGCTCCGCTCTGCAGGATCGCGAGGCTGTCATACAGAATCTACGCATTCAGCTCTGTCTGGGCAAACTGCCACGCCCCAGCGGCCCGCCTCTCGATGAGTCCGAAAAGCCAGCGGCTGAGCAGAAACTGAATCGCCTCAAGTCCGAGGCAGAGAACAAACGCATCAAGATCAAGAACCTTAAGAGCGCGCTAGAGAAGCTGGACATCACAGAGTAAGTAACTTGAATGGGTGACTCAATCATCTGCCCTTTACTGACTGCTGCTTCTCTCTTTCCCACAGCAACATCGACATACGAATTCGACAGGCGGAGCTGGAGTACGCATTGGGTCGCGAGGAACTGCAGATGCTATCGATTGTGGAGGAGGCACGAGCGCTACAGTCGCGCCTGGAGAAATCCAAGCCAGAGGCACAAACACTATACAACATTATCAGCTCCGGTGTAACATTGAGTCTGCATGCAGTGCATGCCACCTCTGGACGTTGGGCGGCTCAGCAGAGGCCCGATCAGCCGGGCTTCTTTGTGGAGTGGGCCCTCGAGGGAGACGGATTGTACAAGGGGGATCGCATACTGGAGATCAATGGACGATTGGTCAACAGCAAGACGAAGGAGGAACTGCAGAAGCATGTGGGTAATTCAGGTAAATGCCAGATGGTTGTGCTGCGCAAGAAATCCGTGCCTATTCCCCAAAAGCAACTGGACCAGGAGAAGGAGAACAATATGCGACTGCAACATCGCATTTCATACTTGGAGGAGCAAGTGCGAGAACTGCAGACTGTCAAGGAGCAGCAGAAGCAACTGCAACAACAGCAACAACAGCAACAACAACAACAACAACAGCAACAGAAGCAACATCAGTCCAACAATGCTCACGTGACCAGCATAAGCATATCCTCGCCACCCTCACCCACCACACCGCCGGACAAGCCGTTGATCTTCCAGCGGGGCAACTACATTACCACCTTGGTGGGTGGCAAACCCATTGAGCTGGTGGGTGACGAGCTGCCGCCGACGCATGTTACCAAGACTCTGATCAAGGAGAATACACACATAGATCTGCGCGAGCGTCTGCCTCATTCACATCTCTATTCCATGCCCTCCAAATCCTTGTCTGCCTCTAAGATTTCCATCAACAGCGACTCCGCGTACATGCAGCAGCAGAGGCGTGAGAAGGAGCGCCAACGAGATCGACACGAACGACAGAGGGACAGGGATCGACCTCGGGATGCACTGCAGCAGCAACAGCAGCTGCACAGGGAGCATCTAATGAGCACACATGCTCGCAGTGTGGAGCATCTTAATCACTACAATGGGTAAGTCAAAAGAGAGAGAGAGAGGAGAGTTCTCTCCAGGTTTACTAACGTACAAATCTCTAAACTCATCTGCAGCTTGGAGCGACGACGAGATGCACCACGTCAGAGCGAGGCTCAGACCCTACGCGCTCGTCTGCCCAGCGACATGCGCAGCGTGAAGTCCCTCGACTTTGACAGCGAGAACGAATCGAAGCCCTCCACGGAATCACGCACTGTGCGTCCCACGCCCCCAAAGAAGCCACTGCGCCTCTCACTTCAGCGTGCCCAGAGTCTACAGACAGTGGAACTGAATGCTCCGTGCTCCGAAATGGATCGCAAGCGACCCATGAAACGAGTCCACAACAATAGCAATAGCAACAGCAACAGTGGCGGCTCCTCGCCCAGCGATGAGGGGCAGAGCCATGTACCAGGTGCTGGTCTCCTCATCGAGAACTGCAGCCCCATGCACACTGCCTCCCTGGGAAGGCATAAACTTATCTAAATTATCTCATAACTTAGCTATATACAAACATACATACATACATACATACATCTATAACATCATCTGGAATTAGTTTAGAAACTGGAGAAACAGCTGCTTCGCAGTGGGTTTCCCCCAGCAGGCGGACATGTGCAAAATTTAATATCCTAACTATAACTAGCCTACAACAGCTAAATGTATTAATTTAATTATATAACCATTACCAGATACTTACCAGATATCCTAAGTAGGGCTTGGCTATTATAATGCTTCAGCATCATTATCGCAAACTCGAGCGAATCGAGAAAGTTGTGTATGTAGCATCTATTAGCACAATTATGAAATGTAAATACACGAATCAGTGCAAAGTAGTGCAAAGCAGCGTACATTATTTATGCTCAGTTCGTTTGCCGCCTGAAAGAGTTAAGGTATTAACGACTTAAACAATTTCTTTGGATTTATAAAATCTTATTATAAAAGAAGTTAGTATGTTAGTATAATGGAAAATCAAGTTTAAATACCAGAGTTAAGTGCTCTTCATTTTACACCTACGAAGACCCATTAAGTTGGACTCGGAGAAATGGAGTTCAGTTGAAAAGCCTACAGCTGCGGGTGTTCATTAGACTATAAAAACTGATTTATAATTGACTTATAGATACCAAGGCTACTTCCGCCGACGCATAAAGAAATAACAACAACAACAACAGCCAAACGCGTCGTTGACTTTCCATATACTACTTCAAAATATAATACAAAAGCAATGCCTTGCAAATTAGTTGAAAATAAAAAAAAAACGGTTGGGAAGTCATCCATAACATAACAACAGTAAAACTCTTCTATTGAATGACTTTCACTCGTAGCAAACTGATTGAAAGCAACAGTAAATTACGAGTATTTTTAGATGTTTAGCACCGATGTGGACCGTTAACTGGTCAGCTTATTAGTCATAAGAGTCGAGAGTCCAGGGCGTTACTTTTCCAATGTTTAAGTGAGATGAGGTAATACGAGTTATGAGTATTCATTTACTATGAATTAGCATACTAAATACGTTCATTACCGAAGCTACATAGCACCCCGGATATACATACATACATACATACATATAGTATATATACATACATATATTTCACACCCCAAGTGTCAAATACGCTCAATTAATTTCTTCCACAAAATTGAACCAATTATTTTTTAAACTTCTTAACATGAAATATTTGATTCAAAGTTGCAACTGATGAGAAATTTCCATAACATATGTAAATTTATTAATGATCTAAATGAAAAGTCAAGAAAAAAAAAAGGACCAACGCACCAGGAAGTTCTCACGTTTTAGCTGGACAATGTCCGGTTCGGTCGTGACGAGTAATTGTACAAATTTCTTATGAACTTCCTTAAAGATTGCATCCCAAATATAATTACATGATAAGGGGTTGACCGGGCAACGTTGCCTGCGCTCTTAATCTTCTACTTATGAAGGGTCTGTGTTTGTGTGTGTGTGTGTGTGTGTGTGTAACTCTTTGGTGGTTGTTCTTTGAGTGCATTTGAGAGTTCTTGTAACATTTTGCGTCGTCGTTCGGTTTGCTGTCGTTGAGCACGTAGTCGTAGCTAAAAGCTTTTGTTTCGTCAACAGCAGCAGCAACAGGTTAGCGAGCTTTTTTATTATCGCAGCAATGCGGAAAAGCTCCACACACTTGATGCAGCTTTTCAGTTGACGAAGAAGCGTACGCGTGCCAACAGCTGTTGCCTCTGCAGCTTTTTCATTTATACAAAAGAATTTGTTTTGTTATTCATTCAGTGTTTATTTCATTGTAAATGCTTGCAAATCGATACTTGTTATTGTAAAGTGTATTACTAAATGTGTTAAACCAACTGTGTTTAGACAAAAATTCCTACAAGTGAATTAATAGTGATTTATTTAACGTAATCAGCCGTTCAACATATGTACATACCTTGTGCTAATTGATTGATGCAATAAAATAAATACATAGATATTAAAAATAAACACCAAAAGATTAACACAATATCGGCGCGGCCGGCAGAACAACAAATCAAACAAACGACAAGAACTTTAAGCGTCGGCTTAAGTTCCATACGCAAGCGTCGACTTAAGTTCCATACACACGCACACAAGCAGACAACGCGAGTGAATTGAGATCGGCATTCTCTCCATCCAACTGCCCACTTTCACAGCGAGAGCCAAGCCCCACAATGCGATTGAGTGTCAGTCTGTTTTCGGCCTTTGCTCGGCTACCTTCGTTGATTCGCTCGCCAGCGCAAGCACCGAGAACTGTTAATATTAAAAGCTTTTGTGCAGTGGTTTCACCACGCTTGCTTCATAGTCAACAAGCTACAATGAGTCTGCCGGAGCGTAAACCATTTACGCCGGATTTCTTCTTTCGTCAAGTGGGTATTATCGTTATCAGATATTCTTTGTGATGTAATCACTGTGCTTCTGCTGAAATTGACAATTATCAACAGTTGTTCGATGGGGAGAGCAGCACCTACAGTTATCTGCTGGCGGACTTAAACAATGGAGAGGCCGTCATCATAGATCCCGTGCTGGAGCAGGCGAAACGCGATGCACAGCTGGTGAAAGATTTGGGCTTTAAGCTAAAATATGCCAGTAAGTAATAGTTCAATGGACCTCGAACTATTAACCACAGTATCCACTCAACGTTTTCAGTTAACACGCACATGCATGCAGACCACATAACGGGCAGTGGATGGCTAAGACAGCTGACCGGTTGTCAGTCGGTCATCGCTGCGGCAAGTGGCGCCAAAGCGGATCGTCATATCAAAGAGGGTGATCGCATTGAGTTCGGACGCCATTGGATCGATACGTTGGCCACACCTGGACACACCAATGGTTGCATGAGTTATGTTGTCAGTGAGCAGGGTTGCATATTCACCGGAGATACAGTACTGATTCGCGGCTGTGGACGCACCGATTTCCAAGAGGGCAGCCCAAAGAATCTCTACGAGAATGTGCACTCCAAGATCTTCAGTTTGCCAGAGAACTATCGCATCTATCCAGCGCATGACTACAAGTGAGTGAGAGCAAGAGAGGGACAGCAATCAATGCTAGTTAACACTGGCTGTGTTCTCTTTGCAGAGGTCAACTGGAGAGCAGTGTGTGGGAGGAGAAACGCTACAATCCACGGCTGACAAAGAGTCTTGATGAATTCATCCAGATTATGGACAACTTAAATTTGCCCTATCCAAAGAAAATTGGTAAACAAGCAGAACATACAGAACCCATTACGAAACGGAACTAACTGTAAACTTATATGCATATTGCAGATGTTTCGGTGCCTGCCAATCGCGAGTGTGGAGTATACGACATTCCCAAGGAGTAACATCCTCAGAATACCCCAGTAATGTATGACAATAGAGGTGCATCTTTCTAAAGGGATATGGAAATCAAAGTCTTCGCTCAAAGTTCTTTATGCATAGCATATATAATCTATATTTTCTATAATTATGGAATCACAATTATTCCAATGAAAAAGCTTTATAAATGAAACAAATTAAAATATATATTTTTAATAAATAAATACAGATAACTATGAAAATGTGTCTTAATTATTAATTACTTAAGTTCTTATTATAATTCCTTACTCCGATTGCTGTACTTCATCTAATTGCCACTCTCTTATCTTTGCAGACCATTCTCAATCCAAAGAGCTGTGCCAACGCTGCCAAGTATAGTCTGCACACGGCGTCGGAGAACAATCATGAGACGCAGCTGCAGCTGAGCAGCGCTGCCTCACATTGCTCCACAACGGGACGCCGACGCAAGGGTGGCTCTCTGAGCGGCACGCTCTCTTCGCGCTCCACACGCAGCGAGTCGAAAGAGTTGCGCTCCGCTCTGCAGGATCGCGAGGCTGTCATACAGAATCTACGCATTCAGCTCTGTCTGGGCAAACTGCCACGCCCCAGCGTCCCGCCTCTCGATGAGTCCGAAAAGCCAGCGGCTGAGCAGAAACTGAATCGCCTCAAGTCCGAGGCAGAGAACAAACGCATCAAGATCAAGAACCTTAAGAGCGCGCTAGAGAAGCTGGACATCACAGAGTAAGTAACTTGAATGGGTGACTCAATCATCTGCCCTTTACTGACTGCTGCTTCTCTCTTTCCCACAGCAACATCGACATACGAATTCGACAGGCGGAGCTGGAGTACGCATTGGGTCGCGAGGAACTGCAGATGCTATCGATTGTGGAGGAGGCACGAGCGCTACAGTCGCGCCTGGAGAAATCCAAGCCAGAGGCACAAACACTATACAACATTATCAGCTCCGGTGTAACATTGAGTCTGCATGCAGTGCATGCCACCTCTGGACGTTGGGCGGCTCAGCAGAGGCCCGATCAGCCGGGCTTCTTTGTGGAGTGGGCCCTCGAGGGAGACGGATTGTACAAGGGGGATCGCATACTGGAGATCAATGGACGATTGGTCAACAGCAAGACGAAGGAGGAACTGCAGAAGCATGTGGGTAATTCAGGTAAATGCCAGATGGTTGTGCTGCGCAAGAAATCCGTGCCTATTCCCCAAAAGCAACTGGACCAGGAGAAGGAGAACAATATGCGACTGCAACATCGCATTTCATACTTGGAGGAGCAAGTGCGAGAACTGCAGACTGTCAAGGAGCAGCAGAAGCAACTGCAACAACAGCAACAACAGCAACAACAACAACAACAACAGCAACAGAAGCAACATCAGTCCAACAATGCTCACGTGACCAGCATAAGCATATCCTCGCCACCCTCACCCACCACACCGCCGGACAAGCCGTTGATCTTCCAGCGGGGCAACTACATTACCACCTTGGTGGGTGGCAAACCCATTGAGCTGGTGGGTGACGAGCTGCCGCCGACGCATGTTACCAAGACTCTGATCAAGGAGAATACACACATAGATCTGCGCGAGCGTCTGCCTCATTCACATCTCTATTCCATGCCCTCCAAATCCTTGTCTGCCTCTAAGATTTCCATCAACAGCGACTCCGCGTACATGCAGCAGCAGAGGCGTGAGAAGGAGCGCCAACGAGATCGACACGAACGACAGAGGGACAGGGATCGACCTCGGGATGCACTGCAGCAGCAACAGCAGCTGCACAGGGAGCATCTAATGAGCACACATGCTCGCAGTGTGGAGCATCTTAATCACTACAATGGGTAAGTCAAAAGAGAGAGAGAGAGGAGAGTTCTCTCCAGGTTTACTAACGTACAAATCTCTAAACTCATCTGCAGCTTGGAGCGACGACGAGATGCACCACGTCAGAGCGAGGCTCAGACCCTACGCGCTCGTCTGCCCAGCGACATGCGCAGCGTGAAGTCCCTCGACTTTGACAGCGAGAACGAATCGAAGCCCTCCACGGAATCACGCACTGTGCGTCCCACGCCCCCAAAGAAGCCACTGCGCCTCTCACTTCAGCGTGCCCAGAGTCTACAGACAGTGGAACTGAATGCTCCGTGCTCCGAAATGGATCGCAAGCGACCCATGAAACGAGTCCACAACAATAGCAATAGCAACAGCAACAGTGGCGGCTCCTCGCCCAGCGATGAGGGGCAGAGCCATGTACCAGGTGCTGGTCTCCTCATCGAGAACTGCAGCCCCATGCACACTGCCTCCCTGGGAAGGCATAAACTTATCTAAATTATCTCATAACTTAGCTATATACAAACATACATACATACATACATACATCTATAACATCATCTGGAATTAGTTTAGAAACTGGAGAAACAGCTGCTTCGCAGTGGGTTTCCCCCAGCAGGCGGACATGTGCAAAATTTAATATCCTAACTATAACTAGCCTACAACAGCTAAATGTATTAATTTAATTATATAACCATTACCAGATACTTACCAGATATCCTAAGTAGGGCTTGGCTATTATAATGCTTCAGCATCATTATCGCAAACTCGAGCGAATCGAGAAAGTTGTGTATGTAGCATCTATTAGCACAATTATGAAATGTAAATACACGAATCTGGAATTTATAAATATTCTTATTATTTCAATTGAAGTATTTTCCCAAAACTGCTTGGGTATTATGGCTGAGTATGAAAAGAAGATTAAGAAGTGCAATTTCCATTGCAATTCAGTCAATTTCAACAGATCTGTCCTATATCACTTTAATACGTTACATATGCCTGCACAAAATTATAACACCTACAGCAAAGGGTATTATAATGCTGGTAATACCTTCAAATATAGCCCCATCATAAGAAGAAAACTATTACGATTCTCGGTATTGCTGGAATTTCAAACTATTGGCCAACAGACACGATCTTTTGCTCCATTCATAAGGTATTTATGATAAACATTTGAATGAAACTCACGTTGTCGTGTTTAGCTGACGGCATGCCAATTGATAATATTTGAATAATTTAACCATATTATAAATTGCACACAGTAAATGCATTATTAAGAAACAAATCAAATTGGTTTTATTAAATGCATTTGATTGCCCCCACTAATCAGATCTTGTCTATGGTTAACTAGAATCTATATACAAAAAATGGGCACTCTAAAGAGCTTAGCTTAGCGCTGCATTGAAAGAGCGCTTACAGAGCAATGCGTAGGTGAAAGAGCATGAGCGCGAACGTGAGCATAATCGTGAGCATGAACGGTAGATAACGAGAGAGCACGATCGTTGTTCGTGTCTTGCCACCCACGACGACGCTGTTTACGTTTGGCCGAGGCTCAGGTACTTAGTCGATTTGTGTTCGCAATGGCAAAGCTGAAATCAGTTTCGTCGCAAGTGTCTAAACAAACGGTACGGTGCATCGAAGTTAACGAGTTGACTTTCGTGTGCAATTAATTAATAAATACGAAACAAAAACAACAAGTCAAACAGTTGCTAACTAGGTAAGTGCACACAATAAACAATTGTCGAAATACTACACCGCATAAATTGAAATAAAATACTTGCATTTCAATTATGTGGAATTTTGTGAATAAATGCGCAAATGAATTTTTGTATGAATGTTTTTAAAGACAAACAAAACTGGTTAATTGTTCTTAACACATTTCGTTGAAACAATAAGTAAACCTGTTTTCCTCTACGCATTTGCAAACCTTCCTCCTTTCCGAACATTGGCCCGTTCTCGCGTGGGTTCACTGTAACCCGTTCTCTCGCTCCATATATGGATGCCAAAAAACACCCAAAAAGTACAAAAAGAACAAAACAGAAGTGCAAACTACGTTTGCTTTGCTCTCTGCTTCGTCCAAACGATTGCCTTGTGCCCAAATTCGGCAAATATCAACTACAAGTGTTTACAGTTATGTATTGAAGTCTCCAGAGAGACTTTTGATGTTCCCATCTTATCTGTTCTAAAAGCTAACATTAGTTAACCATATTCAGCAATTGTATTGCTAATTGTCGTGAAACGATCATCATTTGATTGTGTGCTAATTTGAAAAGCAGCCATAAAGCATATCTTTTGTATTACCTGCATAGAAGAATTACTCATAAATAACTGAGAGCGGTTAACTAAGTTAATTAGCATCTGGACTCCAGGGTCACCGCAAAACACTTATGCATGCAACGTATTTAACTTGTTAGTCAACATTTTTACTGAATATTTGTTGTTGATAAAGTTAATGATCTTGAACTTGATAATGCAGCTGGGAGAAATCTTCTTTACAGGGTATCTATAGAATGGAACCATTAATAATATTTAATATACAAATATATAGACGTTATAGATTATAGCCAAACTGATTAGGCACAGCAAAAGAAGCTAGCAAGTCATCATATAGCAGATGATTAGAACTACAGTAGTAACTCAATGTAGTAGAACTTAGAAATGAATGCTTAAGGCGAGCTAGTGTGTAATTATTTTTCAATTAATCAACAATGTCACAATTGTGAGAACTGCGATACATATTTAATGAGGGGTTGATTAATACTATTCAGTCATTAAGGGGTGGAAGTGTTGTTTTAGTATACACTATACTTTACTGCATACCTGTACTAACTACATAAACACTAAGACTTATCTTATCCAAGAGCCTTTCGATTTCAACCAACTATCGCTTGAAGTAGTAGCACATTCCAAATTTAAGATGCTGATACGGTTTTAACCAGGCAATTAATTGGTTTACTTCATTGGTGAACATTGCCACAAAGTCAGAATGCAAACATTCTAAGGTGCTAGCGTCTTCTCTTAGATTATGGCTAAGACATTTGTACAATATATTGCTTCACAGAGACAGATAAAGCGAGAAGGAGGTAAGCAGAACTGTTGATGCTTATCGAATTCATTTCCTTTTGGCCATACTTATATTATTTCGAGTAACAGAAATAAACATATTATATCTCTATCAAAATGTGCTAAAGCCATAAACAACTCACCATTAAAAATACTTATAATGTTCACTCATAAATTCATTGAATAGTGCGTACAAAAAGAGATTGTTGATTGGCCTTCAGGTAACCGGCAACGGCAACGGCAACGGCAACTGTAACTTGTAGGCCATTCGCACTTAACCCTGTGAAAAAGGCTATTTTCATTTGCTTTTACATCGTATATTCATATACATACATATAAATGAAGAGCAATATATAAAATATTTATAATATATGTATATGTATGTGTATATATGTATATGTGTAAGCGATGTGGATGACCCACAAATCGTTCCATAAATTGAGGTTAGGCGCTTTAATTCCGCACACACGATGACTAAATAAATAAATCGTTTACAAGCTCTGCAAACAGCTGATGGATTGATGGAGATGTGCAATCTCAAGTATCGAATATCGTATTTTCTCTTAGTCACTTTAAGAGTATGTCTAAGCTGGTGTAAGAGTAAGACTATTATAAATAATAGGACTACCTTTGTGTCAATTACTGGCAATACAAATATATTGATTTAGTAATTAAATTAATCTGAGCAAATGTATCACTTTGATAATTCCTTCAAGTGGTACAATAGATCATCTCTGACGTTTGTGTAGAGTCGTTTAGCGGTATAACTAAATGAGCTCGTGTGTCCGACAAATGAAAGTGCGCTTGTTTCTAAATTGGATAAAAGGTCTCGATCACTGGGGCAACTGAAGGTGGGTATAGTGCGGAGGGGAGGCGGGTGTCAGGTGTCAGGTGGCAGGTGGCAGGCATAGATGAAGGTGGAGGCGGAGGTGTCAGGCGTAGCTGCTGACGTAACTGGATCACATTGAATAAGCAGCGTGATGTGAATGAATTATATGAATGTTTTGCGTATTCCGACAACCACATTCAACGCGAAATCTCACAACTGTTGCACGTGCGAAATTTAACACTTGTTGCACTTGCAGCTCAACATGTTGCGCCTTTTGATCATAACTCTGGCCCTGTGTGGCACTCTCTGTGCCGCCGCCCAAACGGTGAGTCCTTGTCTAGTAATTAATTAAATTAATTGAAATTAATCAATATCTGCTTTGATTATGATTAACAATAGCGCAACACGCCCATGCATGCGATTGCCACTTTAACTGGACCCGTGCAATCGGACAACAGCCAGGTTAAGGGTAACGTTACCTTCACCCAGAACGACTGTGGCCAGAATGTCCATGTGCGCGTCCAGCTGGAGGGTGTTAAGGAAGGCAAGCATGGCTTCCACATCCACGAGAAGGGAGATCTGACCAACGGCTGTGCCAGCTTAGGTGGCCACTACAATCCCGACAAGGTGGACCATGGTGCACCCCATCACGAGGTACGTCACGTTGGCGATCTGGGCAACATTGAGGTCAACTCCACGGGCATCATCGACATCACCTACACGGATTCTGTGATTAGCCTAAATGGCAAACGCACAATCATCGGACGTGGCGTTGTCCTGCACGAGCTGGAGGATGATCTCGGCCTGGGCAATCACACCGACTCCAAGAAGACTGGCAATGCAGGCGGCAGAATCGGTATGTGAACTAATAGTAATAATTCCAATTGGAAAATACTTACAATGTGATTCTCTTTGCAGCGTGCGGCGTTATTGGAATTAAGTAAATATCAGTCCAAGAGAAAAACTGAAATGAATTGCAATCTCTTTATAAGTAACTTCTCTCATTTGTGTCAGCTAATAAATAACTGTTCTCTGCGCTCACATACCCGCTCTCTCTCTCTCTCTCTCTCTCTCTCCGTATATATAGTATATATATTGCTAACTGTAACTGTTTTACGCACGCATCAACTTATTTCCCTCCCCCTCACAATTGTCCCATGTCTTACACTTTCACACACACACACACACAATTTATGTGCCCGCTCTCTTAATATGCATGTGTACGAGTGTGTATTGTATTGTCATGTATTCTTTTAGCCAGTCATTAATAGTATTATTGTAGGCCTAAGTAAACGTATATTGATAAGTTCTGGCTACCCAAGGGTAGGTACAATCACATAGGTTTGTATACTTACTAACGTCATTAGTTCTAACAGTTCGAACCAATGAATAGCCACCTAATTCAAGTAATTGTGTTTGCTTAACCTGTCGCAAGCTCATGGAATCCACAGTCATGAATAACACAGCTCATTCACAATCCACATCATCCACTTGCTCTTCACTCGAACTCACGCCACAATCTACTCCACTTTCTGCTGGGCCTGCTTTTGTTTTTGCAGCGCACTCGCGTCATACGAACTGCCTACCATCCCACCACAACAAGAACAACAACAACAACAACAAGAACAACAACATCTACAAGAACATCATCGACAACAACAACAAGTACAACAAGCATCAACATTGCACAGTAATCGTCGACGCACCCATGCAGCAAATCAACCCACATTCTATGTGCCCCACGATCAGCCGCACGATCATGTTATATATCCACTGCTACGTCATCCCTATCCATATGCATATCCGTACTATCTATAAGTGTTCTATGTGTTCTATGTAGTCTGTACTCTCTACTCCGTAAATCTGTGCTCGTCTCCACCGCCCTCCTCGACCGCGTTGTCCACCTGCTGTGCTAACTGCATAACTCTACTTACAGCTCGGAGATGGATGAATGGCCCTGCCAAGGTGGCGGCGCCGGAGCTCTACGTCAATCCTTGACAATTGTCACATTCATTGTGGGTCTGCTGCTTGCGCGCGGATTGTAAACAAGAGGGGTTTTATCTAAATACATATATTGCATTCATAACGTACTTACAACTTATCAAAATACTCCCCCATTTCATTACTTAGTCAACGTCAACGAACCTACTAAACTGCTTGTAAATTGCCTGAAATTTTCATCAAAATAAAATCGAAATTGTTATATACTGCATATATATATATATATATGTATATATATAATCGATCCACTTCATTTACTTTTACGCCCCGTAGTCCTTGCCAAATTCCACAGCAACAATCGTCGAGATTTCGGCGACCAGATAGGCAACTAGAAACTAGAAAGCCCGAAAGGAGCTCAGCACAGTGACCCAACTAAATTGGCATGCACAGTTGGACTTGGACATTTGTGCGGATATCGGAAAGAAATAGCAAACAGAGAACGCGACACGCAACATTAAAATCAACCCGAAAGTGAAACTCACCCACGCATCCGGCCCCAGGCCGAATGAATGTATGATGACAGAGTTTGGCAGGCGAGAGCCAAGTTTTTTGCATGCCTCTAGGTGCCAACTTACAATTTCAAGCGCACATTTACCGAGTTCTTTAATGAATGAATAGCATTTATAACTTTCGCCGTTATTCACTTGAAGGCACGCAATTTATTTGGTATTATGACGTGAAGCGATTGCCCCACCCTGCGGGGGTCGATCGTTTCGTAATAAATCCTCTAATTAAGAGAGTTCAGTAGAACACTAGTTACTATACAGAAGTAAGATAATAGAGTATTTAATGTTAATTATTGAGATGAGATCATCCTAGGAACTTGCCTCGCGGATAAATCGGAACTTTAAGGGTAAACACTTGGCTTAATTTTGTGCCTAACTATTGTTTGGCTCTGGTAAGAAGAGAGTCCGGCTAATGAGTGCAATGACTTGTTACCCACATTACCCAGTAGCTTCACTGAGCGGAAGCCGCAGACGACCCAGAAAGCCCTGTGGTAATGTCTGGGAACATTGCTCAGGTGTTGGTCAAAGTTGTTGTTCTAGAAGTCCCGCCTCTTACTGCGGCTACCCCAACAACGAAATGGGTTACAAAGCATAAAAGCCGGGCTACTGCATGCTAGCCCCACACCGATTTCATCGACCAGCCCCTAATCGCATGGCCTGAATAGGCTCTTTGGAACGGTCTTTGGTTTCCTCGGAAAGACTTTCACTCACTTTTACTTTAGTTACCCATTGTAATGACCAAAAGACGGCTTGGGTTTGGGCCTGACGTTATTCCCGCTGGTTGCCAACAGCCACATTGTGGCCACAACATTGGCCGGACTTGGTTGCCAGCACCATTATCTTGGCCAGCACCAAAGCCAGCACCCGGTCAGTTGCAATCCCAACGTCAATTCAACAAGACGCGCGCGCGCTTCTAACTAATAGCATTAAAAATCATAGCATACTTATCAGCGTTAGCCATCATAGAGAAGTTCTAATTTTAGAATACTACGTGTACTCTTTGACATTTCGGGACACGGGTCAATCAACGCCTTTATAAGCATATTTGTAACGCAATCGCTTAGTTTTTACTATTAAATGAAAATCAAAATGCGCTCCTGCGGCCCCAGTTTAATTAAATATGTTTTATTTGCCTTTAACGTGATATTTGCGGTAAGTACATGTATTAAATAGATCTAACTAAATAATAAATATAATATAAATATAAATAAATAAATATATAAATAATAAATAGATTACATTAATAATATTATATTACAGTCTATTTCCTATTTTAACCAGCACATTTTTAAATTCCATCAATTAAATAGAAAGGGAATATTCGAGAGTAAACTTCCATTGCATTTGACCAGTGAAGCATAAAGATAATTATTTATTAAATTAAAGCAACGTTGTTTTATATTTACCTTACACATATTTACATTCACATGTGTACATCATTATTACCTTGTCTGAATATGTATGCATTTTCATTTGCCATTGGGAATAAATTGCGTGCTAACGAATTAAGTGACTTGTTTTGTAAAGAAAGTTAACCACATGCAATTAGGAGCTCTTTAAAAGATTATTAAATCAAATTACCGCAAATACTCGTAGTATTCTGTGGATTGTGGATTGTGGATAGTGTGTATAGTAGTAGGTCGTGCAACACACTATTCAATGCCACGAAGCTTTGCCCTTCGCATTGACCAGCAATGTAAGGACAACCACATCATTATTTAAAACAATGACTCTCGTTTAACAATGTTATTTAACTATACACAATTAGATACTCGTTTAAATAAGAATATGAAATTAGCACAAAACGTAGTTATAATTGTGGATTATTGACATTTATTTGGCGCGCATAAGAGAATGCATCACTTTTTTACTTCCATAATAAATTTGGCCTTCGATAGGAAACAACATCAATGACTAATAGAAAATGCCATTGACTTGGCTATTGTCCGTGCGTAAGGTTGTGACAGTGGCCGATGCCTTATCAGGCAATTAGAGTTGGTAATGCAAACACAAACACGAACAGAAACTCAGAAACTGCCGCAGGTTTGATTGGAAGGGTCATTAAGCAAATTGCTATGTGGATTGCGTATGCTTAAAGGAAATCGATGAATGTGTTCGGTTTAAAGCTTAACCGATTGACAGTTTCATTAGTTTTATCTTTATTCTATCTTGTTTATCAAATGTCTTGCAGCTTTCTGGACTTGGCATTCTTATAGCCGGTGCCATAGTCTTGGCCGATGTCAATGAATTCAATCACTTTGTGGAGGGTCGCGTTCTGGCGCCGCCTATTGTGCTGATAGTTACCGGTTTGATCATATTCCTCATCGCCTCGCTGGGCTGCTTTGGCGCCATCAAGGAGTCACCCACTCTACTCTTAACGGTATGTAAATCCTTCACTTGTTGCAGTCATGAATATAATCCTAATCCAAACCCTTTCCAGTATGCGGTGTTATTGGCATTGATCTTTATCGTTGAGCTGGCTGTGGGAATTGCAGCGAGTGTCTTCAAAAAGGATCTGGAGGGTATGTTAAAGAACTCACTGCAGGAGTCAATAAAGCGCTCCAACAGCGAGGACACCATGGCTTGGGACAATGTTCAACGCAAGCTCATGTGTTGCGGCGTGGATACTCCAGCCGATTGGCGTGCTCTCAGCCTGAACAAGACCCTTCCGGCCAGTTGTTGCCAGCCGCAGTATCTCGATGCCACTGTTGGACACTGCAGGGATTCACCGGCTCTGGGCAAGGACAAGTACTATCAGGAGGGCTGCGTGGGCAAATTGAAGGAGCGCATCGATAAGAACGCAGTCATTCTGATTGGTGTCGGCATTGGCATCGCCTTCATACAAATTCTGGGCATTATACTTGCCTGCTATTTGGCCAGCGCCATAAGGCGTCAAGCGAACTAAACAACTTGATGCTGTTCCTCATCTTGATTGTTCAAATCTACAGCAATTTATTTCATTAATTAGCTAATTTTACGTAGAACCAAAAGTTGTATCCCGCCCAATTAGCACATTCATTGATATTAATGAGGAGGATTGCCCACATTGCAGTAAGTGTTTCTCTGGAATGGAACCGTAGGTGTGTAAGCAATCTTCTTACCAAAAAACGCAACAAATCATAAAAGTTGAAAGCGATTTTCGTGTAATTTCCAAGCTGAGCTCTAAGCTTGAGTCTCTTAATCCTTTTACTACTTACTCTCTCTTCTGTATCCTTGTTGCTTTACTCGTGTTTATCGAATAAATAATGTAATCGCTGTAATCGAATTTGTTATGTGTCTACAGTTTATTTGGTTCTCAGCTAATTTCAGTTGCAATTGGCCAGCACAACGTCCTTAAGCCTAGATAGATGCCACTGCCAGCTACAACTACAACTACAACTACAAATACAACTACAAATACAATTACGTAGGATGCATTCTGACGTTGTGCCTCAGCTGGGTGCATTGCCGTTTAACGAGTGCAGACTACGACTACAATGGGGCTTAGATTCCATTGGGTTTTAGGTTAGGGGCAAATGCATAACTTGGTCCGCTTCCGCATCGTTTCACTTGCTCACTTGCTCTGCAGCAGGGATTCGGAGAGGCGTTCTATGGCCGTTGCTGGCGTCTTCTTAACGTTGTCCTTCTCAGTTGCCGCAGCAGCTTCAGCCTCGGCCTCGGCAGCCTCCTGGGCCTTGGCCTCCTCATGCTCACGCTGCTTTTGAAAGTGTCGGAACTCCGTTGGCGTCAACATGCCACGCAACACGGTCTCGTAGCTGACACTGACGCCTTTGGCGGACATCTTCTGATGCAATTTCCAGCATTCGCGCTCCTTGATGCTGCACACGTACAAGGGGAAGTTGTAATCCTGCTGCTGTTGTTGCACATTGCAGTTAGCCGCGTTGTTCTCCTTCTTGGCCTCATCCGGAGGTAGACTCGGTGTCTCTGCCTGCACCGGGGAGCTCTGACGTTGCCGTGAGTCCCCCTGCATGCCTGGCTTGCCACCAGACTCACTGAGGAAAATGGAAACGGGCGGTGCCGTTGGTGGTCGATTGGCTCGAATTCGCGCTGCCAGCGGTGCAATGGAACCACGCCGGATCATGTGCGAGTACTCCTTGGAGGCCAGTTGAAAGGTGGGCGGATAGCTGTCTTGAAACGAGACTGCAAAAATAGTTAGTTCATCTGATTACAGACACGATAGCCAGTTGAAGAAAGCATTTTATGTATAGGTTCTCGAATTTAGATGCATAAAGATACATATACAGGGTATCTGCTAGTCGTCACTCTTAGACTTACCCGATTTGCCCGTTTTACGCAGCAGCGGCGCCCGTCGCTGCGGACTACGCTGCGTAGTTGGCGTCGACTGCTTCTCGTTGCCCGAGGGCGTCGAGGCGGAGGAGGTTTCCTCACGCTCCGAATCGCTGCCTTCGGAGCTCAGCAGCGAGACCAATGTGATGACATCCGGCGCAATGACGCTGCGCGCTCGACTGAGTTGTTGCTTCTTGTTGTTGTTGGAGCCGCTGGCATCGGCGCTCAGCAAGGGGCTGCTGGCATCGGGGGGCACGGCCACTGAGGATGAGGCACGCGTGAAGATCTTGCGTCGTCGCAGTTTTTGCTGATTGCGCTTGTTGGCCGCACCAATGACACTCTTGCTGCTCTCATCCAGACGCACCGGAGCGGACATAGCACGCACCAAAGGCGGACGCCGCTGAACCGTCAAGGCAGACGAGACGTTGTCCACAGCGCTGGCAAGGATGGGGTTCGTTGTTGTTGTTGTTGTTGTTGTACTGGATGATTGCTCCTTGGGTAACTCGCTGCACTCAGTGGCACTATCAATGTCGCTGTGAAGTGTCTCCTGCTCGTTGGTGGCACGTATCGTCTGGGCAAGCACAATGTTCAAATTGATACGATTCTTGTCCGCCTTCGCGCTGTGGAATCAAAAATGCAAGTGAGACACTTGATTGACTGGCTGAATGGCTGACTGAATGAGTGACTGATTGACTGACTGACTGACTGAGTGAGTGAGTGACTGGCCGAGTAACCTACTGCCAGAGTTGAGGTGTTTTGCTAAATTTAAATCAAATTATTTGGCATTAGTTTTGCAATTTATGCTGTGCTCGATTTCAAATTCAAATTCAAATTCAAATTGGCCGCATGCGATTGCAACATGACGACCCAAAATAGAAATTAATTCGTGCAAATGCGAAGGCGGCAAACAACAAGCATCTCACTCCCGCTCACTCTCTCTCTCTCTCTCTCTCTCTCTATCTGTCCTATTGCAGTCTATCTATCTGTCTGTCTGTCTGTCTGACTGTTTGGAAAATGAAACCATGTCAATTACATTTACAATTTGCGCCCAAAATGTGTTTTCACATCAAGTCCTTCAGTGCGAAAGTGAATCTTGCCAACTTTCGCCAAAGTTCAATGAACCAGTTCCCGCTGCACTGCCACCTCCACATCCAACCCAGTTCCAACGCAACTTATCGTTATCGAGTTAGAGAGCTACACGCTAATGGATCGACTCAAGTATGTCATTCTTTTCTCTCGGCTCCTGGTTCGTCTTGATGCCGGGTACGGTTACGATTATGCTTTACGGCTTGCGGTTTATAGATTTTTGAGCATGCCTAGCGGGTGTTTACCTGCCTAATCATATGCACTGCCTAGACAACATTCACATCGGTGTCAAGCATGCAAATTGCTCAAAGTATCAAAAGTGTCATTAGTGTGCACCACAAATGGGATGAGTAAAAAAAGGAGGAGTGCCACACAGGGAACTGGCAGAACTGTCGTGAAGGTGTACTGGCAGTATTAGTGCCCAATTTAGCTCATATCATTTGCATATAAATATAAATGCATAAACGCATGAGAAGAAGCCTTCGCACAACATGACAAGGTCAAATGAAATATTGACATTTTTTTATTATTTATTTTTATACTAGTGTGCGTATGTGACGCGTACCACAAAACTAGGAAAATATCCTATTAGAAATGCTACAAAATCTATATAAAAATGTTAAATACAATGAAGTTTAAGTGAGATTATAGAGTAGAAAAGATTTATGAGTTCAAGTTGGACCAAAAAGTAAGTTATATATAATAATAATGAATTACTAAGGATGTATTCAGATATGTTTGAAATACTTCTAGAGTTTTTCTTGACAATTGCTGTGGAAAACAACGAAACAAAACTGTAATGTTCCTCAATTTATTTTTAATTTGCAATATATTCACAATTAATAAATAAATAAACTGTAGTTATGTCTTTTTATTCAAATTAAATGTGAATTGAATATACATTTTATGAAACTTCCCAACAAATATTTTGTCAGCAACTGAAAACAGTTTCAATTGAATTTATTTAGCATTGTTTTTGGGTTTTTTAAAGATTTAATTTATAAAAATAATTAATTTAAACTATTTTATGCCCGCTTTCCTGTACACTCTCTTTTAATACCCTTTCATATATGATTTCTTTAAGATTGATATCCCTGCTGATGCACTCACCTGTCTGCCTTTATTTGGGCCTCCTGCTGCTCTGCCTGCAGCCGGGCGGCGTGTTCGCTGTCAGCCGCAAATGGCGGCTTCAGGAGCGAGGATGTGGACGACCAGGCCACCAGACTTGTATCCCTTAAGCGCACGCTAGGATCCGTCAGGCGGGTCGCGATGCGAGCGGCGGTTTCGTCAGTGGCCAGTGAGGACTGTCGGCCCAAATGGGTCACCGCTGTGGGGGGATACAGCTTCTGGCGAATGCTCTCGATGGAGCGGCCAACGGAGAGGCCACGCGAGAGATAACCACGTTGCTGGGCCGAATATCTGCCAACGCCGTGAGAGTGGGAGGCGTGGCTGGCCGGCTCAATGAGGGAGTGCTGCTTGCGCACGGACAGCGTCGACGTTGTTGTTGCTGTTGTTGTCGACGTTGTTGACGTTGTCGTCGTCTGGTAGCGACGGCGGCTTGCTACAGACAATGACATGGCCAGGTGTCGTCTGGTATATTGGTGTCGCCAGGCGGCCGTTTGATTAGCGACGGCGGCGATGACTAAAAGCCGACTAGAGTTCAAATAACGCTTTCAGCTGCCAATAAATTGCCACAACCACATCGAATGCAAATCAATTACGAAGTCATTAAGCCAAAGCAATAACTTTGTCAACAAAACGAAAGCCAAACACTAAAACCAAAACCGAAATCAAAACCGGCTGCAGTCACGAAACAACGCGACTTGCCACTTGAATTAGGCTGAACTTTCACTTGGAGTTAATTTGCAACAACTGTTGTGGCCAGGTGCGAGCGCAGGATCTGTACATCGGCTCAACTTGACTTGACTCGTCTTGACTCAAGCTGCAACTCCGGGTGGCTGCAACTTCCACGTCCACTTTGTTTGCTTGCCGCGTGCTAACTGCGTTTTGTGAATGAAGCAATGAAGCTTGGAGCAGCTTCGTTATGTTACCAGCAAAACAAACAAAGAAACAACATAACGGCATCGGGCGTTGCCAACGCCCTTCCCTCTCTCTAGCTCACACTCTCTCTCTCTCTCTTCCATTGCCATCCCTCTTTCGTTGCTGTACCGGTGCCATCGCCGGTGCAGCGACTGTTATGCTCAGCTCGGCTGTCGCTCGGCTTGACTCCTTCGTTGACTTGTTTGTCCCATTTCCGCCGGCCCGCACACGTGCTGGCAACGCCAACAACTCCAACATCGAGGGTTGCCCAACAACTACGTAGATTCTAAGCCATAGCGATCACTTAATCAATATATAATAATTAAATAATTAATTACATTTATGATTGCTTGCTTAATCATTAAATGGCTAGACAATAATAATTGATTTATTATACATAAAATTAAGTTATTTAAAATATATTATTATTATATATTTGTTATAATTCTATGCATTGTGATTACAGTAATTAATAAAAGCATATGTTTTACAATCTATAAACTAAGTTTCTTAAGTATAAACAAACGTAATGCTGCTACCTGTCTCTAGCTTGTTTATTGTTGAATTCACTGAGCTGCCCTCGCTGGAACGTAAATCTGTATATATGTATGAGTGCATGTGTGTATGTATGTAGGGTTGGCTGACTGGCAACTTTTTGCCAACTCAATGAACTCGCACGAACTTTTGTTTTCATTTCGACGCCCGCCCCACCGATGGAATACACCCACTTAAAATGTAATCAAATGCCCTGCGATT
Organism: Drosophila funebris; assembly: GCA_018901825.1. Classification (NCBI taxonomy): domain Eukaryota; kingdom Metazoa; phylum Arthropoda; class Insecta; order Diptera; family Drosophilidae; genus Drosophila; species Drosophila funebris. The sequence goes on from JAEIFK010000682.1 coordinate 5,658,890, forward strand.
ACAATATTCGCTGGCGTAATCCTTATGCAAATCCTTGCGAACCAAAAATGCACATAACAAATAGGCAGATGAATGAATGAATATGAATAATATGAATGGCAGCTGGAATGCTTAAAGTTGCGGTGCAAGTCGCTCAATGTCAACAAATGTTAGATGATAATTTCCTAAATTCACACACACACGCAGTCCATTGAGTGGGTTACAGAGGGGGTGGAGAGGGGGGACACTATGAGTATCTGCTGGCAAGTGAAAAACTTTCACATTTGTGACAATTTCAAATTCATCAAAGACATGCAAAGTTGTATAAAAAGTTTCGTGCGCGTCGGCAATCAAAAAGTAACGAACATAACTGCCCTAGGAACCAAATGAAACACCAACAACAACAGGAACAAAAACAGTAACAACAGCAACAACAATGACAACTAACAACAAGAACAACAATACAAGTAACAACAGCAAATGGCATCAAGAACCAAATCAAGTCGATTTCAGGGTCATATGCCATTCATATATGCCCAATATATATATATATATAAATTATATACATATATATATATATATATATATATTATATGCTACTGAGTCTGTCACAGTATGTCAGCGAATCACTGTGAATGCGAATGAATAAGCGGCGAATGCTTAAAACAAAAAACTCAACTCGAATGTCCTTGCATTAATCATACAATGTCGATATTTATTGGCTCGTTTACGTTTATCGACAAAATTCGCCCACGCGGCGATTTTGGCATGGAAATTCATTTTCGTCTTTTCGCAATCTCTGCATCAATTATAATAGAAATAATAGAAATGAGCTGAGCTAAGCAAACAGCGGCAAATAAATTCATATTTGTCAGGCGGTGTCAAAATACCAAGCGGTACCAACAGGCACCACATTTTGGCCTGGCCGATATCCAAAACTATTTCAATTAACGACTCCAACTGCAGCTGCTGTGTGTGGTTGCGACTACAGGATACCCTAGCATCCTACAAAGAGTTCTCGTATATCTTGATATATATTAAATAAATATAAAATGTGTTGCAAAATAAATATAATATTAGCTATTGATCGACTGCTCAATACCCTACAATATGTTACATAACATAAATTCAAATGAATGCATTTAAAGAATGATATACAAATGCTTAAACATTTATTTATAATCTGTTTACAGCAAAGTCTACTCTAAATACGATCCACATGTGTTGTTATTTTGTGTGGATGCCATGTGCATTTTGTTTGCTCAGCTGCTGTGGAAATCATTTATTAATCAAATAAAAGGAAATGCATAGAATAAGTAGAAGAAGCAAGGATTGCTGCTTATCAATTGAATTTAGTGAATTTGATAAACTCTGATCTACGATTAATAGACAAGTCTATTATTCTATTCTATGCTTTATATTCTACAATATATTATATAAACATAAGTGATAAGCTTCCGAATGCGATTGAGAATACAGTAAGAAATACTCAGCAGTTGCTTTAAGAGATTACGATGAACAAGTGGCTTTTGCATTCCAGTTTTTTACTATTGTGTGTGATTTTCTGTTACCAAACCGTTTGTATCTCAGTTAACCAATGATTTGTATGCTCAATCTGTATCTGTTATCAATCCATAGGGACTTGGACATGGTCAACAGCTGAATCAGAATGGTTTGCAGCTGTTGGAACAACAAAGTTGCGGTACATTTGTGCGAATCAAAGTAATCAATGGACATGAGGTTAAACTGGGATCAAGGCCTTGGATGGCCTTGCTTCTTTTACGCTTTACTGGAGGAGAGCAATTTGCGTGCGGAGGAACACTTATAACGGAACGTAAGAACAGCTAATCAGATCAATTAGTAATCATAAGCATTATAACTAATTTGATTTAATATATTTGCTTAGGTTTCGTACTCACTGCTGGTCACTGCGTATCACGATATCAGTTGTAAGTTTAATTCGATGTGTCGGTTTCATTTATTATAGTAGTAAATTGATCAAATTCCACTTTACAGAGTATCTGTTCGATTGGGTGAGCATCAACTATCAACGGAATCAGACTGTAGAAGTACGGGAAGGAGAATCAAATGCTCACCTCCCGTTGAGGATTTCAATGTCGAGAGAGTCTTCTTGCACGAGGAGTACTCTCGATTTACTGGCCACAATGATATAGCTTTAATAAAATTAGCCACATCAGTGGAGTATAAGCGTAAGTAGATCATTCCCAACAAATGCAATTCAATATAGTAATGTCATTAATTCTTGTAGAGCACATTAGGCCCATTTGTTTGCCAATTACTGAAGAACTGCAACGACAAGCTGAATCGCATGAGAACTATGTCGTTACCGGTTGGGGCTTAACCGAGAATGGAACTGGATCTGATGTTCTTTTGGAGGCCAACATACAGAAGCGGGATCGTCAAACTTGCTCACAGTCCTTTCTCAGAGAAATCAAACAGACCCAACTATGTGTGGGTGATCTCGCCAGCGATTCGTGCAAAGGCGACTCCGGCGGTCCATTATCGTATCCGGCCGAATATTTGAGTAAAAACCGCTTCGTTCAATTTGGTATTGTAAGTTATGGTGCAAGTAACTGTGGTAATGGGTATCCAGGTGTTTACACGAAAGTCAGCAGCTTTTTGCCCTGGATAACTAACATTCTTGGTACGAACTCTTAATTTTAATACATAATTGTGTTGTAATTTTAATGTTGATTTAATTAAAGTTACATTTTTCTTCTTTACTTTACTTTTACTTTATTTGAATTCATTTAACATATAAGTTGTTTAAAATTGAACAATTTTTGCATTTATTAAGTCGAAAAGTTGAACATTTTGTATTTAAATTGAGCGGGTAATCATTTTCTACCTTTTCAAAACAAAGAAATCGATAACTAATTCATCGACAGCGGCATGTTTGTCATATGTGTATTATATTATTGAAATTGATTGGCGCTTACCCGTCACAGTCTGCAGCTTTTGTCTGTCAGCAGAAACTATTATTTGTTTTACCCCATCTGGCAACTTTAAACGTAAATTGACAATGTTGGAAAGTGAGGTTTGCTGCTGACGTTTCGTTGTCGTCGGCTGTCAATTGACGTTTGCTGTCGTGGCGTTGAAAGAGAAAGAAAGTTGATTGCCGCTGATCGGGTCGTAGCGCTAAGTTACTTTGAATATTCAATTAAAAATACAACATAATACCACATAATGTATCGCCAAATGTTTGCGCTCTGCCTAGTTGCCGTCGTGTGTGCAACGGGCGCCTATGGAAGCTGCAAGGCCACGTTGAATGCATTCAGCACACAGGATGCTACCATTCTCACCCAGCTTGCCCATGTTGCCGAATTCACGTTGCAGTGCAGCAACTCCGCCCAGCCCAGTCTGTTTGCCGAATTCCCATGCGGCAAGGTTGTGCCCGTTGCCAAGGTTGGCGACAGCAAATACCAGGTGAGTTCTTAGTTCTCCATGCTATGCACAGTCGTCTTAACTTATGCACTCGCAGGTGAGCTGGGTTGAGGACATCAAGCAGGGCAGCAGCGGCAACGTGCAGGTACGCCTCTTCGACGAGGATGGCTATGCTAATGTGCGCAAGGCACAGCGTGATGGCGATAAGGTGTCGTCGGTTAAATCCCTGCTGGACATCAATGTGCCAACGAAAGGTGCCTACAAGGGACCATGGATCAAGGCCGAGCTATTGGCTGCCTTCCTTGTTGGCGGCGTCGCCTATTTCGCCTTCACCACCAAGAGCAAAGTGCAGTCCTAAGCCCAATTACATATGTCAATGTGTGCCTGGGTTGCGTCTGAGATTGGACGCACATCAACTTCTTGAATGAAATTCATTCACCATACCATGTAGAAACAAATTAATGACATTACTAGCGATTCACATACACAACACTCTCTCAGCTGCCACCAGCTTGAGTTGCATCATTTTCTAGAGATTTGAACACATTTTTATGGTCATCTTCCAAGTGCGAGAATCGTCTAAATAAAAGTCAGATTCCATCAAAAAGTTACACGACAATATGGATTTTAATGCAACTAATGTGATATTAACTTAAAATTAACAATACACGTGTAAGTATCTATTAAGAAAGCCTTATCAACCCAAGAGGGAGAGACAGAGACACAGAGAGAGATGCACTCAATGCACTGCTCCCGTTACTGCAGCAGAGATTGCGGCAGCAGCTGCACTCAGTCCGCCGTTCATATTGCTTTCCTCGTCGGATGAAATATCAATCATGCTCTCCACACGGGATGGTGACATCACATAGACAAAGTGTTCAGTCGATCCCTCGGGCGCCATGGAAGCAGCTGACATTAACGTGGATCCATCCTGTGATTGTGGCGGCGGCGTATCGGTGCAGTATTTGAGATTGGGCGTGCTACCCGACTCCTCCGGCGGCACAACACCATTACAGTCAAAGTTCTCCAGCTCCAACTCAATGTCACTGACGATGCGCATACAACGCATCTTGGCCAGCGATTGAAACTTCATTGGCATGGCACGCACCTGTCGCGCCAGGCTGAGAAAGAACAGCGTATTGGCGTCCAACTCTTTGTTGGCTTGTAACACAGCAGACACATCCCAGTCGCCTGGGAATCGTGGATCGCTCATCTTGCGCGTCTTGGCAGGGGAGGGCTGAGAGCAGGATGACGCGGTAGTTGAGGCTGAGCAGCTCAGATTGATGGCAGCTGTCTGCGGCGAAGGTTGAACACGACGCACCTTAGTGCTGGGTGGCGGCGGAGGCGGTGGCGTTGGATTGCCCAAGCCAATAGTTCCACCATTGCCATTCAGACAATGCGCTCTATTGGCCAAGTTTTGGAATAGACCAAGTGGCGCACCAGCTGCTGCAGCGGCATTAAGCTCCTTCTTGAAGTTGTCAGCGGCGGCAAACAGATGCGGCTCGATAATCAGACACCCCACATTGCTGGACGTGCTGCAGTTGGGCGTCATTGACGCCGTAGATGGCAGCGGTAATCCGGCGGCTGCTGCTGCTGCCTTCAGCGTGGCCAGCGGAAACATTTGAGCTGCGGCAGCTGCTGGTAAACCGCTGATGCCCATCGGTAGACTGGCCAGTGTGGCAAGTGCAGCTGCATTCGCACTGGCTGCGGCTGCTGCCGAAGCCTTGCCAGCGGCAGTGAGCGGCAACGCCGGCAGGGAAAGCATTCCGCTGTTGGAGTTGCTGCTGCTGGCTGGCGGAGACATGGCGTTGAAGGTTAGTGGTGCCACTGCAGCACAGTTGCTGCCATTGCTATTGCTGTTGTGATTCTGAAGTGGTGCACCAGCTGTGCTTCCGGGCGAGATTAGATTGGGTGGTGTGGCAGCCACACTGGGTGTCAGTATTGGAGTCGTGTAGCTGTTAACTGTCTGTGTGCTTAACGCTGAAGTCGATGCCGTTGCCGTAGCAGCCGCTGTTGCGATGGTAATCTTCAGATCATCCTCGCCACCATTACTGGCTGCCTTGGCCAGAACTTGATATCCAAAGTCGCATTCGGTGTCATCCTCATCGTTGGATTTGCCATTCCCATTCGCTGAGTTTCTATAATAAGGCATTTTTGGATCAGTACAAATGAGGAACAAGGAACGGTCTGTGGGCTTACCTGCCAGGTCCCTGAAAAGGCTTTAGAAACTCCATGTGATCCGCGTGCGCCCAATATTGATATTTCTTGGATGTTTTGGTGCCAACACGAAAAGAGCGCAAATACTTTGTGTAGCTGTCCCGTAGATTCTTCCATTTTCGCTTTGAAGCTTCTGCAAAATAGAAAAGGAATTAATTAAATTATTTTCTTGAAACATTCTCCAGATTGACCCTAAAAAATAGACTTTAAAAAGCCTATAAAATATGGCAATACCCTATACAAAAAACAAATACTGCTAACAATTTGTTAAAATAGTCCAGTTTCAAAATATTAACAACTTCTGGAGTCCTTATTGAGCGTTCACTGTACGTTTCTGTATGTAAATACATATGTAAGTATGCATGCTTGTATGTTATGAAATATTAACAATTTAAAGAGCATACTTTAAGTGAATGGTTAGGGTAAAGTTACTACATTACTACAATGTACAAATGCATAAATATGAATACATATTCTTAGTGTTATTATTTATGTTCATTGTATGTACTGCACTCCACTTATGAACCGTAGTTTCAATGAGGAAAATATGATGACGCTGTTCATAACTCGATCACTCAGCATAAACACTTCACACCCATACAGGCACAAGTCTACACATAAACACATACAGCCATAAAAGTGGATTGTATTTCTGGGCATACACTAGAACCGTTTTGTTCTGTAGAGATGAGCGAATCGATGATCACTGTGATTGTGATATTTAAAAATCTGACCGCCACGGCAATAATTAGAATAAATTCTTATTTGTTATTTTGCAGATAGTTCCATATACACATATTAAAAATAATATATGTTAAATACTCCTCTGATATTTAAGCTAACAAATATCATATCATATCATATCACAGCATAGCTGTTATAGCTATACTTTAGCTTGCTGGTTTTTCTAATTGTGACTTTTTATTTTCTGACGACTTCAGCACTTTGTCCCATCCCTGCCGCTGTTTCTGTTCATTTTTCAAGCAATGCTCTTACTCCTCTACGTTTCTCCAAAGCAGTGCTTTGTTGTTTCCATTCTTTGCTTTAGTGTGTCGCCTTCAGTTGATCGTGGCAGACGTATTCCGAGTGCTCAACATTGAAGGATATTATTAGTGCGAATTACTAGCCTTGAGTTAGCATAAGTTCAAGTGAGCAAACTAAACACATTCATATATCAAGAAAAATTACGTAAGCATTCAAACTAATTATTATTAATGTTTAACGCTGAAATTACATTTGTATAAGATCGCGATCGGACGCTTATATGATGTATTGTATTGATGTATAGCGTGGTAATGTATTTACATACTATGTATATATGTGTACTAAATAGCCCACGCATAGACTCGTACAAGTCTTCGGCAGTGTTATCCTAGTTATGTTTTATTCACGTTTTGTCATTTCAATCAATCTTGCATTCGCGAGATTAAAACGTAATTTCAAATGGCGATCTGCTTTCTTAGCTGTCATACACATACAAACTTCATTTTTATTATACCCTTTCAAGGGTTTGTTGTTTCATTGATAAGTTCAATTCAGAAACGTTTCGCGGACTTTTATGAAAGTGAAATACAACAACTTCCTACTTGCCTGTTATCAACAACAAATGCCAACAAATTGGCCTGGGCATTTGTTTTTATGCCGACAAATTGAGAGAAGGAAAAGTTTGTAAGAGATACGTATATTGTATACTGTTAGAAAGAAAGAGAGAGAGATGGTGAGTGATGCGCAGAAGCAACAGGGTGCTATGGTTTGTGCTATTATGGGAATATCGCGTCGCGAATTACAAACGCAATGTTAAATAAAAATTTAATTTTCATTAGCAATGCGACACCTGTAGGAACATATTTAAAGAGATTAAGAATGTTTACAATGCTGACAATGAACACATTATCCTGTTGTATGCTTTATCAAATGTTACATATCAATATACACATATACAAATTGCACATACACACGTAAATACATTCATACGTAAAAGTGCGCGCCTGCAAAATTCTCTCTCAGCATCGCACTGGCAACAATAACAATAACAACAGCGCAGAGCGCGCAGCTTGTATCAATTTCGCTCTTGTGTTTTGTTTGCTTTTTCTGCGTGTTCGTGTTTTCATTATACTCTTGCTAAAATCATTACAACTTTGACACCTACTTGGTAACACAGGTTTATATTGCATGTCTTGAGTTAGATAGATATATGTACATATTCATAATTAAATAGTTTTTGCTATAAATATTGGTCACAAATATTAGTAACAATGGACCGTTACATAATCGGACGTATGAATAGTTGTTCTAACCGTAGGTATAACAGCGTATGTAAGCATCGGCGTGCTAGCGCAGGTTTTTATTTTTTTTGTATTTTTATATTTTTTTTTTTTTTGTTTCTCACTGCAATTCGCCGACCGCGGCCGCGTTCTGCACAGCGCCATGCCATCCGCACCGCACTTTCGCCCCCCGCACCCGAACAACTGTAGGCGCGCTCACACTCATGCCCCTCATACATACATACATATATACAAGCGAGTACACATACACAAAATGAAACGGCCGGCGGTTCGTCGTCGAAGCGACGATGGCAGAACATTTGTCCGCTTTGGCTGGCTGTGCGACGCGCGCTGCTGGCTGAATGTGAGTGCGAGTGTGCTTGTGTCAGTTTCGCAGTATATACAAGTGTGTATATATGTATGGATGGATGTTTATATACATGTTATGTGTGTATGTGTTTATGTGCATGTTTCCCGTGCACGTAGTAATTGAATTTGAGCGAACAGGCGGCCGTTGCTGTTGCTGCTCCTCTGTTACCGCAATCACACAACTTCCTTTTTTTTCATAGAAATGTCAGTGTGCCTGTCTTCGTATTTTGTTTTTTTTTATTTGTACCGCTTTAGCGATATTTTTTATTCCTTACCCACAGATAGTCCAATCTCGTCTGATATTTGGGTCCAGACTTTCATTTTCACCTCAACATTCTTGTAATCGGGATTGTGATTGTTGTACACAACATCGTACTTCTTGACAATATCAATAAAGTCAGATGTGTTATCGGAAGTGGTCGATGATTCACTAATCACTCGCGTCACTTTCATTTCCTTCATGGCTTAGAAGACTTAAACCTCAACGGATTTTCCAAAACTTATTGCAGTTATCACCAAAATATTCCCTCACTCACGCACGCACGCAAGCTCGAAAGCAACACGAATAGAATCTTTTTATAGGCGTGTGGGCGCGTTATTGACCGTTGACGGCAAAACCACGACCAGTGTGCCTTCCCCCCTCCGAATGAACGGTAAAGAACAGGCAAAGCGTACAGACAACGACCGAACTGTGAACAGCGAGAGACCAAGCGAGCGAACGAGCGACTGCCGTTTTGTATGACCGCCTCGACAAAAGTTGGACACTTGAATGAGGAGAGCGCACATGAGCTGCATGCACACAACCTAACAGCGGCAGTGGCGGCGGCAGCAGCAGCAGAAGCAGAGACCGCAGCTGGCAGCGGCGCCAGCAACGCGACAACAGCAGCAGCCAGGCAAGGCAGGCAGGGCAATAGCAATAGCAATAACAACAGCAGCAGCAACAACAACAACAACAACAGCAGCAGCAATAACAGCAACGCGCTAGCGTACGAACGAAGCGACAGTGAGGCGAACCGTCGTTGGAGGACGTGCAAAGAAGAACAAGAAGCAGCAAACTTCATCATCATCGTCATTGTTGTTGTTGTCGTCATCGGAGTCGTCGTTGGCGTTCAACAGCAGCAATAGCACAGCAACGGCGGCAGGCAGTCAGCCCCATAACATGCACACACACACACAAAGGCACTCACACTGACACATACATTTACGCACACAGAGACGGAGTACATAGCGACAGCGCAGTTTGGCGCTCGCAATATACGCGCAACGGTTGCGACGCCATTGCCGCCGCCACAGCACCGCTCCAACGTTTCTGTTAACCGCCCACATGCGACGCCCGCTGCTGTGCGGAGCCAAACGGCAGCAGCAGCAGCAGAAATAACAACAGCAACTACAACAACAAACTCAATTTCATGACTACGTTCGTCCGTTGCTGTCGCCGACCCACAAGGCAAAAGCATGAGTTGGTTGTTATTGTTGTAGCTGCTGCTGCCGTTTCAGTATGTTTTTGCTGTTTGTTGATGCTCTTATGTGTGTGTGTGTGTGTGTGTATGAGTATGTATATATGTGTACACCGTACCACTAGCATGCGAGAACTGATGAAACTCATACTGAAACCACACCTCACTTTACCCCTCTATTCCGCACAACGCATACATATTCATTCTGAGGTGTTGGGGGTCCTATTTAGGGTCTATACCATATTCTTTCTCTAAGGTCTTTGCCTAGATACCAAGATCCCTGTTGCTCTGCTTTTAGTGTACATTTCTTAATTTAGTTTGTTGGTCGCTTAATCAGATACTAGAATATCCTGAAAAGGTCATTTTATAAGTTCATTTTAGCTTCATTCTACGAAATGCATCTGCGCGTCTATGACCTAGTCGTAATTCGAAACTTCTATTAATTTTTTACGCTTGGAGGTAGGCGTTCTAAATCGATTTATGATCATCAAAAGCTCTTTTTGAAATTGTTTCTTTTAATGCTCCTTGCAGGCAATATTTTTTTGCCAGCTCTAAAAGCTTTTCAAAGCTTACATATTTTTGTTCTCACTCTCAGGCTGAGTGTGTGTTTATGTGTGCGAGTGCTCATAAGCTCTGCTTCGTACATTTCGCTTTCCATCCGCAGTCACCATCATCATCGTTGCCCACCCGCAGCTGACAGCGACAGCGACAACGGCAGGCTTAAAAACAGCTTATATTTACATGTGTATGCATGTACAAACATATGTATGTATGTCTGTGTATAGATTTGCATGTACATATGTATGATTGCAAGCTGCAAAACTGTTGCACCTTCATTCAGTGCGAGTGCGAGTGCGAGTGGCATTGCAATTACGGAAACTGAAGTTCAAGGTCATTACTTAGCATATGTATTTATGTACAGTTAAATATGTACATATGTATGTACATTTACATTTAGCACGCATTCCAATTTTAAAGTCCGACGCTTGGAATGATCGGCGCATACGATGCCTGCACTGCTTCTGATTTCTATATGCTGTTTTTGTTATTGTTGTGAAGTTCAATCGTTGTCGCTACTCTTATCAGTTGCTGCGGCCACCGCCCTCTCTCTCTCTCTCTCTCTTTAATATACGCTCGCTCTCTCTCTCTGTCGTTCTCCCTCTCTGTTTTTGCAACACGGCAACTTTTGCTTTTCTTGTTTTTGTTGTTAAATAAGTTTTGCTGCCGTTTGCCTCTTCTGCTCTTCTTTAGGTTTGCTTTCTGCCGTTGTTGTCGTTGGGTCCGCTGATTCGCATTTTATGTTGTTGCTCCCCCTTTTTGCGTCTCATCATAAGCTGCTTTGGTTACGGCCCGAGCGAATGAACGAACGAACGGACGCCTGCCGCTGCTGCTGTCGCTGCCTCAGCAGCATCCCAAATTGTTTCCATCGATTCAAGGCAGCAACGTTGTAGAATTTTGTGCCCCATTGCCAGACCTCCTCCCTTTCCAACACCATCCCCCCGCGTTTCCACCATCATCTCTTTTACTGCGGCTCTTTTCCTTTTCTCAAGTTGTTTTGTTGCCGTTGCCGTTGCTGTTGCTGTTGTTGTCGCCGATGCTGATGCCGTTGTCGTTGTCGCTGTCGCTGTCGACTCAGCCAGCGCCACACACTTGGCCCACTCAGCTGCTGTTGGTGGCTTGTGACTGTAGCGAACCTACGACCAGTTCCCTTCCCCAAGCATTGCGTCCCGCCCGCATAGCTCCTACTGCTTATAGTATGTGCGTGTGTGTGCTTGAGTGTGTATATGTGTATGTGCGTAGGACTGTGTTTGTGTGGCGGACTAGCGTGCCCCAAACTAACACGTAGACGTCGTCGTCGTCGTCATCGTCATCGTCGTTGTATATATATATATATATATATATATATATATGTATGTATATGTTTGTGTGTGTGTGTATGCTTGTATCTCTTCAGCTTGTGCGCGTTTTTGTTGTTTTTATTATATTTTTTCGCTTTTCTCTATGCCCCGTGCTTCAGTCAGCGACGGCAACGACAACAACAACTACATCGACAACAACAACACAGACAACAACAACGGCAATGGCAGCGGCAGCCAACAAGCACCTTCCTTGTGCCAGCTCCTACAGCGAATGACTGCCGCATATCGCCATCGTCCCCATCCTCGTCTCAGCTCCCGTAACCACCCAGTGAGTCGCCTCCCGCCTGCCGCGTCCTTGTAGCCTCCCCATGCCCAGTCACTAGTCACCAGTTCCCATCGTCATCATCATCATTGCCATCAAAAGCCCGGCAGCCAGCCCAGGGACGGCAACATGCGTCCCCCTTCCCCTATTCTGCCCACCCCTCCTCCCTTTCCAACAAGCACTAGCGCCGAATGGCAGAGCGAACGGACGGGAAGGCAGATGGAAGATAGTGGGGAGGGGTAACTGTATAAGAGGTGTGGGGCGTTGGCGTGCGGCGGCGTGAAGCCGGGGGCATGACTGTGTGCATGGGCGTGTAGAAGTATGTATGTGTGCATGTATGTGTATATATACATATATATATACATGTATGTGTGTGTGTGTGTGTGTGTGATGTTGTTGTTGCTGTTGTATCTGCTGATTCTCTGCCGCTGCTGCTGTTTGGGGTTTTGCTATCATATTGAAGCGGGGCGGCCTACAAAGAGCGACGAAGTTGCTGGCGCAGTCACCGCCGCCGCTTATTTTGAGCTTTTGTTGTTGCTGCTACAGCTACTGATGTTGTTGCTGTTGTTATTGTTGTTGTTGTTGCTTTTCGCAAATCGATAAACGATGTCCGGGACTGCGGCAGAGCCAAGCGCTTTGCGTGTATACCTATGTATGTATATACAAGCATACATATGTAATAAAGTATATGTATGTACGTGTATTTGTGTGCGTGTGTATGTACAGTCGTGCGTACGTGTATGTGTGTGTGTGAGTGTGTGTGTGTGAGTGTGAGGCAAAGCGGCCCCAACATGTCCCGTGGATGGTCAGCACCGTTCTCCAATTTGCTGCAGTTATCATTGCGCTTATAGTGTACATAACTGTATATTATATAACTGTGTATGTGTGCATGCAGACATACATACAAACATATATGTACATATACATATAAAACTCACACTATTAAAAGCAACCAATTGGAGTTCAAATTAAAACTATTTAAATATATTACAAAATAATTTGCTATTTAATGTAAACTTAGTTAATACTTCTAGGATACTTGTATATAGTTCTGTTAGTTTTATTTTGATTCTATTTCAGCTTTTTTTTATATCCAGTTAATATCTGCTTGGGGTTGCATCATTATAGTTTGATGATTCTTCCTGCGATTATTATGTGTATATATGAATATATTTAGTATATATAGTAGTATATAGATTATATTTACTTTTCAGTCTATTGGAAATGTCGAATTTCGAGTTTTATCTACAAGATATTGCTTCCGATATTAGCTCTCCCAATGATTCCATTAATCATAGCGACTTTGTGGCTATCAAGGATTATGTCTTGGATATAATGCGCATGGAGGATTCATACTTTGAGGAGATATGCCAGAACGATATACTCTTCGGTGGGTGACATTGCGTTGATGGTACTTCAATCGATCAGCAGCGTTAAACTAATCTCTTTTACAGGCAGTGCTGCGCATAATATACGTCTCTATAATGACGATGAGTTCGATGTTCTGATGGAATTGCGTTTTCCGACTTATAAGCGCATTGTGCAAGTGAACAGCAAGGAATGCCCTGGATTTATGTTTTTAGATTTCTCAGAGGTCGCTTTGGATGACAATATGTACTATAGCTTGGCCAACAATGATCGCAACTATCTGAGTCGCTCATGTCTTAAGAGCTGGTTGGATAACATTTTTCGGGATGCCCTGGACAAATATGGTAGAGAGGTGTACACTGAGTACGACCGATATAAGCTGAAATACCTATGTCGTGGAATTACTTACACCATCTATGCCAGGTCGTCAACGCGATCTTTTTCCATCGACTTTGTGCCGGCCGTAAAGATTGTACGTCCGAACTCCAACACCTGGCATGCAATTCCAAAACAAAAAGCCGGTTCCGGCTTTACGTTCATGTTAAGCAATTACCAGGCAGAGCTGCAGCATGTGAATCGCTGTGGTCAAACGCTGAGAGATGCTCTACGACTTTTACAGGCTCTCCGCAATTCCAGAGAGCTCCGTAAGCTTCGTTGCGTTCACTTGGTCACCGTGGCCATTTGGATGGCCAGACGGATGGGCCACTCCAATGTTGCCAATCTCTCCGTCAGTGATGCCTTTCTGATGGTATGCACTACTCGTACTCTGTGCGAACTACATACAAATATGCTAATACTTATTACTTTGCCTGCAGTTGCTCTCCGATCTATGCGATGCATTTATTGACGGGCATCTTTCCTATGCCTGGCACTCTGATATGAATCTACTGAGCAACTTTACTTCTGCGGAGATGTCACAATATACCGACGACCTTTGCTGTGCCTTCAATACGCTTAAGTCGTATACGCATCAACGCACTCTGAGCTTTGGACGCTGCCTAGAACACTTCCAATAGATTCGATTAACTAATTCACCTATAACAACGTCACTTAAGTTATACTTATACTCTTTTTAATTTGCATATTTTAATTATATTTAAATATTTAATTTTATGTATTTGATATTGATATTTGATTTTTAATCGGAATATATATTAATTATAATTCTTATGAAATACATAAATAAAAGTGCCTACATCATAGAGATCAACAAAGAGATATATTTCATAATTAGTTTTACTTTTCCTTGCGCTAAATATATAAAGACAAAGCACAACAATTTTATTTTGGTTATTCTGTTAGTTTTCGGGAAACAGTTGGTTTGGCAAACTAAATCCCAGTGTTAACGCATATTTATCGATAGCAGTCGACTTCGAATTCAAATAATAATTTAAGTATCACAGATATTTTAGTATTTTTTCTTTATTATAATTCAAAATGTGACCATTTAAGGGATAATCGATAATCTGCGTCACAAGTATTTTAATTCAGACATCATCCTCTTTAGTTCATTGATATTTATTGCTGTGAAAATCACAGTTACCTTAAAAGTACTCAGCTGGTTATTTTATTGAATTGAAAATGAAGTACGATTTGAAAGTTTAAATATTAATAGCGCTATAATTATAAATATTTGTATTATCTATACATAAATTTGTATTGTTACAATTGAAATTTTGCTGCGGCTGTCAGTTCAATGGTATTTAATGGAATATTAATAAGGGGGGCATTTTTTGCATTTCCACAGCCAGCTCTAATCAAAAAGAGCGAAGAAGCGCTGTGAAGAGCTGTCGCTGTGTTATAGCATCTAATGTGAACGTTGCGATCAAAACAGTGTCCACAGCGAAAACTGTATAGATACATCTAGCTGACAGAAAGAAGCTTTAGTTGCAGAAGCGTAACATAAATGGAATTCGACTTGGAATTTGTATTTATTTATTTTTTATGATATTTACATGTGTACATACATTGTATTGTAATATATTGTTTATTGTTAATAAGCAAATAATATCTCGCTTTATCTCAAATAAAGTTTTATAGCAACTTGTAAGTTATAATTATTATGGGGACTGAAAAGCTACGAAGCCTCATTTTGGTGAGTTATTTGAACTATAGGCTTTATTAGCTCAACATCCTTGGGTATTACTATGGGAAGAGTTTGTTGCCTATCCTTAACTTGTAACTGAAATAGCAATTGCACCAGAACAATCACGTAATTAGCTAATCCATTAAATACCTGAAATGGATTCAATTAAATCATACATTCAATTTGATCTTTTATAGACTTACCACATAGATCATGGATATGTTGCAGGCGAAGCTGCTGCCAATGGTTGCCATGTGGTTGTTGTGCATCCGCCAATGCTGGAAGCATTCGACAAAAGTTTGTATAGATCTCTGATCGGCAAAATGGACAGCATACTCACTGAGCAGTCGCATACACTTGCGTTTCTATCAAGGATTAGATATTCATTAAACACATACTCGTACCTGTACTTACTCATAGATGTGTGCTCACCTCCCGATGCAATAGATAACCATAGGTGCAGGTGATGATGACCTTGTAGATGTGAACTATTAGATGCAGCAAAATAAATACATATTGGGCATCGAATAATTCGGAACGGAGAATTTTCTGGCAAAGCTCATATACAAAGCAGGTCATGTGGGTGAAGTCGTAGAAGATTCCAGTGGCGGCAACAGATCCGCATACCGCATTAATCTCTGTTAGCAGCTGGGCGCAGCATTTAGAGAATTCAAATAGCTTGCCAATACTTTGATGAATCTCCTGGTCTTGCGTGCCTGAGCTCTTGCCTTGCTCGGCTGCTTGGTAGAGTTGCTCCAGCAGCTTAATGATCAGTCGATAGCGTAAGCGCAGATAATCCATTAAACCAATGTGTATGAAGCCCATGGCACCAAGGCTGCTTGTCATCCAGGAATATGTGCAGGCAATAAGTACTGTGGACACAAAGCCGCAGCTACAGCTTGTCGTCTCGAACATGAGAGCAAGCGAAACAATATTATAACTTATTGTAATCCCGACGGTGCCAAACCAATACTTGGAACGCGTGCGATTGTAACGCCAACATACATGTGGAAACTGTGCGGAAATGCGCAAGTCTAACAGTTGCATCCTTGTCAGCAGATTAATATGCCGTTTGTGATGACCGTCTAGCGTTACACAATAATGAATATATGTGAGAATACAGGAGAGAGACTCCCAAATAAATATAATCTTTATCAGCGGCGATAGATGACTGAACATCGCCTCCGACATTTCAGTATCACTGAGCTTAATATATACGCCGGCCACAAAGCCGAGGATTAAGCCAAAGCGCATTCCTAACGCATAGATAATCCTCAGCGGTGTTGTCTTGGGTCCACCATCGCTATGATTATGCAACCGGAATGTTATGACGCCCCAATAGAAAAGCAAACTGTAAAGGCTATCATAGCAATAGACGAATCCCTGACCTTGTGTTCCGTTGCTCTGCATCGTTTCAACTGTGTGTTGGGGCCTGCGCGCCAGCAGTTTTTAGGGTCAATTAGACTGGACTTTATATTTGTTAATTACATTAGATAAAATCGCTTTTAGTAATCGAAAACACAATTTGACAGTTCGGTTTATTTAGCGCCACTTCATACATGTGTATCTGCCTGTCTGTCTGTCGTCTCTCCATCTAACGTAGATGTACATACGTATGTGTATAATTGGCGTACTTTACTTATAGTTAAGTTGTTGTTATTGCTGCTTTTCTGTTTAGTTGTGACGTCTAACTGTTTGATTTAGTTCAATGTGAAATTTATAAATTATAACTAAATACGCTCTCTGTTCTAGTTCATGTTATTGTTTCACGGGGTGGGTTGGGGCAAGCCCGTTTTCAAGTTCGACGATCCTTCTTATCGTTGACAGCACCGTTGGTAAATGCATGATTGTGTATATCCGTCTTCTTGCGTCTTAGCGTCTTCTGCAACACATGCGCATCCACTGGATCGATGCGTTTGTAGTATCGCTCTTTGGTATCGACGATTTCAAAGCCAAATTTCTTATAAAATTCGATGGCTCCATCATTGTTGATTTGCACGTGCCTGTCAAATGCAAAGAGTATTCTATTATCATCTGATCCGATTATCCAATTACATTAACTACTCACAGAAAGATACTGTCGAAATTGCCATCGTTTTCAGCGTAGTTGAGTATGTGTTCGAACATGACAGTGCCAATGCCCAGGCGTCGATAGGGCGATAAACAGCCCAAGGTCATAATGTATAGACGCCGCTGATTGTCGGTTGTATCAATGCGGCAGCACACGGCGCCCACAACAATATCGTTGTAGTAAGCAAGCTTGGCTAGCTCGCCGGCTTCAAGTACGTCCACGTAGAATTTGTCATTGTAGGAAACAGGAAAGACAACCGTATTGAGCTTCTTCAGCTGCTTTATGTTATGGGGCGTAACGTCGCCCAATTCGATACTGGATCTGAAATAAAAAATCACCCACACGATGAGAGACTATCATTCCATGTACTTTTAGGTTAGGGTATTTATTTAGGCGCCCTTAAGGCAAACGCTTTTTTGACACAGCTTTAGCACTTACCTAGTCATGCTTTTTGTTTAGAAAATGATTTGCGTTTAGGCTTTGCGCCTTAATTTTTAGAAGAAATTATTATTAAAGAAGAATAAAATGCTATTAACTTGATAAACTTATTTTACGATGTTATCGATTATCGATATATTTGATATCGAGAGCAAAAATCAGCTGTGAATTCTCTTTAATAAAATGTGACCATATTAAAAATACTTTATGCAGCCATTTTTAACACTTTCTTTTTGCACAAATTATATTTACAAAGTGCCCAATATCCCGGAGTTGATTGTAAAATAGTTCAAGTAAATGCGTTTATTTTGATAACAACATGAATCCGAACATGAATATGATGCAAATGTCTGGGCCTTCTATGATGCAAGTATCGCCCATGATGCAGTCGTCGCCGCAGCCAATGATGCCCTCCGGACCACCAGGGCCGGTGCCAATGCAGCAGCAACAGCAGCAGCATCAACAACAGCAGCAACAACAGCAGCAACAGCAGGCGGAGAAACTGGACAATATATCGAGGGTTAAGAGCCTGCTAGGACCGTTGCGAGAATCGATGTTCCTAACAATTCGCTCCAGTGCATTCACACTGCAGCAAAACAATTTGGCGGACAACCTAAAACGTGATACTGGCGGACATGGCCATGTACCTCGATTTGACAAGCATCTGGAGGATTTCTATGCGTGCTGCGATCAAATGGAACTGCATCTCAAAACAGCAATTCAATGCATGCAACAACTAACATCGTCCCAGCACTACCTCCCTGGCGCTGTGACTGCTATGAGAATGGACAACTTTATGCAAGATAATCCAGCTGGCCCCATCCCCTATCCAACGTATTTAAATACAGTGCGTGTACACGTACAGTCGGCGAAAGATATTCATGACACTCTAATTAGTGCGGCCCAAAATATATCTCAGGCCGATTGATAATTGTAGTTATTTTAAGTTTAATTGTAATTGGTTTATTAATAAGTATTTGATTTAAGAAATAATACATTTTTAAAACAGATCTCAAGTGGTTATTCATTCTGATGTGTTGTTTCGTTTTAAATTGGACTTTTGGTGCCTGTTGTTTCATGTTAAAAAAGTGTAAACAAATCAGTAACTCACCACAGCCAAACAGTGTCAAATTTTATCAGTAGTTTAGAATTTTTTTCAAACTCTGGTCACCCTAAAGAAGTACAGCTGTTGACATCAACGGAATTCGCGCGAATTTGCGCTTCTATTTAATATTTTAAGTGCGTGTTATTTATTAATTGTTATTAAGATGACGACGGTACGGAAAAAGAAGAAGCATAAAAGCGATGCTAAAGCGTCCGAGCAGATGCGCAACTGGTTAACTAAACAGAAGAACACAAAATGGTAAAATGTTCGATGAATGAATTTGACCAATTCTATATGCATTTCTCTCGTTGTGATTGCGTTTCTCGCTTAGTACGCAACCGGTTTCATTTCAGACGTTCAGCAAACTGGTGGAAAACCTTCCGGACATTGCATTCCAAATACAGGTCACTGAGATTGGAGCACAGAACCAAACATTGGACCAGTGCGCTTATTGGTTTTACAATGCGTTCTATAGCGATCCCACAGTACGATCGAAGTTCGAAATCAAACTGAGACCATGTCCTTCAGCGATCAAGGAAAAGTTGCTCCAGTTGCCTGCGGTTGCTTTAACTGATGGCACAACCAGGGCGACTGAATCTTTCCCAGTGACCGCGGATGGTGTTGAAGTCTCTGTAAGCAAGTGAGTGTTTAAACGGAATAATAATAATAAATCCATAATAAATATGCTATGCCGAATTGACAGATGTGGACGTTTCTTGTTTCCCGTTACGTTCGCTACTTTTGAGCGATACATCGATAAGGAGAGGCTAATCCCTTCCCTTGTACGCAAGCAATTTAAGGATAAGGCGCAGCGCAAAGCCTTTCTGGCAGACAAGACTAAATGCCGCTCGATATTGCAGAAATATTACAATTCATTTTACATATTTCCAAGCAAGCGTAGGCTGGATAAATTCCATTTGAAAGAGGCACCGTCCGCATTACAAGAACAGTTGCTTAAAGGATGCATACCGCTGGATGAGCTCGCTGTAAAGACAGTGGGTACAAATTTAGAGTAAGGCGGCTAATCATATGCACTGTGTTATCATTTAATTACATTGGATATTCCTGCAGCCAATCTCCCAAAAATGCAGACTCATCTGAAGCAGCTAATCCACAGGAAAGGTGAGTTCAATATCAAATAACTTCAAATATAAATTTACGATCGTGTCAATCACTTGCAGTATATCTTCAATAGTCAGTTTCGATGTTTTTGAGAAGTACATCAAGAATATATATGATATAGCGTGGCGTTTAAAGTTAAATGAACCAGAATATGCATATAAGGGTTTCGAGGATTGCGCCTTTGCTTATTACCTGGCTTTCTATTTAACGCCCGAATTTCGAGATAGATTCCCATACGAGCTAGCGCCCTGTACATCTGCAATGAAGAACCGCATTCTCGCCTTGCCCAACCCGAATGATGTGAAGACGCTGCTGGAAATGAGAAAACGTTATCAACATTTGCCACCAACTCAAGTACTTGAACCCCACATGGTCAATCCAGTCGTAGAGCAATTTCCAGTTGTTGAGATTCCTGAAGTGGAACATGAAGTGTATGTATATGCATATATGAATATAACGATTTGAATTATAGACCAATAGCTTGTTATATACTTCACAGTCTGGTGCCATTAGCTGAAGATGCAACAAATAAGAAGACACCGATTAATCAACAGCCAAAAGCAACAGAACCAGTTACATTTGGCTTATTTAAACGCTACATCAGAAATCTTGACAAGATTGTGGATGAAATGCAGCGCTGCGAGGAATATAAGGATAAATCGAATGAAGAGTGCGCCTTAGAATACTTTAAAGCCTTTTATACAACGCCCCAGATACGTAAGAAATTTGAGTATGAGATCAAGCCTTGTCCAGCAAAGGTTCGTGAGAAGCTGCTCACTCTCCCAGATGAGACACCCATCGCGATGGAAAATACATCGGCTGTTGATTCCGATGGCAAGGAGAATGCTATTGACTTATCGGATGAACAAAAGTTCGTAACAGTCAACGGAATTACCTATATATACACTGTTACATTCGAAACATTCATGCGGTATATAAATTACCATGAGCTCAGGAAGCAGCTTGTAAATGCAAATGCGAAGACTAAGCTAAAGCGTGGCGATAACCCAAGTGTAATGCAATTGTTTAAACGCTTCTACCATTCGTTTTACATTGACCAAAGATTGCGAACCAAATTCAATTATAATTTCAATGCAGCTCCAGCTAATCTAAGACATAAGTTAATGGAACTGGCAATTCCTATGGCTAGGGAGGACCAACAGCCGACAAACGAATTACCAAACACCAAACATACGTAAGATACTTATTGCTTCTTATTACGCCAGATTTCAAAACGTATATTCTTTATTAGCTCCATGGAGCAATGCAGAACCAAAGCAACAGAGGATCAAGCAGAGCACGAGGAACAGCCAGAGCTGGAGGTGCAATCTGAGGAGTCTGAGGAGCAACCAGAATTCGAGGAGCAACTAGAGTCTGAGCAGCCACCAGAGCCTGAGAAGCAACTACAGCTCGAGGAGCAAGCAGAGCCGGAGGATATACTAGAGTCTGAGCAGCAAGTAGAGCTCTCGGAGCAACCGGAATGCGAAGAGCAACTAGAGAGTAATCAGCAACTAGACCATGAGAAGCATCTAGAGTCTGAGCAGCAACCAGTGCATGAAAAGCAACTAGAGATCGAAGAGTACCCAGAATTTGAGGAGCAACCAGAATTCGAAGAGAAACTAGAGTCCGAGAAGCAAGTAGAGTTCATGGAGCAACCGATAAGCGAGGATCAAGTAGAGACTGAGCAGCAATCAGAGCCTGAGGAACAATCAGGTACTGAGCAGCAATCAGAGCCTCAGGAACTAACAGAACCCGTGGATCGTTTGCCAGAAGCAAATGGGCTTCCGCCAAGAACTGTCGATATAAACTGCAATTCTAATCGAAGCAATTCCAACAATATTGTTGTGTTAAGCGAAAGGATTATGATATCCCTGCAAGATATCAAATATGAATTTCCCGTTTCGCTGCAGACATTTAAACGTTATATAAACTATGATACGTTAAAACTTGAGCTGGCTAAAAGCTTTGTCAAAAAGAAACACAAAGTCGATCAACTATTGAGTGATGAACGGAGTAATGCATTATTATTGCGCCGCTTTTATCATTCGTTTTACATCAACTCGGCTATTCGCAAAAAGTTTAAGTTCAACTTTAATGCTGCACCAGTAGAAATGCAAGAGAAACTGCTGCAGTATGCTGTTCCTCTAGTCGAGGTTGCAGAGTCAGCGGCGCCACAATGTGCTATCAACATTGACTCGGCAGTAGCTCAGCAATGTAACCAAAGTGATACAGAGCAACCAGTTGTTCAAGTGCCTCCAGTTGCTGATGTACCGTCAATTACTGAAGCTCTTGACCAGGAGATGCTACCTCAGCCGCAACACACACAGCATGATGTACCATATCCCGTATCGTTTAATATTTTCTCAAAAATATTACAATTGGATGATGTTGTCAAGCAAATGCAGCAGGAGCCGAAGTATGCTCAGATGTCAGACAATGAGTGCAAGCTGACCTACTTCAAGGCTTTCTACCAAACTCCCGAGATACGTGAGAAGTATACCTGTAGCATAAGACCATGTCCAGCTCTCTTGAAGGCCAAGATACTTGAGATACCACAGTTGCAGGACGTAACCGATCACACCTACAGCAGATGTTCTCCACCAGACGCAAAGAGCGAACAAAGTCTTGCTGATCTGTATGCAGCCAGACAAGCAGAACTATCCAGGTGAGCGACTTTAGAATGGCTAAGTTTTCACTATTTAAAGTCTTTCTCTTCATATAGCATGAAGATGGAGAACGTTGTTGAGTATACGCCGCACAACTTGAACTCTTATATAGAACTACGTATGATGTGTCCGGAGAAGCGAAGTCTGCTGGAGAAACATTTTATTGGTCAAAAAAAGACAAGAGAAATGACAACTTCTGAAAAAGCAGCACCAATACCTGAAGGAAATACAATAATATCAACAGTGGCTACGACAACAAATGCCGAGAAAGAAACAGCTACAGAAGCTCCAGCTAAATGCTCAACAGCAGTTCCAGCCACAGCAGAGGCAACTGGAGCCAAGACCAGTCCCGTAGATGTCGTAGAATCAACAACGACAACCACAACCACAGTAGAAACGTTACCAACACCAGTCTCAACCAGTGAGACAACTGAGCCTGCAAATACTGTGGCTGTAGCAGCTGCCGAGACCACCAAAGCTACTTCTACAGCTAGTGGCACAACAAACAGCACAACATCTATTAGTGTTCCATCATCTAAAAGTTTACCTTCAACTACATCCGTATCCAATGCGGAGAAAGGAGCAATTGTATCAGCGCGAAAGACGGAAGGAGCTGCTACGGCAAGCACATCTGTGACTAATGCTCCAAAGACGTTGACAATCGCATCGCTTTCTCCAGTGCCAGCCTCTACCTTACTGTCAAAGATATCCACGGATTTCTTTGCTCCCCATGGCAAGGTAAGAAAGACAATTGTGCATTTCAATTGATTAATAATTAATTGCGTACTGTAATTATGCCATTTAGGAGCACAACATAAAGAACTTGATGTACACCAGTCATGGACTAAAGAAGACCATTTGGCTTGTACTCTCGCAATTGAGCTATCCGGAGTTTAAAACGTATACAGGGATTCATGGAGGCGATTCGTTCTATGAAGAGGAGAGTGTCTTGTACCGAATTTATTCCCATGTAATTACCAAGGGAAATTGGCCGATTAATTTGTATGTGAAATTGTCAATGCTCGGTGAGCTGTTGCATAGCAAAGGTGTGTATATTGAGACGTTGGAGTTGGGGCAATTCTCACCCAAGATCCTTGATTGGCATGAACTAAGCAACTTCACCAACTTTGATGATATCGTTGAGAGTGATTTTCGCAAACGCACTGGAAGCAATATTAAATTGTCTGCTGAAGTTGAGCAGTTCTACGTGCGTTGTTGGACCCACGATCAGTGGATACATCAAGTTCCATGTATCACAGCTGAGGAATTGAATCGGCCAATTGCCCGGAATGACACTGAAGCAATTGACCTAGCAATGCTACCATCCAAAAGTAAGTGTCGACGTTCTAGATCTTATGGTTAATGAGGACCAGAGTCAACTAAAGTCCTATCTTCAGTTCCAGTTTGCCTCATTGAAGCTGATGAAACTGCACCTGATATTGTCGAGATCCAGGATGATGCAACAACAGCGTCAATTGAACTAGTTGGAGATGTATTCGCAGGTAAGTTGTGTGATTAGTTGAAAGTTATGTTTTGATTATTAAATGCAAGCTTTATATTCCAGACAAAGTACAGGATTCCGATTGTCCAGCCACACAACTTGAATTGTCTCTTTGTCCACCCAGTTTCGTGGACATTGAAAGTGTCTGCCCTGCATCTCAAGCAGCAGAGGGCCAGAGTGATCCACTTCTGCAGAGCAGCCAAGTTGCTGTTCCATTTGACCCAGTGGAAGTGAAGCGAGAGCCTGTTAAATTCCTTAATATGATGCGCTTCGTCATCAACAGCGAGCAGAGTGGAGAGTTCCAATGTGAATCCATCTCAACGGAGGAACAAGTCATCAATCTAGATAATGATGAAGATGAACGCATTGCAAAGGAGTTGGCATGCTTTGAAATATCCAAATCAAACGTTGCATCTTCTCTACCATTGCTCAGTCCGTGCCAGTTAAATGCAGCATTAGATAATCAATTCCAAGACATAATGCATGATGTGAATCTATCTAAATATCTATCTGATGACATGCAGATGGCCCTCGCTAATCAACTAATAGCTACTGAGAAACCAGAGGAGGCGCAAGATCAAGCTGCATCGAAGAGAGCAACACAAAGCGAAGCTAAACGAAATTCTGTAGCTGCCCCACCATCAGCAGTTCCTGCTCGAGCTCCTGCTGTAGCTAAAAAGCAGCCACGAGCAACTACATCAACAGCGCCTTGTAAGAGGCCTCGTCTTATGACAGACAATGTGCCGCAGTTGAGACACGACTTTCGTCCTTTGCCGCTTTCCGCAATGGTTCGCATCGAAACGACTGATATGCTCTGCCCTTTGAATAGGGAAGATCCTCCAGAACAAGAGTTACCCACGACCTCTAACCAAGAACGACAGCCTAATCTGATGACGGCATCTCAGGCCCTTGCCACAGACAACACGTTGATGGAATCGTCACAACTGCAGCAGTTGCTGGATGCTCCGTTCGTTAACCAGCGTCAGGTAAATGTAGTTCCAATGGAAGTGGATTGTGATAGTGATAAGAATGATAGGGCTACTACGCGAGTTCATCCGGTGTCGCTTCCAGTTTTGCACAAGCACATCGTGTTCAGTACCTTAGAAAGATATATGTACTTTGATTCGCTGACCACTGCGAATATCGCAAAGTATCAGATCAATAGTCTGGCAGTGGGCACCTCGTATCAGCAGGCGCTGATCTGTGCCAACGGAAAGTTGTGCAATGTATACGGTCCGTTGTTGGAGAACTTATTCCCCCATTGCACGCCCAGTTTGCTTGGTGATTTGCAATACCTTCTGAAGGATATTGGCGAGTTCAGCTACAACTGTCGTATGAACTTGCATCGGGAAACCAAAGAAGATCTGCGTACACGTGTCCTCTATGCGTTTATGAGAGCGGCGCCTCCTTTTGCACACATGCGCCTGCAGTTCGAGAACGAGACTCAAGAGTGGGCGAACTGCAGCACGATTAATGAACGTGACAGCGATTTTATAAAACGCAAACCCAGCTGTGATGTGCGTTCCGGAATAAAACCTGAAATACTTCAACGCATGAAAGAATTTAAGAGTTTATGCTATTTATAGTGTTTTCTATTTTCTATAAACTAATAAAATAATTTATATTTCGTGAGCTTATATTAAATTTCTTTCTTTTCAGAGGCGACATTGACATTAACTTATCTCTTCTGTTATATAGTTAAAGCTCCTTTTGAGTTTTTTTTCAAATAAAAAGTTGATTCTAGAAAATATAGTTTGTTTATTTGCCTATTTTTAGTGCACTGAGGGTAAAACCGTAATATCGCTGTGCTGTACGGCATGAAAATATGAATTTCTTATTCGATATACTCGATTTTTCTTGTTAAGTTTGGCGCGCCTGAAAGCACAGAGTTGTTGCCAATCTTATTGCAGGGTTGCTTTGCGATTTTATATTTGCAAACGGCGCGCACTTTAAAAGTATTTTCAACATCTTAAGGAGGGCAAACAACTTTATTTAAATATATTTATAGATAAAGTCCGTTGGAGCGAACAAGAGAATGTATGATACTTTAATTATTTATGTAACAAAGTGTGTCTTGCCATGTTTGGAGTGGTTGCTGCTCACAACTGTCAAGATCATAAAATTTGACCTAGACCACAATTCCTGTTTGATAGATATATTTTCTCTTAATGCTATCAACACAGCCATCTCGCACAACCCTTCCAAATATTACGACAAACATGGCATACAGGACAACAACAAACAAAGAAATAACAAACGCGCTACTGAAAGGAGAACAATTTAATTAGCGATGACATGTTGCCATTTAATTTTCTTGTAAAAAGTGTAATTAAAAATGTGCCCTTCACAGTCGAAGCGGTTGACAGGCAGGCAGACGCAGCGGAAGAGGCAAAGACAGTGGCAGACATTGTCTATAAAGTTGCCGCATCCGTTAGCAAACATACACACGGCGATCATATATCGGTAGGTCGGTGATAAATCATATTGCGGCTGCCTCTGGTGCATATTAGGCTCTAAACGACGAGATAATCTATGGTCTGCTCCGGCAACAAAATGTTGCAAGTGGCAATAAATTTGGAAAATACAAAACACGCTGACAATTTTCCAAATAAAGGTGTGTGTGTGTGTGTGTATTTGTGTGTGCTAGTGCGAGTGTGCGACTAGGGCAGGGGGTGTCCTGTGCGCACACACTGAGGACACAGTCACGTCAACACTTTCAACTCTTTGCTTCCTTCGCTTTGTTTTTGTAACTATACAGAGTTGTTGTTATGTGTGTGTGTTTTTTTTTTTTTTTTATGTTCATTCGTATCCTTTCGGCAATAAAAATTCCGTTTGCTATTTATCTTGATTGTCCCTTCGCTCAAGTCCAAGTCGCCGTTGTCGTTGTCGCATAGGACACGGGGTCGCGGATATGGACACGGACACGGGCACGGACACGGGCACAGGCACGGGTATAGGGACACTTCAATGTGGCATACATTGTGTACCAGTGCCAGTGGCGTGGCTCGTGGTCTGTCGCGTCGCTAGAAATTTTTTGCTTAATGAAATGTACATAAAACTAAATGAAATTAAGTTTCTGACGTGCTCGTACCAAGAGTCCAAGAGGCCCAGCACCAATCCAAGGCTCCCAAGCTCCATAACCCTTTCAACAAAGAGTTCGCGTTTGCTGCGTGTTTATTACCATGCCGGGCATAAAATGCAAAACGCGTCCAACTCCTATCAAATGGCACAAAATGGCCGCCCAGTTGAGTGGGAAACCCTTTTCCAAGAACTTCAACCGTCCAACTGGCAGTGGCCATTGGTAACCCCAGCTCCGCATAGGAAGGAAATTAAAGCACTTGCCATAAACAGAATCGCAGCTGCGGGGCGTGGAGTGAGTCGTTTGGGTGGGTGGAGGGTGTGGAACTGCTCGGAAAAGCTCATAAAGTCGAAATTAAATAATTTGTCTTCTTAATTTTCAAATAAATTCTTCATCATCCAAATAAAGGAAACCCCAAGTTGCAAAAACAATTGTGCGCAGCACAACCGAAGGCAGTCAGCCAACCAGAAGCGTGGCGAAATCCCGAGAACAACAAACCAACAAAACCACCTCACATCACCCCTGTACCCCCCTCAGCCACACAGCATCAGGGCTCTCCCCGCCCAGACGCTGGCAAGTGCACACTCGCACTCGAGATGTTGCCGCGCAGGGACTTTTATTAAATTCGACCTACGCCATGCCATGAATATGGGAGCATTGCCTGCCCTTACATCCCAATGTGCCAGCGTCCCATTGTCCTAGCGTCCTTATGCTCATCCTGCCGCCCTCGCGACAGTTTTCGTATTGTGTTTTTTAATATGTTTGTGTGTCTGTCCGACTGTCTGTTTCTCTGCTGTCTGTCTGTCTGTCTGACTCAGTGTCTGTCTTACTGTCTGTCTGTCGCCCGGCACAAATAATCGTGTACACCATTAATCCTTATTTCACGGCATTGTTCTCATTTCCCCTTTCCCTCTAGCTATAGCTGCTCTCTTGCTCTGCTCCTGCTCTTAGCATCCCCCTCATCCGCATAAGCACAAGTGGCATGTAAGCGATTATCGCCAGGATAAATGTATGAAGCAGAAAAACAATAAATGTAAAAATAAATAAAAGGGTGTCAATGACTTTTGATAATAGAAATGATAGTCCAAAATACTGGGACAATATTCTCTAGTGCACTGCAAGAAATATATGTATGTATATAGTATATACAGTTTTCTATTAATGCATGTGTAAATTTTACTATTGCATCAATTCTTTCCCTTTTATTTTATTCAAAACTGCTAGTACTTTGTTAAAACTGAACTGATTTCAATGAATAAAGTGATTTCGATCACTGTTTGACCTTCTATTTTACTCTCATGACTTTAATCGATTTACATGCGGAATTTCAGGTATTGTCTATTGTCATTTGCAAATCTTTTTAATTTATAATATTTTTAGGTGAGTTACATTCTTCATCGTTTTAATTTTATAACTTTGCCAAAGCTTAGGCAATAATTGTTTAATCTTTTAATTAATTCGACAATTTCATTTGATATATATTTGTAAATTTTATCGATAACTTTGGGCTCTCATAATTTAGACAACACTGAACTTTCAAGGTATTCAGCATTTTAATTATATTCAATGAACAAATTTTAATTATTTGTTAACTGCTTTTAAAATACAATTAGAAAAGTGGGGGAAATACTGCAGATATCAGAGCTAAATCTGTTTGATCTAAATCTAACTGAGCTTCAATAAAGTTTGCAGAGTATTCATAGCGCTAAAATGAACACAACAACTGAAGTATTCAATGAATATTACTGTGCTAATAGCTAATTAATACAAGTTAAAAGTTATTTTGCATGCAAATCAATTAGTTACACTGCTTTTCTTTCAGTGTAGGGAAAATCTCGTGCCAAGAAACCAATAAAGTCCAACGACAGCTTTTAGCAATCACAAAACGATTTGAAATACACGCACAGTGAACCAGTCAGAGCAACAACAAAAAGAGGAAACAACAACCCTCAGTCGACTCTCTGCCTCTGCTTTTGGTAGTCATCAATGTCTTGGTCCTTGGTGTTTGCTGCTTGATGCTTGGTCCTGGCGCCCTCTTCAATAGTTGCGCACGCTTTCCGCTTGGCCTAATTGCCGGATCAACAGCGTTGATGCTCGTTCCTATTTCCTATTTCAGATGCTGATGCTGACGCTGATGATGATGATTCTCGTCCTGCTTGGAATGTTGGACTTTTCGACATATACAAATTTTCGGGGAAGCTGCGCAAAATGAAAAATGACAACACTGGCAGGGTCGAGTGACGCCAACGCCAACGCCAACGACGACAACGACAAGGACAACGTTGCCGACGACCGCACGCATTTTCCTAGGGGGGAGCGAAAGGAATGACTTTGACTATCCTGTGTGCGTGATCCTTTTTGCATCCTTTTGATGCTGAGGGTGCGAAACGTTTGAATGCGAAATTAAATGATAAAAGATAGCAAGGACACACGCACACAAAGCGTATGCTGCAGGACCAGACCGGGCACGGGAAAACCCCTCGTTGTCCTCCCCCTAAAGCCCGTTGGCCCGCCCTTCATTTACGCGCCATCAACGTTGAAGGTCGAGCACCTGTTTTATTAAAAAGCAAATAAACGAACCCAGGACACCGCAGACAGCAGCAACGACAGTCGAGCATTGTTAATGTTAATGGTCGGATGGTGGTGCTGGGCGCTGGGTGGTGGTGGTGATTGTGGATATGTTGGCCAGCTGGGCAGGGTGCGGCACAACAGCAACAACAGCAATAGCAACAACAACAATAACAATAATAACACGTATACTCGCTGGGTATATATTAAGGCTCATGGACTCATGACTGTCAAGTGGTTGGCGTAGCATAATAATTGTGCATATTTGGCTTTTTAATAAAATCTAATCGTCATGGCATCAAGGGGCGGCATAACATGGCAGTTTGGGGGGAGTGAGAATGGATTGGATATAACCGAAATATCTGTGTGTAAATGTGTGTGTGTGTCTGGCCATTAGCGGCGGCAGCAATCAGTTTGAGCTCATGGGCAATGAAATTTTAATTAAATTTGCCAAATAGATACGGATTAGAAATACATAACACAATGCAACTGCCTGCTCTGATTGATGCAGTGATGCAGCCACCATATCCTATATACCATATGCTCTGTCCTATTCTTAAAACTAATAACGCATATCAACCACAAGCGGCTCAATGAGCAGAAGAAGGCACAAGCCAATTGGATGCGAATGCTGGACGAATGTTGGGTTTTGTGTCCCATCGATGCGTCGCTGAGCATTTTGGAATGGCTACCAAGCGATCGACTGTCACTTGGAGCCGCTTTGGCTTCTGCGAAGCGAACAACTAAGGAGCTCAACTTGAGGGCAAAAAAAAGAGAAACCCTACCAAATGCCGAACATGAAATTTTTCGAAATTAATTTCTGTTTCTCTTATCGCGCTGGCCACATTGGGAAAAGACGTTGAGTCCATGAGTCCACTAGTCCAAGAGGCCAGAAACCAAACAACCGGATACTGCGCTAAACGTGATGATGCATTTAAGATTCTTCCGATTGGTCATTATTGCCTGGCATTTAATGCTGCTCCGTTGACGGCGTTTTTGATTGATCTACTCATTGACGTTGGTCCCTGTCGGCCGCCCCTTTTGTCCCCCGTTTACCTCGTCTACCTATCCCACTGCAGATGACAGAAAATCATCATAAGGCAATGACAAGAAGACTTTTACAAGCAGAACGACAGAGGAGCTGAAGGGGAGGAGGAAGACCTCTCACCATAGCCAGATGACAGCAATCGATAAGCAAGAAGACTGCAACTCTGCTCTCGTCTTGGCAAAATGGATGATGACTCAAACTCAAGGTTTTAATGGCTGCAACATCGCATCGATCCGCTGCTCCTAGCTGAGTTCTTCGATTTGTAAGTAAAAAAAACTATGAATGATTAATGCATTAAAATATTAATCAATTTATTACGTAAGCA
This sequence comes from Drosophila funebris, assembly GCA_018901825.1. NCBI lineage: Eukaryota > Metazoa > Arthropoda > Insecta > Diptera > Drosophilidae > Drosophila > Drosophila funebris. The sequence continues at coordinate 5,690,139 of JAEIFK010000682.1, forward strand.
ATGAATTAATGAAGTTATAAATTGAAATTAATACTTAAGCTACAATTATCTCATATTTGCAATTACAAGTACTCGTATTATTAAAGCTATTCAAATAAAAAATCGATGTCATAAATAAGCTAGGAACAAGTTATCGAAGAAAACTAATACGGAGCTTTTTTATTTTGGTAAGTAATGCAAAAAAGAAATAGAAAATGTATGCTCTCTATTTTGTTTACAAAAATCGTCGACTACTTAATATATTATACATATTTAACTTGTAATTAAAAGCGTACTTTGGCAATGAATTTACATAAGCTAAACTTTAAAGTTATTTTATCAAACGTTTATTATTGCAAATCTGAGTATTATTTATTATTTTTATTTAAGTAAACAATTCAGTTGAGGAATAGAATAATATTACGCACTCTAGAGATCAATTTATGAGTAAATATATTTGTGTGGAACTCAGAAATAACTTTCATATCTGACAAATTGTTGAACTTTTATGGCTTAGAGCACTCAACACTCCATAGCTGCTCTTGGCTTTCACTCAATGACTCGCCCACGTGCAAACCCATTGAACTATGGGCCATTAGTATTAGTTGCCCCTGTCACATGGTCATCGTCATTGTCGTCATCGTCATCATCGACAACTCAAACGTCAATTGTTGCAAGTTGGCGAGGCAAGGCAAAGGAAGGCCCGAAAAACAACAACCACAGCATGTTGCATGCCCGCGCGTACATGGGAGGCATGCAACCGCGGCTGAGTCCCTGCCACAGTGCAGCGATGGGAACAACAACAACAAGCAGCCTATGACTAAAAAGTTTCTCAAGCTTCGGATCGTGCGTCATATACACATATAAATATATACACATATGTGTGTATGTATGTGCATGCTTGTGTAGGATATGCATGTGTATATGTAGGTAAGCATGTATTTGTGAGGTTTTGTGTAGTTGCCGTCGTCTTGGAACAAATTTGGTTGCTACTCGTTCGGTTGGTTGCTTCGTTTGCTTCGAATGGCCGATCGACGAACCGCACAAAGATGCGGCAAGGGGTCAGCGGTGAGGGGGCGGAGCTGTTTGCTAACAACTGCATTCGAGTTGAGCTGAAAACGCAACGTTGCCAGCGAGCAAAACAAAAACAACTTGAAAGCATTTTGCAGTTGAGCCGCCGCTTGCTTCGTGGACTTCATCATCTTTGGGGCTGCAGTTGGGGGATCTCGACCAGGCCAGGCTGAGACGTAGGCGCAGTTGCGGTTGCAGTCGCAGTCGCAGCAACGATGGCAATTTAATGCTGACGAGCGTCGGCTGTTTGTTTGGCCATTTGCCGACGCAGATAAGAAATTTGCGATTGCTGCTGCGACGACGACGACGACAGCGACGGCGACGACGACCAATTGGGAAAACTAGAAAAGCAACAATTTGATTATCCGGTTCATTTCCAGGTATTGCAAGTGCATGTCTTATCAGTGAGAGGGAGAAAGAGCCTGTGGCTGCTTTGGGAATCGGGGCTGAAGCGGGATTGAGAATGACGAGCACAAAAGCGATCGTGTTCGATATCGAAAACTGCGCTTAGAATTTCGTCCTGCTGCGATTGCCCATCTCGAGTCATTGGGGCTGCTGATGCTCCGACTGCTGCCTGTGTTTAGACCCTGTTGGCTTTGTCTTTGCCATTGCCGCCGAGAACAAATGGTTGTCCGAACAACTACCAACTGAACGGGCAGCCAATGGGCCCAGGGCCAGAGCTCTCTGAACATCGGGTACGAGGGGAATGGCGGCAGCAAAAACGCACAGAATATCAAGTCAAAGCGAAGACTGCAAAACAGAAGCACGCGCGGAATGTGAAAAGTTGGTTCCCATGACTCCATGGACGAGGCGCTGTTCAAAGACACCGAAATTCGTCGTCGTTCGTGGGTTTGTCTGTCGTTTTGTATTGTTTGTTGTTGCTGGCAGTTCGAGTCGAAGCTGGAGTCGAACTCGTAGGCTACCTCTGTTCCCCTCTGCCAATGCTCCTGCTCTCCCCAGCTGGGGGCATCCAATGCGGCCGCTCGCAGTTGTTGCTTTATTTTGCAGCGTTTATCAGCGATTTGGAAGCATTCAACATGCTGTTGAAAACATAAAAACATATTGAAACATTTCGCATTGCGATAGAAAGACGCGATGTGTTGCATCGCTCGACAAGGAGTTGTAGGTGCCGCCGTCGACGCTTCCAATTGGCTTGATGGCCAAATGATCATGCCTCCTGATGTGCTGCCACTTACAGTATTGTGACGGTGGTTCATCTTTTACAATTCCCCCGTTTCCATAGCATACTTCTCCGCGCACTCCAAACTCCTTCATCTTCACCCTTGCACACACATTCACACACACACACACACTCACTCTCACACTTTTTGGCCAAGTCATTCGCGATTACCTCAAAGTAAATATCTCGAAAACATTTTCATTACGTCAATTTGTCGTCGTCATCTTGGAGCCGGGACTGGTTGCTTCTTTGGTTCGTTGATTCGCTGCTTCGTTGGTTGGCTGATTACTTCTTGACTCTCCATCTCTATTCATAACTTGGCGTAAGATTTGGATGGCTGTGTGGCTGGCGGCATGCGCACGCGGCATCCCAGCGGGTAATGAGCCCAAAATTGTGCCCGCTTCCATGACGATGCGATGGTGATGGTAGTTCATCAAATCGCGTCCCACATCAGTCTGATTTTTATTTAATTTGTGTGCCATTGAATGTTTACCGAAGCAGTCAAGGGACTTCTACACCCGGCAACACCCCAGTATGACCTTGTGAACTGTTGAAATATCAACAGAGATTAAATAATGTGGAAAGGATTTACTCAATAAAAAGGTATTCTATTATTATTTAAAAATTTTGAATGTATAAATAACATTTTTTTATAAGAATATTTTACGGATACTGATATCGATTCATTTGCCAATTTTCGATAACCCGAAGGAAGACAAATTTCCCGATTTGCTTACATTTGAATAAATACTATAAGGGAAATATGCTGAATAAAACCATTAAAAGTATTTTTATGCAATAAATACCTAAACAACGATCAGTTGCACTTTCAAGTATATTTTTTACTATATAAATCAAAAATATAAATGAGATTACAGCTACAATGGTCATTTTGTTAATGGAATATTAGATTCCCTTATTTCATTCGTCATTATCTAAGTGTGTCAAGGACTAGTTGACGTCATTAATTTTAAGAATGTTAACAGCTGCTTCGTCGCATACAAATGCTCCGAATAAGTAGTATATGCTACTACTAAATGTTATGCAAACTCGATGAGTGTTGACAGCGGCGCTGCTGTTGTTGATGCTACTGCCTTAAAAATGCAAATCAAGTTTCAAATATTTGAACAATAATATTTGTGGAATGCCACGAAATGCTTGAGGGAACCCAAGCCCAAGTCACCGTAGCAGTTGTAGAAGCCAAAGCCGAAGACGAAGCAGAAGTAGAAGGCGAGAGCATACATATTTAAAATGTCGCGTGCCGTTAACTCTGAAATGCCAAAAGCCAACTCACATACATACATTCTAATTAATAGTGCGAGCAGGAATGGGAATGGGAATGGGAACGGGAACTCGAATCCGAGAGCAGGCGGAACAAATGAAAGGCCACGTTGCGGCATTAGAAAGCAGAAAGCAGCTTGCCGAACTGGACAGTTGCAGATGACAATGATGTGGCAGCGTGTCCCGATACGCAGCGCTGTCAAATGAATGCATTATGCAAACATAGTGGATGTGCTTCCATGTTCGGGACATTTCCGTCGCTGCTCTGGTCACTTAGACGTGTCCGTCGTACGTCGTACCTTATCAGCGGCATTTGGACACAGCTACCGGCTGAAGCAGAAGCACAAACCCGCAGCCACTTGAGTGCCAAGCCTCTTTCTCGTTCTCGTTCTCACATACTCATTCTTAGTCTCAGTCTCATTCTGTGGCCAATTCTCATTCCAGTTCTCGTTTCCCAGGCAATGTTGTTAGCTCCGTTTGGGCGCTGATTTAGCCGGCCACCGGGCGCGTCCGGCTATCGACGACACATTGACAGGACATTATCGGCACACTTGTAAGCGGCTTATCTTAATTGCTACTGACCTGCACAACGTTCGGGACGATGGGACTTGTCGTGCTGTTGGCCAAGTTATTTTAAATGCGTTTTTCGAGTGCCTGCATGCGAAATGGGAATAACTCATGTGACGATCGCCCTCGAGGGTCCAAGTTTCTGTTTGTGCTTCTGTCTTTGCAACTTCAACTTCAACTGCATCTGTGTCTTTGTCATATTTTGCATATTTGTCGCTGACTTTTTGGGGAACGCTAATTGGAGATTATGCCTAGCGCGTGTCCACAGCATTCCGCGGATCGTCGGCCAGCTGGGTGGGATGGGCGCACAGCTGCATCTAGTTGGCTGGTTTCAGTTAAAGCTGACCAAACGGGTTGGGCATTAGACGACAAACATGCTCCAAAATGGCAATTGGCTACTCTTTAGCGACTCTTTGCGTTTCTTTTATTCCGCAGAAGTGTAAATTGCAGCTCAATGTGCGAAATTATCATTTCCATATCGGGTCTAAGAATTTTAACGGCCATTTGTGTGCGCAGTCAGCAACAACGATAACAACAACAACAACAACGTCGACGACGACGATGACAACAAACCTCAACAAAATCATGTAGACTTGTATTCCAACTTCAACTTGCAACGCGTAACTTGCAACTGGCAACTCGTAACTCTGTTGGCGGATTTACGCGGAATTGCAAGCGTCCGTCTTCCTGCTGCAGCAACAGAGAGACAGACAGGTGGACACCCAATATGGCTATTGAGTTATTCACTTTGACATGCCGGCAACGACAGTGGCATTCCACTGTGAGGGAGCACCAGCTTCATTTTTAGTTTCAGCATCAGCTCCAACTCCAGCTCCAGATGGGCGGTCTTTTAAACCCAACTCCCAGTCCGGTCGATGCTGCTAAACTGCAGCTGGAATGCGTATTAGCAATAACATTGTGCATATTTCATATTTTTGGGCAGAGAAGGGGTGGGGCAACGGATTGTGGGTTGGTTGTAGGCGGTGGATGAAGAATTATGACAGCATCACATAGTTAACAAAGTATTTTGTGTGAGGCAATTAGCAGCGTTGCTCATACGCCGCATGTCCTGACGTGCGTTGCCCAATCCCGCTTTGCATGCGTAGCCACCATTACCAACCAGAACCTGGCCGGTCTCCCGATGGCCTCTGCAATGGGCCAATTTGCGCATAAGGTCAGCTACGAGTCCGAGTCTGAGTGGTGTCCATGAAGTTTATCAAATTACGCGAGTGTCCCTGTCTATGTATCTGTGTCCTTTCGCCATTATTGTGTATATGTATGTGAATGTGCATATGTATATGTGCGAGCATAATCCCCCCGTAATTGTAATTGTTGTTGTTGCTGGCCAAGTCCAACCCTTGGCAAAGATGTCTGCTTGCTGCTCTTACACATACACACTCTCGTGCGCACAAACACAAATACACTGTCATTGACAGAAAACTGGTTTGTGCACTCACACACAGAAACAACCAAGGGGTTCACACTGTGAGCTCACATGGGGCGGAGACTTTTCTACTGCTGCTGCTGCTGTCGTTCCTGACACTGCGCTGTTGTTGTTGCCTTTTTACTTGCTCTTATCTGATGGCAATAAGCCGAAACCCGAAGCCGCCGCCTGTCGTCTGTCGCACCCCCCCGTTAGCTTGTTGTTGCTGATATGTTGCACGAAATGAATTGTTTGCTTGCCATGCGAATACATCACGCCAGCTGCTGCTGTCACGCACACTATGGTTGTCCCGCTCGCACGCACGCTCTCTAGCCTGGGCACAATGTTGGAATGGAACTAGAGCTGGAGCCGGAGCTGGAGCTGGAGCCATGCCCAAAATGTGCTGCTTGGCCAAACTTTTGGCAAATGTTGCAATTGCTGCTGCTGCGAGGTGTGCTTGTTGGTTTTTCTTTTCCGCCTGTTTGTTTCAATATTAAAATCGATCCAACGAAGTGAACTGCATTTGCGGCACTTGCACTTGAATGCATTTTAAAGCAGCTTTGCCGCATATTTTTTGTTTCTGTTATTTCCTTCGCCTTTTTTTATTCTACCGAATTTCAGCAATTTCAACAATTTTTGTTCGCATCCACGAGGCATTTCGCGTTATGAAGTGCATATGTGTATGTGTGTGTTCTCATACGTGTGCATTATTAACCAAATATTTTATATTCATCTCTGCATCTGTTTCTCTGTTATTTACTTTTTTCTGCTGCCTGCATTTCATGGCATTCGGTTCGTCTATTTGGGCGTTCGTGTGGGCCGTGGGCGCATCGGATTCCCTTTTAATTAACTCAATTTCATGCCATTTACCACTTTTTTCCTGATCTGAACATATTTCATATATTTTTTACTCTCTCTGCCTCTTCCTCTCCCTTTCACCATGTATCTCTCACTCTATTGGTTGCGGTAATCAGTTTCAGCCTTTGTGCTTTCGTTTTATACGATTGCATAAAGTATGTAATTGAAACGTAAGTAACAGGACTCTTGTTCAGAATATTCGGTTACAAAATACCCTGTTCGCAGGAGTGTTGTAATAAGTTAACACAGCCGAGAATACAATAAATATGTACATATGTATGTACGTATCTGCTGTGTTTATTATCCTAACACCAGGAAAAGTTTAGTTTGTTAGTAGCGTTGATATGATTAAATATACCTAAAGATTGGTAAATTAATATATTTAACATAATTTTATTACTTTTAGTTCTAAATTTGAATTAATCACAACTTTCAAATAATCGCAGATGCTTTCTTCTTTAAATATTGTCAGTGTATGTAGGGTATAAATGTGGTTTAAAAGTGTGTGTGTATGTCTTTACACCACATTGAGCAGCAAATATTTAATTCATATTTTAATTAGCTTTTACATTTCTTTATAACATTAAAGGCTATATTAATTAAGTAGCCAGTTATAAAATTATATACTTTCTAAGCATAAATGAAAGTTTTGAAGCTATTAAATACGAATATTTTAATATTTAAGTCTCGATCTAAACAATTCATAGAGAATATCTTACACATACTTTGGCAGGTTGAAAGAAGTTAGGTAGAAGATTTGAAATTATAAATTATAAGTCGATAAATAATAACATGAAAGCCACTTGTACAATCGAGTTCTGTAAATAGAACCAATAAGAAGTTCCGATTGTTGAACAAGTCATCGAAGCTATAATAAGAAGTCAGATTGGAGTGAACGTACATAAACATCACATTTATAATAATTTATATCTTTAAATTCTCTGAAGCGGAACTTACTACAATTGTACAAGTATATTTAAGAACAAAGTGAAGGCAACGGATGTTAACTTTTATTAAGAAAACTCGCCGCAATATTATCCCATTCAGTTTATAATCAAGAATAACAGTTTATCCCTTATTGTTGCTGCCTTTCAAGCCGGACCAAGGAGAGTTGGAGCAGTTCGACTGACTTAGGCCAGTCAAAACTAATAAACTCGCTTTTTTCTCTTTGGTTAGATTTGCCCACATCCTCAACTAAGTACTTCCGGAGACTCTTTGTCTTCGAGTTTGAGACGCGCGCCTCTAATTGCTGTTTAAAGGGAAGATTGTAGTTGGAGCATTGAGGATGGGATTGGGGATTGTTGGAGCTTCGCAAATTTACCAACTGGCGCTGGCCAAGTGCAAATGCAGCTACAACTCGTACTCAAACAGGAGCATTTTTGTGAATTATTTTCCCATTATGAGCAGATTAGGTTTATTGTGAAGCGTCTTGGCAACGGGCGCCAAAGGAGTCAGAGGAGAGTTCGGCAGCCAGGAGAAAGTAAAGGGCATGCAGACAGAAAATCAACCCGATTTGGCTCTGGTCTTAAATGCCTTCGGGCTTTTAATATAGCCTGGACCCCAAGCCAGACAAATGGTCTTAGATGGCGGCTGGGAAGGTAAGCCAAGGAAAGGCCTTTCGTCCTGACTGTCTGTATCCCCTCGTTGTCGGGTTGTCTTGTCATGTCGAAACGGTAGAAAGTTCTCTCCTTGCCACTTGCTGCTTTTGTTAGGCAAATTGAAAAGAACAAAGGGGAAAAGTATTTTAACGCGGTCTGAATTTCAAAAGTTTGCCAAGGTGCTCAATGTGAGTCTGTTTTGTAGGTAGGGTTCTAAGTAAGAGATGGAATGGGGATGGGGATGTGGAGATGTGGAGAAAGTAGACACTTGAAATTCCCGCTTTGAAGTGTTTGTTTTTATACAAATTTTCCATAAATTTCCCGTATTTTGGTAACGTGTAAATTACTGAATAACTGACAATGTCAACCCAAAGAGCAGATGAATGTATGCTTGCATGTATAATTATGGGAATGGTTATGTATATTCGGATACATTAATTAGAATATCAATGGAGCATTCCGCTTTTCCGATATCTTCTACAGGAAATGTCAATTCCGGCACCTTACAGTGCAACATGCATTGAATGAGAAACTGGAACTGGAACTGAAACAGAAACAGAAGCTGGGAATTGCCTGCTGGAGGCTGGCTCAGAGATCAGACAAATAAATCACAATAACGCCAGCTCCTGACGTGACCAGCCAACCTACAAAAACCGCACACACAGACAGACAGAGAGAGAGAGAGAAGCAGACACACACATATGCAGATACAGACATACACAGATACACACATGCATAACGAGTGCAACCGCAGGCCGACGCACAAATGAACCCAAATGAGAGACGGACTCAGGCCCCAGGAAAATGATGTATTGCTTTTTTAACGCTACTGATAGTCTGCGCAATCGCAGGAGCCATCGCAGTCGCCAACGCCACATGGATTCGGATGCGGCTGCGGCTATATGACTGTGGCAATCAAACCACAGCAGCATCAGATGCAGAAGCAGAAGCAGAAGCCACAACATCAGTAGCCGCCTGACTGGGATGGCTGGCCGTAATCAACGCTGCATGTGGGATCAATGGACGAGCGTGGAGTAAAATAAGCAAACATGTGGTCGAAATATGTTAATTCTACGTTAATTATAAATTGATTTCTGGCTGAGCCACAACAGTTTTCCAATTCAGCCAGGACATCATTTGAGTTCGCATGTGAAGTGGCAATGCACCTTAACGTTGCTAGCAGTCATAACTCAACGAGTGGGCCAACGCCGACCGCCTCCTCCCTCAATTAGCAGCCAATTCAATTTGATCGAATTTACGATTGGCCATTAAGCATTTAAGAGCCGCAGGGCCATCCACGGCCCACGGATTGGAACGTGACGCGTAGAGACGTCAAAAGCGTATCCGGAACGCTCGGCAATGCCCCAAAGACAACACTCGACTCTCGCTGGAAATGCTGTTTATTTATGTGTGGCCAGGCAGTATGGTAATATGGCTGGAATTGGGGATGACGATGGGCACGAATGATGCGGAAACATGCGGTGCCCATAAACTGCCACAGTTTCGATGTCAAAGTTCCAATAGTTCACACTCTCTCGACACGTGGGTGCCCCAAAAATATCCAATGTTGTTGTTTCTGCCACGATTTTATTATTGTTTTCCCATCTTATTTATTATCAACTTAGCTTAGCTCCTCTGTTTGGCATAATTTAACACGTCGCTCGATTTGTTCCCCTTGACATTCCCCCCCGACTTTTTGTTGATCTGCATCGAAATTAATTTCCAATTTAGTTTGAGACAATTTCATTTATATTTGTCTACTATGAATTGTTATAGCAAATGTTTAAATAATCAAATAGTTGCAATCAATGCGGATAATTTAATTAATACAAGAACAAGGCGGGAATGTAATGTTTATATAACAAATTGGTATTTCTCTCTTTTTAATAATTATATATTTAAAAAGGATTTAATTGTTACTCAAAGAGCAACTAATTAAATTATAATTATGAACATATTTATTTAAATTATAATTAATTAATGTTTATGAAACTGAGCATTGATAATATGCAACTCTATTCAATATTACATAAGAGTTATCAACAGAGTTATCCTGCTTAAGGCTTCACATTCACAGCCAGGTGGGAAACTAGGTGCATACATTGTCGTGGAAAAGCAACTCATTAGCACACAATGAGACAATAAACATTGATGTTGACCCATTGCCGCGGCACAACGTCCCACAGCGGAACAAGGAAGTGCCGCCAAAAGCGGAACCATCTGTCGCATCCCAAAACGTTGAGTGACAACGTCAGCAAATAAAGGAGACAAAACAAAAAAAGGACAAAAAATAAATAAAATAAAATAAAATTTAAACAGTGACCGTGGCAGTTATTAAAAAGCGATAAACCCAGAGCAAACGCATTGGCGAATTGTTGAACACCTTGGCGACAGGGGCGGCCCAGTTAGCTCTCCGTCGTGCTGCGCGCTCCGAATTATGGAATTCTTATGCTAAAATAATGTGACCACGGCTGCCACAACGACAGCAACGACAACAACGACGACGACGACGGCTCTCAGCCGGCAAGCACAGCCAGCAGCCTATCGATCAGTAATAAATTTGTTTCACTGCAATGCGAGTTTGCCTTACCCCCAGGTCCATGAGCGAGAGTTCGAGAGATCGAGAGACAGCGACAGAGTCCGAGCCAGTCAGCCAGTTTAGTGGCAGTGGCAAAAAGACTTGATGTAAATACGCACACGGGAGCATGTCGCGCGTTTGTCCGTTTCTTTAATTCATGAGCAGAGGCGAGGGCAGCTGAGGATTGCTTGGAGAACGGCAGCCGGAGTGGCTGGCTAACTGGCTGGAGACGGGGGGCGGGGATTGCCAATGCCAACTGTTGACCAACTGTGCGATAAGTCATTGAAAGTCAATAATATGTTACGCGCCTCTCTGCGCGTATTGTATAATAGCCATAACAATAAGAACGTCGCTCCGGCTTCGCTCAGGAAGTGTCTGCTCATGTATCTGTAAATGTATCTGTATCTGTATCTGCAACTGGCTTTGTATCTTTAGCTGTGTGTGTGTGTGTGCAGTCACACACACAGTCAGAACTAAAACCCAAGACGATCGCAAGACAGTCACAGTCAGAAATTTGTATCTTATTTATGAGTCGAGCTATCTGAGATTTGTTTTTCATTAATTATGCATCTTCTGCTCGTTGTTGGGGCCTCCGTACGCCAACGCCGATGATAAATAGCCCAAGATTAATAAGGCGCCTGGCTAAATGGCGTGGAAAACATGCACATGTGAAATTAACGATTATTAAATTTGTTCTCTTGATTCATATCTGGGCAAGCTCAAGCGTTATCGCCGTCCAAATGGAATCATTAACTGGACGTTTGCATAAATTATGTTGAGCAGAAGGAGGAGGAGCAGAAAGAGCCGCAGGCATGATTTAAATGAGAAACATTTTGATTATGTTATGTAATAATATTGATGTTTATCAAATCAGTCGATGAGAAGGATTAACTTTAGATATGAATATGAATAAGATTCAAAATCATATGGAAGATTTGTAGAGAAGTTGCTCCATAGAGATGCCAATCTTTGTATAACTCTTGCTCGATAATAATAAAACAAATATTTAATTTTGATTGTATTCAAATTGTTTTTATTTTTAGTCATCATTTTGTTTTGTTTTTTTTTTTTTTGCTTTTGCTTTGCTTTTTTTTGTCGCATTCAATTTGTATAACCTAATTTGTGAAATTCAAATTCAAGATATATTTAAACAAAATAAATTCTAGCTTTCAATATATGTTTATGTTTATATATGTTCATGTTCAAGTCGTTAACTATACAAGAAATGTTTGATTATTATCATTATTATTATTGTTATTATCTTATTATCGCTTTAGTAAATTGTTACCCAAAAACTCGAACGCAGATTATGCATAAGAACATAAACATATATCTATATATATTTATATTTATATGCATGCGTGTATATATATTTAAATGTATATATGTATAATATTGTATGTATGTATGTATGTAGTATATATATATAGTATTTATTTGTAGGCGTGTCTAACTTGCTGATATGGGATGCTAAACTTATGGGGTTTTACAATACAAAAAATTACACAATGTTCTTTTTTTTGTTTAATACGCGAATTGTTTACAATATTTAAGAGTTAAAGTAAAAGTATAATTAATTTTAAATTTTAATTTAAATGTAAACCTCACAGACTCACTTTAATTACAAACAAATTTCTCAATTATCTGCTTCTGCTGCTGTTTCTCCTTCATTTTCCAGGGCTTTTCTTTTGGGTTTTTCATTTTCTTTGCTAATTTTGCACATTTATTTATATATTTTACTTAATATTAGCGTTTATTGTTGCTTGTGGGCTGCTTGTTGTTTGTCGCTTCTTATTTCTTGGTTGTGATTTAGTTTTGAGTGTCGCTTTTTCCTTCTTATTTTTTTTTTTGTATACAACATCAACGAAAATTCCCGACCTCACCAGCTGGTCCAGCCGGCGTTGTGGGATAACACGAGAGTTTTGTCGGTTGACCGCTCCTAGAACCAATACAGATCCTTTGACGTTTCCTGCACCTGAGCTTCCAATCCTACAGCAGCAACAACAACAAAGATACAAACCAAATAAAATACGTTTTATTAGAGGTCAAACGCTTTGCCATGGCAATGGCACACAAATGGACAAATGGCCAAGTGCCACATGTCCCCTTTTTGTCCTTCTACGCACCTGCCATTGTTGGGTAACTCGAGTAGGCCGCCGCACTCTCCAGGGCATGAGCCGTCTGCTGGTCATGGTGGAGTCTGCAATGGGCCAAAATACGAGACAGAGTCAGAAACGCAATCAAAGTTAATTCCAGGTGAGGTCATAGTATTTAAATGAGTAAATGTTGGTCAATCAATCATTTGTTTGAACATTTGATTGAATATTTATATAAAGTGGGTTTATTCTGTTGATGATTGATCAATCATTTGCTGAAGCCGCTTTGAAAAACATATGATTCATATATTACAATGAAAACATCTAAATAAAGTCTTAGTATGCAGATAAGTTGAATTTATTTCATTGATGATTGATCAATCATTTGCTGAAGCTGCTTTTAAAAACATATTATTCATGTATTATTATTTCATATCGTCTAAGAGAAGTCTTAGTATGCAGTTAAGTTGAATTCAATTCATTGATGATTGATCAATCATTTGCTGAACATATTCCATTCAATTCAGGAAGCTTCATCAACAAACTTATCATCGATATATTCAATTAGAATCATCTAACGATCGCTTAATCCTCAGCTATGATTGATCGTTTATGTAAAGTGGGTTTATTTTGTTGATGATTGATCAATCATTTGCTGAAGCTGCTTTGAAAAACATATTATTCATATATCACAATGAAAACATCTAAATAAAGTCATAGTATGCCGATAATTTGAATTCATTTCATTGATGATTGATCAATCATTTGATGAAGCTGCTTTGAAAAACTTATTATTCATATATTGCAATGGTATTGTCTTAGAGAAGTCTTAGCAAGCAGATAAGATGCCGTTTATTTCATTGATGATTGATCAATCACTCGCTGCACAGCTTGCATTCAATTCAGAAAGCTTCTTCAACAAACTTATCATTAATATATTCTTTCAGAATCATCTAACGATCGCTTAATCCACACTTAAGGTAAGTGAAGTCATAGCAAGCAGATAAGCTGCATTTATTTCATTGGTGATTGATCAATCATGCGCTAAACATATGCCCAATCAGATTACAAAGCAGCTCTGCCTGCAAATCATTAATATATTGAAATACCATCATCTAATCCTCGTCTAGGGCATTTGATGGACTCAGGGGGGAAGTTGTCTTACCTGGTGCCATGGCTGTACTGTTGGGGCAGACGTAGCAGGCTGCCGTATTGGGCCATGTTGTGGTGGTAGGCATGTGCGTGGGCCGCATGCGCATGCGCCGCGTGCGCGTAGGAACCATAGTGAGCAGCGGCTGCGTGCGGCACCCAGGGATCTGCGGCGTAGCCGGTGTCCGTCGCGGTGCCGTACAAGTCGCTAACCTGGATATGGAAAGAGATTGGACAGCAGAGATAGCCGGTCAGCGTGAAGAGTCCGAATTACAACTTATTTAAAATGTGCGAATGCTGCGAGCGCCTGGAACCAGAGAACCGCGACCTTCGATCCTCGATCCTCGATCCCCGATCCACAAGCCTCGCGTTACAGACTCGTAATTGCGGCACGTATTGCAGTTAATCGTTTTCATGGTCATGGCATTGTTGTTTCTTTTGGTAGCTGTGCTAGCCGACACTTACCTGTGGATGTGTGGGGGCGGGTATGGGATGCACGTAATTGCTGTTCCAGAACGATGGTGGGAAATTGCGACTCGACATGGGGCTGTGGCTATCTGAAAACAGAGACGCAAAAGAGTTGCACAATAAGGCTGTATTGATAAGGTGCTTCAAATAGATTTGCATTGGCTAAACACGCCACAATAAACTGCATTCTAATGGGGATTGGGATTGGGATTGGGCAACAACTGCAACTTCAACTTGAAGTTCGCGTTCAACTGCAATTCAAGTGCATAATGATTAACTGAGCAACTGTGGCGAATGCTTGCGGCACGTAGCACGTACTTAGTTGTCGTCGGCGCCACGGCTTGTTGCAAATAACTGAGCGGAATGTTTGTTGTCGTTCTCGTTGTCGGTTGTTGGTTGTCGGTGCCGTGTTCAGGATCATCACTTGTATTAAATGGTTCTAAATCTACGCGTTTATGAAATCGCAAAGACGAACACGAAGACATCTCCATTATGTGGCAGCAGTGCAACAGAGGCAGCAGTGGCAGCGAGTGTAATGGAGCTGCCTGCTTGAAAATTGTTGCCGAAAATAGCAACAACTTTTGGTTGGCTGCCTGGCTGGCGTCTGTGGCATGCACATGTGCCAAGGACTGTGCAACTGTGCAACTGGGGACTCTGCCACTGCCACTGCCACTGCCGCAGTGTAGTTGCCTCGGGTACTGGGGACATAGGCGCATTTGCGTTGACAACATTCCAAACTCAATTCGAGAGAAAAATATACAACAACTGCAGCAGCAGCAGCAACAGCAGCAATAGGGAGAGGCATGTGGCAAAGGGAATAGAGAACAGCAGGAAGATGGGGCAGCTGTAGCTTTGAGGATATGTTGCAAGTCGCGACTTGCCCGGCACGTTGTGAGTGTGCCTTGAATGCTGATGATGTGGCTGACTTGCTGGCTGACTTGGTTCGTTGGTTAGCGATGCCGCGTGCCCCATTCAGTGGCAAGTGAGACAGTGAGACAGCGAGAGTAAGAGAGACAGAAGAGAGAGAGAGAGAAATGCCTGACAAAAAGTCGTCATCCTCGTCGCCATCTTCAGCGTCATAGTCATTCACTCACTTGCTCAACTGACGGCCAGGAATTCCCATTAATGTGCAAACAAGCAACAGCAACCGCAGCAACCGACGATGGTAAAGATTTGGCGACAGTTCCCCTTGCCTCAGTACCCTTCCCCCCCCTCGTTTGCTACCCCTGCAATGCCAGGCAACTTCAACTTTACATTTCACTTTCAAAGCGAAAGCCGCAATTGTTACCTGCTCACCTTTCACCTGATCAGCGCCGTGCCTCTAATGAAGTTGCACCCGATGCTGATAAGAGCACAGATCACACGACCACACATAGACAACGTACCCATCCCAATCCCAGTCCCAGCTACCTCAGTGTCCTTTTTCCATTTCTAATCAAATGGAACGAGAGGGAGAGAGACAAGTTGCATTTGTGTTCTGTTTTGGGTTCGAATTTGAATTGGGAATCGGATTCGGTCTCGGATGCGATTGCGATTGCGGGTCTTGCATCTGCAACAGCGGCGGGTGCCAAGGAATTTTAAATCGAATTCTTCAAGCATCTAATTAAATACTCGTAGCATTCGAATATCATATGAAAGTGCCAAGCAAACTGAACAACTGAACGACTGAACAACTGAACAACTGAAGGCTGCAGCTGAGGGGACGCGTCTCAGTCTTAGAGGGGTTGGCAGCGGGGTGCTGCTGCTGATGGCAGCGATATTTTAAGAGTCACAACAGAAGCCGCTATACAAACTGAAAGTGCAAGCGTGCCATACACTTCAACTGCAATTGTGTGTGTGTGTGTGTGTGTGTGTGTGTGTATGAGTGTGAATATGTGAGAGCAACTCGAGTGAGCAGTTAATTGAAATGCATTTTAAAACCGTAATGAGGAATCTATGCGGCATTCGGCATTGGCACCGCCAGACGAACCGCACAACAACAACAACAACAACTACAACAGCATCGACAACAAGTACAACAACAACAACAACAATAAGCACAACAGCAGCAACAACATCGACCACATCGCATTCCGGCGACATTTTATAGCACATTCCAACTAGATATATGTATGTATATATATATATATATATATATATATGTGTGTACATCTAGTATGTTTATATATATACATATACACACACACACACTCGCACATACATTTGCAAGCGTACATAAAACAACAGCAACAACAAAACTGCACATTGAGCTAAAGAGAAAAATCTATATAAATGCTGAATAGTTTTTAAAGTACCACACATATGTTTGTGTGTGTGTGTGCAAACCACTCAAATAGACAAATGGCCAAAATGAACTTTAAATACCATTAAACAGCGTCACAGCAACAACAATAGCAACAACTATAAACGTGTTTTTTTGTTATTTTTTTTTTCTCCTTTAGATATTTGAATTGCGCAAGTTTCACAGTTTGCTTAGTGGGCGTGTGGTTCAGTTGTGGTTACTGCAACAACAATAACAACAACAACAGCAACCACAATAAGCATTAACAAGCATAACAACAACAGCAACAAATTAGCGCAAAACTTTTGGTTTCATTCAGCAAATTGCTTAATTGAATTTGATTATGAATATCAAAGAAAATGTCAAAGGTTTCTATGGCAACAGACATTTGTACTAATCAAAATTAAAACAGTTCTTTAAACAGCAAACGCATTTGATTTAAAGACTACAAAATATGCTATTATTGTGCATAGTAAAATGTTAAAATAGAAATCAATTAATAAATGTGAAATACGTATTTCATTTATAAAGGAAAACTTTAAATAGTTGATTTATTTATAGGGAAATTGTCTTTCAATTATTTAAGCTAATTTAAGCTTATCATTGAAATACAATTTATTTATTTATTGTCTTCCTTAACATTTACTTTACAAGTAAATTACAAATTAAATATATTTCTTATGTAAAAGAAGTTGTTGTTGATTTATTATTGGGGAAATTCACCTTCAATTGTTTACGCTTTGCATCTGATTGGATTTTACTGCAAACGCAAATTTTCAATTAACGCGTGTCGAATGCAATTTAACTACACCGAAATTGCACAATCAAAGTGGCAATAGCCTTAGCCAGGTATGCTTTCCCCCCTCATTTCCCCTCATCCAACACACACACACACTCCCCCATTGGCAGCAACCACAGAAAGTCAATAAAAGGCGACAGCGATTGCGATTAGCGGTAAAAAGGAATACGCCACAAAAGTGTACAAGTGCTCGTTGATTGGCCAAAATGTTGTGGGTGGATGTGGCTAATACGGGAATTGAGTGTGTCTCTAGAAATGATGGTGAGCACAATACAAGGACACGTAGAACACATTAACATCGCACATCGCATTAAGAGCGGCTTCTGCTTAGCATGCAAATGTGTGTACCCACAAAAAAAGCGATAATTGATTGATTAAGCAATAAAATGAGGCAAACTGCTGGCGAATGAGTGTAAGAGGTTTCAAATTGGCTTTGTGAGTTGCCAATCGAAGAGTAGGAGTCTGCTAAGAAGATTTGGTAGGTTGATGAACTAAAATGAGGGAGAACTAAAAGAGATCTAGTGTTGCAAACTTATCAAAAAGAATTGCAGTTCAAAATCGAAATAAAAGCATGCCAGGGTAGGCAAAATAATCATATATTTTCGTTGGGCAAAGTTTTGGGAACGTATTGATATCGATATTATATTATCGGTACGATAACTGCTACGTTAAGAGAAGACTGTTTAAATAATTGGTACACATTTGGGGCAAATGGTACATAATCTTTTAAAATATGGTACCAAAGTATACATTTCAGATAGCCCTTGGATACAAATAGCTTATGCAGCAGCAGCCAAGAGATGCAAAGATACACAGAGGGACAAAAAAAAACAGAGGGGTTAGGAATAATCAGGAGGCAGGAGACAAGAGAAAGAGGATGAAAGAGAGAGAGAGGGAGAGCGACAGGCATGAACAAACGAAACGTTTATCTTCATTAAAGGAGGTAATTAATTTTGAAATCGAAAGAACAAGCGAGTGGCAAGTGGCAACTTGATTTATTTGGTTTATTGTGCGACGCAATGGCATTCAACAAAAGTACATACAACGCGAAGAGGGGATTTGTCTGCAAAAAGACCGCCGCATCGGGGCACTCGAGAGGAATACGTAGTATATGCAAACATCTGAGATTGTCTGTTGTCGCAATATGCGAGGTTCATTTGTATAGTTCTAAGTGCTCAACTCTTTCTTACGTGCATTTGAATTGCCTTTACAGATATGGAAATGTTAGTTGCAAATTTAAATGAATATATTTATTTTCTCCAGTTGCAATTCTCCAGTCTCAATTGCATATGACATGTCAATAACTGTGCTCTGATTCCTTGGCTAATTATGAGAGCAAATACTCCCCATTCTGGAGCTGATTCTGATTCAGATTCTCATAATAGTTCTGGTTCTGATTCTGCTTCAGGTTCTGGGTAATTGTTAACGCCAACACGCAAACTGACAGCTGGGACAAGTACATGACATGTGCGGGTCTTTTGATCAACATGTAAATGCTGAGTGTGGGCCGTCGCGACGGGGAGAGAGAGCAAATGACATGGGAGATTTACATTAGAATTGGTTGGATGTGGATGGATAACCTACCTTTTGCATCCTTGTTGCTGTAGTTGAGCGCACGGGAGAAATGCTCGTCGACAACGCTGGCCGTATCGCCTGAATAGTTTGTGAATACAACGCAGGTAGCCGATAGATACTGGGCGTGTCCTTGGCTGCTGGCACCGCCGACACCAACGCCTCCAGTACTGCTGCTGGTGTCCAGTGGCAGCTCCTTGGACATTGCGCCTGTGGCGGAGGAAACGCCCGTCGAGGACGCTCCAGCCGTGCCGTGCAGCGAGTGCGGGTGGGAGTGCGGATGCCGCGGCGAATCCGGGCCAGAGGAGCAGGATGATTCATTATGATGATGCTGTTGGGAGCCCACCAATCGCGCTGTAATAAACAAATGCATCTCATTATTGACAACTGCTTTCACAACAGAAAACCGCAAACAGATGAACGCAGAGGGGAAGGAGAGGTGCGAAGTTCATCGCATTGCTGCATGTTCTGAGTTGCATTTCCGTAATAAAATATGATATAAATTATTAAATGTTAACTCGTTGGAATGCCGTCGAGCAATCTCAAATATGTGCAAATTAATTAGCTTGCTTGCTGCCCTCTCTCACTCTCTCTCTCACAGTTTTTACTCTCTGTGTCTCTCTATCCCGCTCTGCGCAGTGTTAAAACAGCAGCACATTCCAACCATGGCGAACAATCGATCTTCAATGATGACAGCAGAAATGTGAGCATACATTCATTTATTTATTTGTAGCTCAAGCAAATATAATAAATAAATATGTATATGTATATAATTAAGTTAAAAGAGACACCATTTAGCAATTAGTTTGTATTGCAAGCTTAAGTATATTATCTTCTGCAGCCCTGCTCTGTTAAATGAATTTGCTATTTCCAAATTGTATATATTCATTCCTTGCTGACTCTACAGCCCTGCACTGTCCGTCATTGTCTACAGTTGGTACTTTAACAACCCTGTTTGTTGTCTACGAAATGAATTGAATGAATTTGCTATTTGCTTATTGAAGGAACAAAATGAATTTACTCAAAAAGGATTTATAAGGATATATTTTGATCACTTTTAATGCAAGAAAAGTGTTCATTTCTGCTGTTATAAGATCTTTCGATACGCTCATACCATTCCCTATTGGACAGAGTTACAAATGACATCGTTGCCATGGCTTTCTTACCTTCAGCTTCGCTGCGCGGCACGATGAGATCCTCTTCTTTGGTTTGATGCGTCCGGCTATGAATGCCGTGACCGGCGCCGGAGCCGCCACCGCCGCTCAGCGATGGGCTCATGCCAAGGCCTGCGTTGGCAGCGCCGCTGCCGCCGGGCACATTGCTGCCATGTAATCCGCTAGCTGGACCACTGCCAACGCCAACGCCGCCAACAGCTCCTAGCTGCAAACCGGAGGAAGAGGCTTGATTGGCCACCGCCGCAACGGCAGCAGCAGCCGAATTGTGGGCGGCGGCAACGGCAGCTGCAGCAGCATTGGCGCTCACCGAAGGCGGCAGGATGGGGCTGCAAGGCGAGTGGGAGCTACCCGAGGCGCTCGATGAGGCAGCCAGCTGCACGCCCGAGGACGAGTACAGATCCTGGTTGAACTGAAAGATACAAAACATTCCATTAGCCAGAAGTGCGAGTGAGGTTATCAACTGGGATGGGCAGGCAGGGATGAGGGCGGCAGAAATGAGTTATGGAAGCGTTGGTGCAAATTGAAAATGACACAATACGAAAATTTATGTTGATGGAAAATGCAGTGGGGCCATTAAATTTACGAGCGTTCGCATATTGTCACGCAGTTGCTTGGAAACTGGAGCGAGAGAGGAGGGGGGGGCCCACTAACTCGTTGGGGGAAGAGGTCACAGCCGAAAGCCGTTCACAGGGCGATAATCACGCCGCAATCTCCAAGCTTGGCGACGTGTCAAACATAATGCGGCGCTCGCGACGATTTACGAGCGCCCAACGCTTGTATACCTTGTGTATACCGTATCTATCTCACCTCCCCCATCCCCATCCCTCTGCTCCAGAAGAAGCTGCTCTGGCTCTTTAATGAGCCCATTAGCGCGAGCGTTCTATAAGTGGCCGATAACCCAACGAGGGCGCTGTCGTCTCGCCACATTTGCGAGCGCAAACGATTCTAAATTTAAACTCGACCCCTTACCAATACTCCCACTCCCATGCCCAGTCCTATCTACCCCTACCAGACGGAGGCGCACGCCAATTATGACGCTGCCAACGGGGTTAATAATGGGTTAACCAGCACGATCCATTTGAAAAGTGCAGCGAGCATCGACAGCACGAGGCATCGACTATGATTTATGTGCAACAACAATGCTACGCCTGGCGTGGGTGTATCTCATAGATACATTCTCCATTCCCCACTCCACCAGCATCGCCAGCAGCAGTAGCAGCAGCTGAGAAACAGGCTCTGCGCCAACTCACTTAACGTTGCGGCTTGTTTACAAAGTCTTAATTTGTTTCCCCTCAAGTGCGACCCAATTAGACTAGAAGCAAAAACGCCAACTCATTGCGTGCGGCAACAGGATAAACCAGCCAGCAAATATGTATCTACGTATCTGTATCCGCATCTGCATCTGAATCTGTCAATCGATTTAAGCACATAATCAATATGTTGCCTTGGCTGCTTATCAAGCGACACGATCATTGCACAGACCCAGCTCCTCAGCTCCAGCTACAGCCAAGTGCAGTAGCCGAAGTGCGAACAATGCGCAGATACAAAAGCATCTGCAAGATTGCGATTGCGACTGAGACTGAGACTGCGAATGCGAATGCGAATGCAGTTGTTGTCGCTGTTATTAGCTGCAGCGATATTTCGATTATGCTGAACGATCAGTTCGAAACTCACACGGCATAAATCACATGGCCGGTCAGACGAACCTGCGACATCTTGAGTCTAACTTTGTCCTTCTTCTCTTCTTGTTTTCTTCCTTGTTTTTTTTTTGTTTTTTTGTTTTGGTTTTTGGGATCTCGGGCTACGTTGGGTTATCTGATCACACAGGCTCGTTTTTGATGTGCTCGGCAAGAACTAATGGCGATACACACAATAAATTAAGTGAAAGGGAACGGGCACGGGAACAAGCCTCCTTCTTTCGTTGTCGTAGCCCTCCAGAAAAAAAAGAAGCAAAGTGTCGACGGGACGACAAAACTGTGAGGCAACTGCGACTTAGACTCAGTCGCAGTCTCAGTCTGAGTCTGAGTTTGTGGGCAAATAAACCGGTCACCGGTCACCGGTCACCAAGCTGGCTGCTGACTCAATCTGCGATTGGCCGAACGAGGCAAGCCCTATACCCCGAACCGTAACCCCAGCCCTTACCCTTACCCTTACCTTTAGCCTAACCGAAAACCCCTAACCAAAGAGACCAAAGAGAAGAAGACGCAGCGTCGTGCGGTGATCTTAAGTTTATCTGGGCCTGTTTATGGTCATGCAAAAGCATAGAATCAGAATCGTGTCGTATCGGTTACTTACATAAAAGGCCAATTTCGATTTGGTGCCGCGGCCTTGTATAATTGGAACTTGCGACACAAGAATTTCTTTGTGCCACAGCGACAAGCACCACAAGCAAACTGTAGACAGCGATCCAAGTCTTCGTCCCAGTCACAGTCTCCGTCTCAGTTCGAGTCCCTGTATTCCACTCGCAGTCGAATGTCCCAAGCCAAGACCCAGATTCAGATGCACAGTGAGAGAGATTCAACCCTTTTGGGCGACTGTGAAGCGACTTGTGGCATCGTGAGAACTTTTCTGTACTTGTCACACAAAAAATCACAGAAATCTTCGAAATCAATGTTTGCAAAAAGCGCAAACAAAGCGACATTTGCTGGCCAAAATTCCATTGAATCTTGGCCCAAGTTCACAGCCCAAAAAAACGATTTGCGTTTTGCGTGAATTCTTATGATTTGTTACCTCGATTTAATTGTGGCCAGTTGCAAAAGACAAACAAATTGCCGAGAAGACATTTGAGTGTCCTCTCTCTGTCTCTAACTCTCTTGCTCCTTCTCTACGCTCTTCGTAATTAAACGTAATAATTAAGTTAAATTAGGATTATTAAGTATTCTACAACTTATTATTTAAATTCCTTCTATTTTGAATGCATTAGCGGGAGTTACTTATGGAACTCTATCTCTAACCTATCTTTATCTTAAACCAGTTAAAAGCTGTAGTAGAATGTTTGTTGTAATGTTCGATTATCAGTTTGTAGATTCACAACTTAGTTGGGGCAATTAACTTTTAATTATAGTTAATTATACTTGACCTAGTTTCACTTAGCAACATTTCAATTAACAAATTAAATATAGCATCTGATAGGAGGACATGTCAAGAGAGATAACAACTTGCTAAAGCATTTTAATCAAGGAATAAAACTTGAAATGAATTCACAACATAGTAGTGTAACTAGTGTAAAGCTGCAAACAATTATTATATATTTATAAAGTTTTCAACTTTCAACTTGGAATTGTCATCGCCTAAGCCAACTAATGGTGTGGGAATGGCAACTATGTATATTGATAAGCACAGATAAGACAACTACTATATCCATTGATGGTTTGCTTTTGTGTTGAGTGTTATCGCTGGACACTTACCCTCTCATATTGATAAAATGAACGACTAGGTCCTGCGCGCCCATACAGATATGGATAATAGGCACCGTACATTACTTCTGGGCAGGACACTGCCATCGTCGCTGTTGCAGTTGCAGTTGCAGTTGCACTCAATACCCGATGTGTCGCTTGAAGTACAGATGCACACACACACACGCACACACACACTCACTTTATATGTACACTTGCACAGTAATCACAGTTTTCCCGTAAGTAAAATTTTCACAATGATCGCTGATGGAAATTGCAGCGCCTACGGCACAAAACCAATTGCTATTCCAATTGCCGTTGGCTGTTAACTTTTGTTGTTGTTGTTGCTGCTGCTGCTGCTGTTGTTGTTTTTGGTTTTGTTGCTGCTTTTGGAATCGTTTACTTGCAGCAGTTGCAATGGCCGCGCCTGCGCCTGCGCCTAGGCCTCAGTTACAGTCGCAGTCGCAGTCGCAGTCTCGGTCTGGGCCTGGCTAGAGCTTTGGGCCACTGAAGTGCGGTAAGGTGCGATGGGGTTGGATTGATGTGGAGTAATTATAAAACCGGCTTAAACTCCAGTTGCAGTTGGCGTGTTGCGTTTTGTTATTGTAGTTATTGTTGTTTGTAAGTTTTGTATTTGCCGCTGAGGCTCAAGCTGCTGCTCGCTTGGCAATGGCGAATTCCAGGAATGAAAACTCCGCTCGGATAATTATATTTACATATTGTAAAACACCATCGCGTTTGTATCAAGAGCTTTAATTACTTTTCGTCTCTTTTCTTTTATTTTCTTTTTTTAATTTGATGTTGTTCAAG
Organism: Drosophila funebris; assembly: GCA_018901825.1. NCBI lineage: Eukaryota > Metazoa > Arthropoda > Insecta > Diptera > Drosophilidae > Drosophila > Drosophila funebris. The sequence goes on from JAEIFK010000682.1 coordinate 5,714,419, forward strand.
TTGTTACTGTAGCTTGTTGGCTTTTCTTTTTTTTTTTTTAACTTGTTTCGCTAGGCTCCCGCTTGCAGCGATTTTCTTTTGTTTGTGCTGCGCAAACTTCTTTCTATGAATTTTCCTTGCCTTTATTTACTTTTTTTTTCTTTTTTTTTTTTTGTATGTGTTTGCTGCTCTTCAACTTTCTTCTTCACCCGCCTTACTTTACTTTGCTTCTATGCGCAGGCAATTGCAATTATCATTTCCACATTGTTGACTGCTGTTAGTCGACTTCTTTTGTTGTTGCTGTACTTCTTATTATTGTTTGTAGTTGCTATTGTTATTGTCGTTGTTGTTGTTGTTGTTGCTGTTGCTGTTGTTGGTATTGTAGTTGTTGCTCTGCTAGCGTCCATTATGTGGCCACTCCCTTGCTCAAGTTTCCGTTGAAAAATTGCAATCTCTAAAAGAAAAATGGCAATGAAAAGCATTAAAATTGTTGCTTGTGTCAAAATAAAAGTTTCTACATGTAATTACTTGAACTGATTCGTATTAATGCGCAGAGAAGCAGCATATCTAACTAATCTAACTAATTTAATTCATTTATTAAATATTTAAATGATAAACAATACTATTATACATCTTTAGTTCTATCAAATAACTAAAGAACTTAACTTTTTTCTTATGAAAAGTGATTTTCTTTCATTCATTCATAGATAAATAAGTTGATTCTCATCACTTTCCAATAAATGTATTTGTTAATAATAAATGGTTTACTATTTTTCTTAAATAAATTGTCAAATATTATACAATACTTATTCATGGAATTTATTTATGATTAAACTATCAAGCTATCTAAACCAAAAAAATGTTGTTAAGCTTTTAAGCCTTTCAAAAGTCCGACGGCAATTGAAATGCTGTTTAAATAAATTTAACTTAGTTTTTAATGTCACGCCGCTATTAGTATTGCTATTATTATTTTAATAATTATATATAATATTAAAACCAACTTTGGTTTTGGTAATACATTTTACATGTGTGAAACAAACTAATATTATCGGAAATTAAATTAAATTGATTATTTATTAATAATCAACAACTTGGCCTACAATTTGTATAAAATATAAATGGAATAATTCAAACATAATAATATTTTAATCAATAATACATAAATCTAATATATTTGTATACAAACATTCATTACATATTCCTGTAATTAAATATCGATGTCAACCAGTTTTTGAATGCATTTTGTTGTTATAACTTGATCAAATTGAAATAGGCCGTCTTTATGTTTAATTATTATAAATTTATTGAGCTTATCGTAAACACGTTCAACAAAAGTACTTTGAAGTATGTGTTAACTATTCAGTATATTAAAATATAATTGGAATTTAGCTTAAATCTGATATGCGAACTTAAGTTTAAGATTACATATACATTAAAGACATAATATCTGAATATTAACTATAGCTTTTATAAGTTAGTAAAGAACTCTTGTTAAGACAAGTGTATATAATTATTAATTATAATTAGTATATAATTTACGTACATACGCCATAACTCTTCGAGTTTGCTTCAAATACATGTGCTTACCATTTAGAGTTCATTAAATTCATAATCCGTTTATATTTAATTGTTGTGTTTTGTTTTGATTTATGCACTTCAACAATAAGCAGATATTTAATATATTATTTGTATTGTATACTCGTATTTAGAGAAAACACTTTGCTTCGTTTTTAAATTCACATGTGGGTAGATTTTTAAGTGACAGTGACTGTTTAATGCAGTCGTAAAGACACGCGATTTGCGTTTTACTTGCAGTTAATTTAAATAGTAATTAAATTTATAAGCTGCGGAATTTTCACGTGAATTTTTAAAATTTTAACGCTGCTTTTATTGCTACGATGGGCTCAGAAGGGGGGACAGGGAAATAGTCCCGTAGCGAGATCCAAACGCGAAGCGTACACAAAAACATTTGCTCGCGCACTCAATGAAAATATTTTCGCTAAATCCACAAATGCCAAATTCCATAAATTCTTGCGAGTTGGCAGCGCGGCGAAGGCGGCGGCGATGACAACAACGGCGACGGCTACGACGACGGCTACGACGATGGTGACGGTGGCGGTGACGGTGACGGTGACTGTGACAACCGATGCTCACATTCACATTAGTTTACGTTACGTATGCAGCATCACTAGAGCTTAAAGTGATGGTGCAAGTGCATCGACGTCGGCGATAGCGGATAATCTTTTAATTGCCACCGCATACACTGAAAATGAACTGCACTTGCTGCGATCGTTCACTTCGACTGAGACTGAGAAGGCGAGTTCGAGTACGCGAGCGTAAGGCGATGCGGAACCGCCGCTGCCGCTCTATTGGAAGGGAGAAAACAAACTGGCTGCCTGCTGCTGGCAGTTGCTTGATGATGCAGTCGCGACAACAACTGCGGCGCAGCAGAAGCGCAAACAAAATGGCATTTTGACGACTTGCCATCTCGCTCACCACTAATACATCGAGAGTGGAGTAGAGCGAGACAACAGCTGTGTACAGTGCGTCAGCACTCAGCGCCGCCCACTTTGTTAATGTGTGTATGTATGTGTGCCATTTATGTGCAGTGGTTGTTGTTGCTATTGCTGCTGTTGTTGTTGGTGCGCGGTGTCTGGACTAACGATGCCGCGGTGTGAAAATAAAATGGAGTGCGTCTCAATTGTGTCTTGAAGTAGACGGACTCACAGCAGGAAATATTTGCTCCTGCCCTGTTCCCTTCTCTTTTCATCTGCAACGTTTCATTCTGTTCTGGCCTGTTCTGCGCTTTTCTGTTACGGCCTGTTCTCGACTGCTTGTCGCTCTGTTGTCTGATTTTAAAGTTCGTTTTCCGATAGCACAAGCCACGCACCGCACAGTTCCTGTGCAACACGTACACGCACACAGATTGGATTGAAAGGAATTCGTATTCGTCCTTTTGTTTGACCGAAAAGTATTTGCCAACTGTGTCAACAGTGTTCCAGTTGGACACAACGTGACGTATACGTATACGTACTCTTACTCGTATTGATAATAATCTGATTGAGACTGAACAAAATTTATTGTGCTTTCTTTGTTGACAAGGTGTGCACAACGGACACTTGTGCGATAAGTTTAATATGTCAACGATTCCCAGTGAATCTTCATCATGGCTTTGAACGAGGCATTACCATGATTGCTTTACACTCACACTGCATAATGAACTCTTAATCAGTGGCTGACACTGCACATTGCGATGAATCTAAAGGACGCATATTAATTAAATCAATTGAAATTCGAATTGTTTGTGATGTTCTGAGCTTTAAATGCACATTTTTTTAATCATTGAAATGATTCTCAATTAAGGAACATCAGAGAATTGATACACTTTAGTGCATTGTTATAATCAGTATAAAAATCGGCAAGGGAATTGAGAAAGTATATGATTATTATTAGAGACATGAGACGTTATATTTATAGGCATTTAATGACTATAAATGTTTCTTATTTAGTTATTTATGCCACCAGGATATGTAATAGTAGTAGTTGGCCTGAAATAAATCATTCTTAATAATATTTATCAATAATAAAACGCACCGTCGCTTGTTGAGAGCATATAATTCCTTTTACCAAGGCAAATTTATGTTAAAACATTTTGTATAATGTTTGTTTGTAGGATTTTATATTGTGAAAATATTGATAAATTGAAATAACTCTTTAATGTTGTAGATAATTTATTAAATGATTGCACAAGTAAATTATTAAATAGTTAGTTAGCGAATTAAGTTGCTCTGCTTTCTTCGAATGTCGTTAAGTTATTGCGTTGGCAATATTATTTTATTTGTTCTAAAAGACAGGTACTGCCATTGCAGTGCCTAGGTGACTGATTAGTGCCTAGGTGCTAAGGAATTTAAGTTAAATAAGACTCTGAATACCTCTCAGCTCTCAATTTAGTCTCTGATCTGAGCCTCTGCTTTAAATAGTTAATTTGAATTGCCAATACTATTAAATTTTCCGTATTATTTATATTATATATTTTGCGTTGAGTGTCAATCCCAGCATTTATATGCTGGCTCTACTAACTTGATTTATCTTCATATACTGTAAGTAAAGCATATAGTGCACATAGAATGCCCCCATATTGCAATTCACTTTTCAATATATTAACAGTATTCTATTACTTTGTCTTTATCAATTGAATAAGAGAACACACACACAGTCCAATTACTAAACACACTTGCAAAGATTTATTTCATACGGTATTAAACAATTTGACTCTAAACAGTCTTTACATTTCTCGTTGTTAAACAACTTTGCAGTATGTAAGTCTTAAGGAAACAGTTCCAACATAAAGTAGAGGAGGAGTGGAGGACCTACCAAAATAAAGATATTGAGAGTTGGCAAAGGGTCACAGTTTGGAAAGTTACGGGGAAACAATAATAAATTTTTCATTTGCGAATTTAATTCAATTAAATAGCGACGTTTTGTGTGCGAAACACAATTAAGGCGTTAACCGTTTGGGATCACGTGGGAACATGGAGGTCTTCCTAATGTTATCCAAGCCAAGATACAACATGACGACACGCTCCATACCAATTCCGCCGCCAGCATGGGGTGGACATCCGTAACGGAAGGACTCAATATATGCGGCAATTTTGGAAGTATCTGCAATGAGGAAGATGAAAAGGATAAGCTTTGAGCTGTTAGAGTCCGGTGATTAGTTAACTTACCAATGCCATGGTGCTTGGCACGCTCCATTAAGTACTCTGGATCGTGTATACGTTGTGCGCCCGATAGGATCTCCTCGCCCCGCATGAACATATCATATGAGTTGGAATAGATGGGATTGTTGGGATCGGGCATGGTGTAGAACGGACGTATCGCCAGTGGGAACTTATCGAGGATATAGAAGTCAGTGTCGTATTTGGCTTTCACCAGGCGACCCAATAGCTTCTCGTTTGGCGTCGACAAATCCTCCTCATCGCCGGTTTCCACACCAGCCTCGCGCAGCATAGCCACGCCCTCAGAGAACTGCAGTATAAGTGGCGGCTCCAAGAACTTGAACGCATCCACCTTGTACTGTTGGCCGACAGCCTCAATCTCGCGACTGTACCTATCGCGCAGACCCTTGAAGATGGCTGTAAATGTGTTGCCAATGGTGTGCAGCACCTCATGGTAGTGATATTTGAATGCCATCTCCAAATCGAGGCCAACAAACTCAGTTAAATGCCTGTGCGTGTTGGAATCCTCAGCACGGAACACGGCTCCCACTGTGAACACCTTATCGAAGTCAGCGGCGATGGCCATTTGCTTATACAGCTGTGGAGACTGCGCCAGATAGGCAGATTCTGTAAAAGCCATAAATTAAATGCTACTTCACTCGCAACTATGCTCAAACAAGACATACCCTTGAAGTAGCTGACGGTGAAGACGTTGGCGCCACCTTCGCTGGCAGCGGAAATGATCTTGGGCGTGTGGATTTCAGTGAAACCCTTGTCGGTAAGAATATCGCGGAACAATCGGCAAACGCCCGCCTCCAGGCGAAAGATGGCCTGATTAGCAGGTGTTCTCAAGTCGAGCACACGATTATCCAATCTCGTGTCCTGGTTGACGCGTATGTTAAGTCCCTCAGCTTCATCTGGATTCTCAGGCCTAGATGCATCCTCAATCTGCAGTGGCAGCTGAGCCTTTGCCTGCGATATGACAAAGATCTGCTCAACGCACAACTCTACAAACTGTTCAGTACAGGACTCAATCTTGATGGCCACTGCCACAGGTTTCGCTTGGATGTCGATGATGCTCTCCTTCGGTATGCTGCAATCAAAACGTTTATACCTGCACATCTATATAATGCATAAATGATTCACTTACTTGCCGGCAAACTTGATCATTTGTTTGGAAATAACATCGCCCACGGTCAGAATGCCCTGTACGGTGCTGCTTTGCTGGCGTAGAACGAGGAAACACTGTTTACCCTTGGCACGCGTAGTGTGTACACGTCCACGCACCCAGACTAGACCCTTGTCCACATGCTTGCTCAGCTCAGGCACCAATACAAACTCACGCTCGCTGCGCTTATCTTTCGATTGTATCATCTCAGAGACTCCGTAACGGGATGCAGCATGATCGGTTGCATTGGCGCCGGCAGCATCGTCGGCAGGAATGGCAGCGGCATTCTCGGCTTTCTGCTCAGCTTTCTGTACAGAGATAAAGATAAAGAAATCAAATGAAATGAATAACAGCAGCAATAAATATGTTATCAGTACTTAATAACATGAGCTGAGACTAAGAACGCCACGTCTTCACTCAGCTTACCTTCGCTGCTTTCGCTTGCTTCTTGGCTGCTTTCTTTGAGACAGTCTCCTGACCAGCAGCGGCATTCGCACTGGCTACATTCTCTTTTTCCTCGACCATTTTGGAATGCACAAAAACGGCTGTAAAGTCAAAACATTTTTATTGTTTTACAAACTCACACATAAACCACAATAGCTTTGATAAGCAACAGGCGAGAGGGGAACGCGCATCCAGCACTCAACTATTGCGTCACGTATATACATATATATATAAATATATACGTCGTCTATATAAATAGAAGTTAGCGTAGTATGCACATTTGCATATGCAATGCAATTAAGCCGCACAGCGGCTGAATTTACATGGCAGTTCAGTCAACTCCGCGCAGAAACTGCTCATTCCAATCCATATGGAGAGGGGTTCTTTTTCTCTTTTGTTTGATGCGGCACACACATAACCTATACTAGTCAAACCTTTGTCTATAATTTATACATTGAGTGCCCTTCACTTATTGATTTTTGGTTGCACTAGACACTCGCTTACCTTATATTTTTCGCCTTTTTTAATACGCAAACGAATAGATTACACGAGTTCGCGGAACTATTGCAGCAGCATGCTCGGCAGCAGTGCAGTCGGTAATAATTAGGTTGTTTTTGAATGATTATCGATAGTTGACTCAAAAAGTATCGATAATACTCACGAATATGCTGTTGTACTTCTTTACATATTTCTGAATTACAGAAATAAATCTTATACTGTATACTACTAGCAGAACGTGCTAAATATCAATTACGAATGGAACTACTGTGCTTATTAATACAATAAGAATTCTAAGGGTCGTAATTGGCTTTGATTTCCTAGGAGCTGCGTATCGAGCTTAACTTTATTTATCGCCTGCTCAACCTCAACAATTAATCGATGTTTCTGAATATATTGCTGAACTTTGTCGTATCGATGTTCGCTATCATCACCGAGAAACACACTTTTCGAGAAGAAACACTTGGGAAGTGAGAAAAATTATTGTTTGTTTATCCTACGTGTTTGTGCATACACTGAAGGTGAGTTTTTGTAGCCTACTTAGTTTTTAAGGGGGCTCATATGGGATAATAACCAATTACGTCACGGGCATCTATTTTTGTTCTTCCCCAATTAATATTACTTAAGTGGTCCACCGAGTGAGTCATCAACGTTCAATTTCTCGAATACTATGGACCTTATCGGCATAAATATGCATATTAAAGGAAATAACAGTTGCTTTGTTACAGTATACTTGCACATTTCTACAAAATAATTAAATACAACACGAGTGCAAACTAACATTTGAATTTGCTACCGTACTTCTGTTTACAAAAGAATATATATTAATGTATGTACATTTGTGGGAACAACTGTATCATACCATCACACGTCATGTTTACCCAACAAACCAAGCATTTCATGATTTGGCACATTTTCTTATTTCTTAATTCCCCTCGGAAGTCACTTCCATAGTATAAAATCGACCGGTGGGAGTGGCCTGGGTTTTGCGGGAGAAAATGAATTAATACAACAAATACAAGTGTGATATAATCTTAACTTCATTACGCTAAAACATTCAAATCTTTTACTCTACAGGTAAATTACCCAATTATTGCGTTTGTTGGGTTGCCGAAACGATAACGTTACAATAAGGATAGCAAAATGCAAGGTGAGATTTGGTGAATTGAAATAACTAACGTTTTTCTTTGGGTCTTTCGGGTCTTTTACAGTGAATACTCGTATAGTGCTCTCTTGTAGCTATCTGTAGGAGCAGATCGTTCAGTTCAGTTGAGCTAAAGAGACAAATTCAACAGCAACAAAATGTCGTGGCAAAGTGTCCCTCAATATCCTCAATACCAAGGTTTACTTTATTTTGACTTATAATTTGTTGGTTTAACACATACGATTCTGCTTCTTGTTTTGTTCTGTTCTGCATGCTTTTGTTAAGTTCCTCTGTATGCCATTTACTTTAAGTATTGCAACCCATATGGATTTCTGCTCATTCTGTTTTCTCGTGGTTGGTTGGTTCTTTCTTATCTTATTTATACTTTTAAGTGCTTCGCGGAACATTTGAGTCATACAATACATAACAATAATTGTAATTGTAAGCAGAAACTGAGCTTTTTTTTTAATTCTGCGTTTTTCTTTTACATCTAGAATTTATATAGTGTTTTTTAATTTGGAGTTAAATCTGAACATATGAATAATTGACGTTAAACATTAATTTAAATTATCGATAAGTTGTAGCCACAAATACTCAATCAGTGTTCGATTAGTGTTATCACCTTCGACTAGTACACAGCTTGAGATAGCAACAGTTGCTTATCTGGAAGCCGGATCTGGCAGCTAGCCTTTTGTTTACCTATTTTCTGTCGACGAAGATTAAGTCTGACTTGTATACATTGTCGCTTTCCCCTCACATCGAACCGGTTCGAATGACTCATAAATAACCGGTTCAACAACAACTTTGTGTGTTGAACGTGTTTCTTGTTCAAAACCGCAACCACAGAAATATTAGATTTCTAATACTATTTTTAGTAAAAATATTAATTATATTATCAGTTATATATTTCACCTCAAGCTGTGTACTAGACTCTAACTGTTTTAAGTTTTAGGACTTCGTAATACTTGTTAGATGTTTTTCGGAATGCTTTGCTCATCTACATCAATTTTTAGTCCATTGGAATGCATGAGGAATACTTAAAAGATAACAAGCTAACATTTGCCGCTTTCCAAAACAGATCCCAATCAGCAGTACAACTATGGCGGTGGTTATCCGCCCCAAGGTGGTGGCTATCCGCCACATGGTGGATACGGCGGTGGACCACCACAAGGTGGTTATCCACAAGGTGGCTATCCGCCTTATGGCCAGGGCGGCGGTCAGCCGTACCCGCAAGGACCTTACGGCCAAGATCCGTATGGACAAGGCCCACCACCTGGTGGCTATGCGCCCCAGCCAGGCTTTGTACAACCACCTCCACCTACTGGCTACGGTGTCTACGATGATCCCGAGGGTCAGCCCAAGAACTTTTCCTTTGATGACCAGAGCATTCGTCGTGGCTTCATACGCAAAGTCTATATGATTCTAATGGTAAGGATGAGGATGATGATAATTACCTTTTATATTGATAACTATTATTATTGCAGGGTCAACTATTGGTCACGTTTGGAGCTGTTGCACTGTTTGTATACCACGATGGCACTAAGAGATTTGCTGCGTCACATAGTTGGCTCGTTTGGGTGGCACTGGGCGTCTTGATTGTGACAATGTTGTGCATGGCCTGCTGCGAGAGTGTGCGCCGCCAGACACCGACGAACTTTATCTTCTTGGGAATATTCACAATCGCTCAATCGTTTCTTCTAGGCGTAACGGCCACTCGCTATGCTCCAACAGAGGTGAGCGCACAGTACACTTGATTGTATAGTTGTTTATTAATCCTTATTATTCAATCTTCTTCAGGTTCTAATGGCTCTGGGCATTACGGCTGCGGTTTGCCTCGCTCTGACAATCTTTGCGATGCAAACCAAGGTTGACTTCACCATGATGGGTGGCGTATTACTGGCTTGCATGGTCGTCTTTATGATATTTGGAATAGTTGCCATATTCTTTAAAGGCAAAATCATAACGCTTGTCTACGCATCCTTTGGAGCGTTGCTCTTCTCCGTTTACCTCATATACGACACTCAGCTGATGATGGGCGGCGATCATAAATACTCGATTAGTCCCGAGGAGTATATCTTTGCTGCACTGAATCTTTATCTGGATATTGTCAACATTTTCATATACATTCTGACCATAATTGGCGCTACGCGGGACTAATCCCGCGCCTAAATCAGAATGCATCTTTGGCAAATTCATTTTCTTTTCGTTAACAGTCAAATACGGAAACCGGAAACTAGCTTATTAATATTGCTCTTTACTAAAGTTATATTTGTATTACTTATAATCGCATAATCTCATTTACAAAGTCGAGGAAAGTCGAATAGAAAGCGTTGACGATTTATTAATATGTTGATCTATTTTGTTGCTGAAACAACAACAACAACCAGTGAATATGTTTTTTATGAGTTGCGTTTGCTAATTTTCCTTATCGAAAGAGTATTAAGATTAAGGTGAAATTTATCAGAAATTCTTATGTTTGTTACGCATATAAATGCATTAATATTTATGTCGATTATTTTGATGTTATGTTCTTCAAAATTGTTCTTAAGACTCTGCATACCTGATATTGATCGATAATCGAAACCAAATAATACCACATACATACAATAAAAACAAACAACACAATATACGAATACAAATTAACATAAATTAATTATATATATATATAAATATATATATATATATATATATTTATGTGTATACGAGTATGTATACGTCAAGTATATGCAGCAATTGTCGCCTGCAGTTGTTAATCAATTAATACGTAAAATTTACAAAGTGCATATTGGTCAGGTAACCCCCTCTGCCCCCACTCCCCACACAATAATTCTACAATATAATATAATGTGCAACGACACTGTGGTAAAAAGTCAACAATAAAGCAAATCTATTTATTTATTAAATAAATCACAAATGTATCACTTGAGCTCTCGTTCTCGCTGTATCTGTATCTGTATCTCTCTCGTAACTGAATCAGCAACTGCAGTTAAGCAAAGTCTTTGTGTGACTTGTGGTACCTTGTAGGTCTTCCCCGTTGGGGCGTTGGCAGCTGGCAGTTGCGGCTTCAAGTCTGCTTGCAAAAGTCAACAGTTAGTTGTGAGCGTTAGATTAGTCAACATGCCGCACACACAGCCTACACACATGTAGTGTAAACATAAGCGCTATCATTATCATATTGAGGTTACTTTCTTATCGGGCGATAACTGTGAGACTAACAAATAATTTGGAACTTGTGCTATTCCCACCTGGTATTTGTGTCCAGGTCGGCCAGTTTTATTCGGTAGCTTCCAGCAGTGTGTGTCATTTAAAGCGAGCAGCCAAATAAATAAACTTCAAGTGTCATCGATTTCTATTAGCCGCAGGCAACAAAAACCCAAAAAAAAAAAAAACACCCCATAAAATGTATCACTACCAACAAGGCAAGTTGTTAAAAAAGAGTGCTAGAGATAAGTTATCTATATATAGTATATATATAATTCTGTATATAAAGATACAGTTAGGGAGGAGTATATACGCTCAACAGCTGTTGGATGGCGATCTCTCTTGATTCCTTAGCGCAAAACTCGCCATATATAAATTCCATAAATTACAAACACTTTTCCACTTAAGAGACTTGTACGTTTTCTTATCAAATACATTTGATAAGAGAAGTGATTCATTTTGAAGTTTACATAATGCCATTTACCAATCAATTGGTATATACATATACCCAGGTGTATGATATCAGTATGAATCTGGAGTGACGCGTTATCAAGAGTCCTATTTCCCTTTACCCCGAACAACGCTTTACCCTCGTCCGTTATCGTTGGGTCTGACTGTATTGGTGTCTGTGTGTGACGATAGCGTGTGGCTAATCTGCAGCTATCCGGCCAATGCAGAAGTCAAAGAGGTTTCAGGCGATTCTCATTAGTCCAACGATTCGGACGACGAATAAAAAAATAAACGGAAATTATCCAATCTAGAAATAAACCATGAGCAATACCCACTTTCAATATGGTTAAGTTCCTTACGCTTTCTTCATTCGTTACCCATGCTCATACAACTTACATCTCTCCGCTTTCTTCAACAGGCGACAACAATGGCGTCTACGCGGACGCGGAGGCGGACAAGAGTTTCGCCTTCGATGATCAGTCTATACGCAAAGGATTCATACGCAAGGTTTACCTGATCCTGATGGTAAGTGAACCTTAAGCGCTCTTCCATTACTCCATTACTCCGCTCATCCATTAATCTATTGATCCTTTAGATGCAATTGCTCATCACCTTTGGCTTTGTGTGCATTTTCACCTTCTCGAAAGCTACGCAGGATTGGGCAATGAGGAACCCTGCGCTCTTGTGGATTGCACTGGTAAGTCGTCAAGTGTACCATTAGAGATAGATACCCTGTAATCTTATTGTGTAATCCAATCCACAGGCTGTACTTATTGTCACCATGATCTGCATGGCCTGCTGTGAGGGCGTGAGGAGAAAAACGCCGCTCAATTTCATCTTTCTGTTCCTATTCACGCTGGCCGAATCCTTCCTCTTGGGCATCATTGCCGGCCAGTATCAGGCGGATGAGGTGCTTATGGCTGTGGGCATCACAGCAGCTGTCAGCCTGGGATTAACCCTGTTTGCTCTTCAAACCAAATATGATTTCACCATGTGCGGAGGCGTGTTGGTTGCCTGCCTGGTGGTGTTTATTATCTTTGGAATCATTGCCATCTTCATTCCTGGCCAAATCATTGGACTGGTCTACGCATCACTGGGCGCTCTGCTCTTCTCCGTGTATCTGGTGTACGATACACAGCTCATGCTGGGAGGCAACCACAAGTATTCGATTAGTCCCGAGGAGTATATCTTTGCCGCCCTCAACCTGTACCTGGACATTATCAACATCTTCATGTACATTCTTTCCATCATTGGCCTGGCCCGCAGCTAAATGAGACTAGTCTACGAATATAGTTTGTAGTCTGTAGTTTTGAAAGGTGTCGTTGCCATCGCAGCATCTAGAAATATTTATTATATAATAAAACGGAGATTACGTGTTGAATGTTGTTCAAAGAAATACGCTATCAAGTGACTTATGCACGACTATTCCCAGTGATCTCAATGGTCTCCCACTGCAACTCATCTGCATCTGCATTCGTTGTCGTTGTCGTCGTATTGCGACCCTGCTCCACGCAGCGGTGTCCAATTAATTAAAACACACGAAAGGCCGTAATGTAATTATGTCCAATTGAGATTTGGCCGCGTGGGGAAGGCCAGGGGAAGCATCCCCCTCGATTAGTTCTCGCCCAGCAAAGCATAGCGATTCTGGGCCTGCAAATTCACAAGGCCTCTCTCGATCAGTTGTGCGCGCATTTGATTCGAGTGCAGACTATACGGCTTACAATGGATTTCGATGAAGTACTTAAGGAGGTTGGAGCATTTGGTCTCTATCAAAAGATTATAATCTGTTCCGTGCTGCTGCCGGCGGCATTGCCCTGCGCCTTTCACGCCTACAGGTGCGCAGATTATTCCAGTTAGCAGGGGGTAGCGGGAATCATCAGTAAAATCCTTCACTTCTTTGCAGTCAGCTGTTCATTGCTGCCACGCCAGAGCATTGGTGCCGCATTCCAGAACTCGAGCCATGGACTCAGGATTATATTGAGCTTGTGAGGAACCTAAGCATCCCGCGTGACAGACATGGTGACTTCGCGGAATGCTCCATGTTTGCTCGCAATTACAGTGAAATGGTGCGTCAGTCCAACTAAATGAAAACACCTTAATCTTGATATGAACTAAACGTTGAATACAGCACAAAAAGTGTAGCAATTTCAAATAATCGGAAATTGATAAGTATTAAGCATTCAGTTGAAAACAATGAGAGATCTTTCAATAAGGTCTTTGATTGAGAGCTTTGATTGCCGATTCATTCAGTTAAACTAGTCTATTTTAGTTCATTCAGTTATTATAACTAACAACGCATGCTAACTGTGCAAGAAATAAGAACACAGCAATGTTATAAGTCAGCGTGCAAGCAGTGTACACTGATGCACTGATGCTCTGATGCAAGCAGTGATTCACTGATGCACTGATGCTCTAATGCAAGCAGTGTTTCACTGATGCCCTGATACTCTGATGCTCTAATGCAAGCAGTGTTTCACTGATGCTCTGATGCAAGCAGTGATTGACGGATTTACTGATGCTCTGATGCAAGCAGTGATTCACTGATACACTGATGCTCTGATGCAAGCAGTGATTCACTGATACACTGATGCTCTGATGCAAGCAGCGATTCACAGATTACAAGCAGCTTGACTGAATCATTCAAGCCTGCCGCAACGAAATTATTCATATTTGTTTATTTATTATATGATTTCTTATTTATAAAAGAATTTCATATTGCATGCCATATATTTATCGACATAGGTGCGCTATCTTGAATATCGTACACCCTATGAGCTGCAAAGGGAGCAGTCATCGAAGCTGTTAAGGCTGGATCAGGAGGCTGTGCTGCCTTGTCAACATGGCTGGCATTACGACAGATCCATGTATCCCAGCACAGTGGTTCAAGAGGTGCGTTATAAGTTTAGAATAGAAAGGGAACTTCTCTATATCATATTTTGCTTGCAGTGGAATCTGGTCTGCGATAGAAGTTTCTACGTTACCCTCGCTTTGGTTCTCTTCGGCCTGGGTGGTCTTATTGGCAACTATGTGTTTGGTTATCTGGTGGATCTGTGGGGTCGTCGTCCCTCCTTTTATGCCTATCTGCTGTTGCAAATCCTGTCATGTGCGGCGAGTGCTTTCGCCTGGAACTATTACTCCTGGCTGGGACTGCGCTTTGTGGTGGGTCTGACTGTGCCGGCCATACTCGCCAGTCCCTATGTTCTGGCAATTGAACTTGTGGGCCCCGAACGTCGTGTTTTCTGCACAATAGTATCAAACATTGCCTATTCTCTGGGTTTGGTGCTGCTCGCAGTAAGTATAGCCTCGATAAGGAGTTGTTAATAGCGGTAAATACAGTAAAACTATCGCATAAAGGGCGTGGTCTACTTAGTGCGAGACTGGCGATATCTAACTCTGGCTGTCTCTCTACCGCTGCTCATGCTCTTCTCCTGCTTCTTCGTGCTGCCCGAGTCACCACGCTGGCTGTTGGCTGTGGGACAGCCAAAGCGTGCTGTAAGGATCCTTAAGGTCATGGCTCGAGTGAATGGAGTTCATGTAACCCGAGACTTTGTGGAGCGACTGCATCAGCGGCTGCTCACAACACAGCCGGCGGAAGCTACGCACTATGGCATCTTGGATCTATTTCGGGGCACCAATATGCGAAGGAAAACACTGATTGTGACCCTGATTTGGTTCGCCAACACCAGCGTCTACGTGGGCCTCAGCTACTATGCTCCGGCACTTGGAGGCGATGAGATCTGGAACTTCTTTCTGGCCGGCGCAGTAGAGCTGCCCACCTACTTACTGCTCTGGCCTGGGCTGAGCTACTTTGGACGCCGTTGGATTCTATTTATTTCAATGCTGATCGGAGGCGTGGCCTGTGTGGCAACTCTGCTGTATCAGCAGCAGGCGGATGTGATGCTGCTCTTGTACTGCATTGGAAAAATGGGCATTTCATCGGCATTTGTCGTACTGCCGCTGCTGGCATCCGAGTTGTATCCGACTGTGGTTCGGGGGGCTTGGAATGAGCTTTAGTTCAGTGGTGGCCATGACTGGGCCGATTATCATACCCATAATTAACCACATGGTAAGTGAAATAGCTCAAACTATCCCATCAATTAACCTAGTCCTAAATCTCTTTCATTCCAGGGCCAACAGATGCTGGTGTTGCCGCTGATTGTCATGGGAGCACTCCTTATTGTTGGTGGTTTTGCCAGTCTCTTTCTTCCCGAAACGAAGGGCAAGAATCTGCCACAGACTTTGGAGGAAGGTGAGGCAGTGCCACTCAGTTTTCTGCTCTGCTGCTGCATGGAGAATGAGCATAAGAATCGTAAGAACCAGAACAAAGGATTGGGCAGAAACAGGATGCTGCCCCAGGAAGCAGCATCAGTCTACCACAGAGTTGGCGTAGGAGGTCCTGCAGCCTGCAAAATTGTCTGCAGTATTTGTAAAAAAGAAATGCGAACATTGTAATAAATATGACAATATGGCAGAAAATATTCTTCTCTTTAATAATATGTTTCAACTGACAATTTAAGAAATCAAACTAACAAAGGCACAATAACATTTATCTAGCAGCCCAAAAGATAAATTTAAACTAATTGAATAAAATGAAGTTTGTGAACTATGCTCTAGTAAATAACTCTTTCTATATCAATATCAATTGAAAGAATAACACTTTTCACAAACTGACTGCAATGAATGCTGGACAGACTGGAGTTTTTTTTTTTTTTTTTTTTTTTTTTTTTTTTTATTAAAGAAAATATGTACAGATTAGTGCCCTGCTACCTTTAAGGCAGCTTAATCTAATCGGAAGGTGGGCTATGGGAAGAAACGGGCATAGTATACATAGTTTAGGGGATACAAGAATTTGGGGGTGTAGATATCACAGACAATTTTACTTTTGGGAATATAGGAACAAGTTTACGTCAAGGCCCGGTCCAGCAGGTCTTGAGGGTGGTGACGTTTAAGTCTTCTTCTAACTCTAGAGCGGGGGCTGGCAGACCTCTGTGCTGCAACACCGAGTCTCCTGGCCAGGCTGTTTGGGTGAGAATCCAGTCTCTCGTGATATTTCTTGGCAACCTCTCGGATTTTGTCACCGATTTTTGGCACCTTGAGATCGCGCTCGATGTCCCTGGTTCTCATGTACCAAGGAGCCCCAGAGATCTTCCTCAGCATTTTAGCTTGCAGAACTCGGATTTTGTTCAGGTGAGTCCTTGCCGCAATTCCATATACTTGGATGGCATAGAAAAGCCCTGGAGCTACTATGCATTTGTAGATTTTTACCTTGTTGTCCAAGGACAGCTTATTGCGTGCTGCAAGCAACCAATTCATTTTTGTTATCCTTGTCCTGAATGAGTGCTGCAACGACGGAATATGTCTTCTGAAGGTCAGGCTTCTGTCCAGGATGACACCAAGGTATTTGTACGCATGTGTGTGGCTTATTAGGCTCCCATTGATCGTGACACCGGGGCAGTCGCGAATGCGGTTTGTAAAAGTAACGTTTGCGCATTTGCCGGCATTGATGCTCACGTTCCACTTCACAGCCCATTCCTGGAATGCGTCCAAGTATTCCTGTAGAGCATCCGTAGCCTCGACAATGCAGGTGCTTTTAGTGAGCACTGCGGTGTCGTCGGCATATGTCGCGATTAGGACCTCTCCTTCTGCGAGTCCGGTCACTGCATTTTGGTTAGGCATATCCGCAGTGAAGATGGAGTACAAGGTGGGGCCTAGAACACTGCCTTGGGGGACTGGATTGTTATCAGAATACAAAATTTCAATTGCCCCTAAAAGTATGCTGCGTTTTAATTATAGAAAAGCGCGCGCTTTTCAAATTCGTAATTTTTTTTTTTTATTTCGCGTTTTTTTCAAAACCCAGCCCTCCCCTAGAACATTTTTTTTGTACCGTTCGAATCAGCCCTTCCAACCGAACAAAATGCACCAAAAAACTCGGAATTTTTGAAAAGGGGCGGGGCAAAAAATCGAGTAACGGAAGTTTTTTTCAGGTTTATTTTTCTGATTTCTTTCTTATTTGTGGACCGATCTTGATGAAACTTTCGGCATAGCTTCCATGTGGTGCTCTCTATATACGTGCCAAGTTAGAAGTGTCTGCGTTGGCGTGGGCGGTACAAGTTTTGTCTTCAGGCGCGATTTGCGAGGCAGGGGAGTGAGGTATCGCAAATCTAACATACACTCAACCTGGGGGGGTTATTCAGGGAGCCTCATAAAGTGCTGAATCGCAGAAAACGTCCCAAAATTTGTTGGAAAACTTGGAAAACAACGCATAGTTCGAAATATTCAAATTTAATATTGCATACTTTCACGCTGAACTAATATTAATATGAATACGATTTAAGTGGGGGGGGAAGTGGGGGAGTCGTCTGTCTGCACTGATTACCAGGATCCCCAAGCCTGGGAAGCAACCAACGGAGGTCAACTCATACAGACCAATCAGTCTCCTTCCCGCGTTGGGTAAAATGATGGAGAGAGTCATCTTAACTCGGATCCTTAGTCTGTAGAGCGTATCTCTTTTGACCGTGTCTGGCACAAACGTGTCTTCGTTGCAAGCTGAAGCAGTTTTTGACCCCACAACTATTCCAGCTAGTAAGCAGCTTTTTGGCTGACAGGTCGTTCAGCGTAGTTGTCGATGGTGCCAAATCCACAGAAAGACTGATATGCTCAGGAGTTCCGCAAGGTAGTGTTCATGGACCAACTTTGTACTCCATATACACAGTCGACATGCCGAAGCCGTGTGCAGTACGAGCAGTTGACCCTCAGGACGTTCTTATCGCAACAGGAGCCAGTCTCCTGGCACTGCCGCCGAGGCCTTGCAGCAATATGTCAGGAGCTTCGAGATATGGGCCCGTAATTGGAACATTGGCATCAATGCTAGTAAGTGTGCGAACATGACATTCTCTACAAGAATTGGATTCTGTCCTGGAATTAGGATGTTGGGATCAATCCTCAGTCATGAATCGCACTACAAGTATCTCGGAGTCATCCTTGACAGATCCTTAAACTTCGGTCGGCATACAACAATGTTGCAAAAAACCATCCTGGCAAAGCCGTTTTATTATTATATTCGAATAAAGCAGCTGAATAAACTGTTCCATCGATCTATATTTAGAATCTATAGTTGAACTTAATTTACAATGACAATTGAGTTACTAAAGTTCAGATAAATCTAAACTAATTGAAGAAAATGAAGTTTATGAACTATGCTCTAGTAAATAACTCTTTCTATATCAATACCAATTGAAAGAATTACACTTTTCATAAACTGGGTATTAATTAGGGTATTATTCTACTCAATTTAATTAACTTCTTTAGTAGTGTAATTGTAATTTATATGTAAACATACAAATATACGTATTTGTTACTACGTAAAATGTCATTCAAACTCATACATATGTGTCAATAAACCCACATACTTGCTAACAAATATACTTTCATACATTTTATACAGATTTGTATGTGTGTATGCTTGTAATGTAAATATATGTATGTGTACTATGTTTGTTTGTATGTGTTAAAATACTCTGTATTTGCATGAGAAAACTGTAAAGCACAAAGTCCACTGAGTAGACTGAGCGCGTGAACGATTGTACGATTGCACCTTATCAATGCAAACGTAGTGCCAGAGCACAACAAAGACGAAGAGAAAGATGGCTGCAGTGCGGAAGTGAGGGCAAAATATAATGCTGTCTGTGGGAGAAGTATTCATGTAAATACGTAATGCTTAAGAAAATGAAATTATGTACGTAATTTGGCAAATAAACAAAAGAGAGAGAGAGCAAGTATGTATGTTTGTATGTTAGTACTAGGCAAGTGGCAGAGTGAATACACATAAATTTGGGCAACTGAACAATGAAGTTCCGGGTAGAAACCTTCACAGTGCCTTAGCCGAATTCTAGATAAAATTAATTCATGTTACAAGGCTAAAATCAACGGAATGGGGCTTTCATAAGGTATGTGGAAATGATTTAAGTTACATTTACATGGCCGTATATTTATTCCAAAAATAAGACATGCGTTCCAATTCATTGAAGGCTCAAGGCCCGAAGAAAAGCATTTTGAATAACGCAAATGGTTTTTGGATTTTAAATGAGTTTCATTTAGTACTTTGAAACACACCTTGCACATATGTAAGTGTCAATCGAGTACATAAATAGGTATGCATGTACATATGTGTGTAAGTGTTTCACAGAGAAACAACGATCAAAACAAACAAGAAAAACTGCCTCGACCGGCCGCCAGATAAACGAAAGACAACAGCAACAACAAAATAAAGGCAACGCCAGATGTCGACAACGACATCGAAAGAAATTCATGTGCATTTAATATACACACATGCACGCATACAAATGTATATAAATATAGGCAATACATATAGACAAACAAATGTATGTGTATACAGATACAGTAAATTGACTGTTGTCTTTGTGACGCCTTCGCAATTGATTAAAACTACAAGCGACCGGCATCGACCATCGACCACGACCACAAACGAAGCGTTGCGACGCGTCGCTTCGGGTCGAGCCTCGTTTTTTTGTAGACATTGCGTTCAGTGCGATCGCAGACATTGTGCAAAACGGTTCGCATAGGCTGAAAGTGGAATTGAAGCTCAAAGTGCTGAAGTAGCTGTTGCTGTTGCTCTTACTCTTGCTCTTGTTGTTATTGTAACTGTGTCAAGCCAATTTTAAATAATTTTAAAAGGGCGTAACCATTCAAAATTGAATAGTGTGAAGTGACAAATTGCCCAATTTATACATAGAACACAAGAACACATTGAGGTAGGTCGCTCAAGGCATATAGTTATAGTAAATTAGTAACTTAGTTATTGTTCAATGGCTGCGCTATCAATTGGAATGTTCTCCAATGCCTTAAGGGCCTTCTAATTGAGCCACGTCTACTAAATCTAACTAACTATGTAACCGACTCCGACTAGTGGGTCACAAATCAAATTGTTGGTTATTGTGGCGTGTGCTCGCCGCTGATTTTGCAGTGAATTTATTATCAGTGGTGCGAATTGAACTGTTTTGAACTTGTTAAGTGACCAAGTACTAATTGATAATATGTGTGTATATATACTTATACAGGTCGGCTATGTATAGGCGCTAATCTTGATAAATAGCCCACACACCCAATCTAAGACGCATTTCATTTCTTTTGCTTTCGAAATGTTGTTTTGGTTATTATTCACACTCTTATAGATAACAATAAGTACATTAATAAATTGCATACTTATCGCTTCAGTAAAGACAGTAACCTTCGAGAAGGAATACCTACATATACCTACTATATATAAACATTACAAATTTCCCATGCACTTTACAGATAAGAAATAACACTAAGAAATTTAATTAATTAAATTCTTTCGTTCTTCGTATGCAAAACGATTTACTTTTCAAACTCCAGCACAAATTGAATTCAATTTAAAGCGATCGTACGACGCCATTATCACTAAGAACGGGACACACCTAGAAACAAGCAAAGAACACCGTTTATATATGTATGTATGTGTATGTACATATATGTACATATATAAATACCATTTATACGATTAAAAATATGCACATACGCACACACATGTATTTATGACTTGACAACACGCACGAGTCCACTAAAAACAAGCAGATTTCATACAACAAAACAAATCATTTCTGATATATTTTTAGCTTTATCAATTTGCGTTTTCTTCGGAGGCTCGACATCTCTATTCCCCCCCGCTCATCGCTGCTTCTCTACGACAACAACAGCTATGGATAGCGTAAAGTCGTTTTTTGCCAACCCAAACAAAGAGAATAATCTTGGCAATCAGCAAAATGGCGCTACAGGACGCTGGAACAACTGGAATCGGAACATGCCAGCTCACTCGGAACCAGTTTCGGTGAACGCGACCATGAGGAATACAACTAGTGGCGATGCGAAGCGCAAGGATAGTGATAATTACTTCTACATAATGTGAGTACTGACATTGATGAATTGATAGATTGAAGCAACTAAGCGAGAAGTTTTAATAGATAGAGATTGAGTTTGTATGTCATTATTATAAGAGTATTTGCAGTAAATACTGGAACTAGAAAAGGATCAACTTTGATAAATTCTAAATAGGGTAGTTTCCACTATATATATAATATATTTTATTTACTCTAGAGTATACATACATAAAAGATACAGAATAGCTACGATAGATACCATATGTTGTATACCATAAAGTGGAGAATTAACCTTGAAACCCTGACTAATATTACCAAATAATCTAACTTGACTTGTTTACCTTTTAACTGTTGTTAGCCAAATAATTAATACTTATATTGATTTGTTTATCAGCGCCCTGTTATTTAAACAAATAATGCCTATATTTTAGCTGCTAAACAGGCGATAAAGCTACTAAGTGGGGACAGTGTATACACTTTTAGTTAAACGCGAAAATTAGTTAGTATTTTAATTGTTTAGCCATTAAAGTCAGCTCTCAAACGTTCTCTATTGCGAGTACTATACTATACTATATAAACCAGTTTTTCGACCTGTCCCCTGACGGACGTCATAATCTCATTGCCTTGAATAATACCAGTATTGTTCATACATATAACAAGCTTTAGGCTCGAATAATTTCGAATCAGCTGCAAAAAGCTTTAAGCGAAGCTTTAAAGCTACATGATTTAATATAGAGAACGGGAGCGTAAACGAGAGCTACATATATGTAGATATATAGAAAGGTTGAGAGAGATAACCAGCTTTAATCGAGGGGGGGGAGGGAGGCTGCTGGCCGTCGACATTCGCAATTCAGTTACGATTTAACTGCCAACAGCGTCACGCGTTTGCGGTAAAGCCCCTTTATTTAGAATGCGTGGGGAGGGTTATACCCAAAAATAAATCGAACTGGGCGATTGCTGGTTATAAAGTGTGTGAATCAGTAACGCAGCTGCTACAGTTGCAGTTGGCCAACGGGCAGGATTACGTGTAGATTAAGCCATTGGGGAAACAGTGTCAAGTTAAGCATAGCAATTGCTTGAATCATTCATTAGAGGTTAGCGTTTTCATTGAGAGAGTTGCCTATTGTGTGCGTCACTAACTGTGTTCCTAACTTTGTTTTCTTTACAGGTGGCGAGCTTGAAGACATCCCAGAAAACAAAGCTGGCAGTACGTCAGCTGAGCCATAGCATTAAGTTTAAGTCTAAAGTGACCTGCAGCGGTTTGTGCACACATCTTATTAGAGACATCGGAAGCTGTAACAGACGTTTATATATATTTATCTTTGTGGCTTGTTGCACAATCTCCATACCCGGTGTTTAGTGATATTAGTTATTTATTTAAGTACATCATTATTGTTTTGTACATACAAAGACATTCAATTGATATATACTTAGTTGTCTGATCGAAACTGGCATTGTAATCCTTAAAGCCCATATATGGACCCCATTACAGTTATTGGCTTGATTTACTGGCTGATCTGCATGATATTATTTGGACCCATGATGTTCTTTGTCTGCGTTTACCTTCCCGAAGTGCCAGTGCGATATGTGAAGAGCTTAAGGCAGTACACATAGGCCTTTTATATACACTCAACTTAATTGTTAATACACACTCAAGTATATACAAATGTTCATATTCATTTACTGTAACTGAAAAAGAAACTGATACTGATGTACTCGTATAATCAGCTTACCATTGAACTCTCTGCAATAAATATGTATGTTCATATGGAATGTAAAGAAATCGTGTCTAGACGTTTCATTTGATTTTGATGCTTTCAAGGTTTCAGCTACGATCGAGTGAGAGGCTAACCCGTCCAAGTGCGAAGTTCGTTGTTGACCCCACTCATGGCCTTCTATGAACTATATGCGCTAAATCACGAGAACTCAATTCTCTTATGAGTTTCGCACTTACACTTGAGAGCGAGCATTGAACTCTACCGTTTGTTAAGTTGTGCATTTACTAGACTTACAACTGCACAGGTAATTAACGCTGATATAACAGTGCTAACACGTGTTTATAATTTGATAATGTATAATGATAATGATGAGAAGCTTAGATCTGAAGTAAATGTTAACTGAGTGTGAGAACTACTCTTGCCAGCGAAGCTATCCACAAACTTTACTTCTATTGCTTGACTCTTAAGCGAAGATAACATAAGAGATTCGCTGTAAAGTCAACTATATTTTCAATCCTTTGACTCTTACTCGCTTATCTTAATCTATTCATTTGTAGAAGAGCGAAGAGAACTTAACAACTTCTCTGCAATGTCAAAAAAACTTTACTTCTGTCGTTTGACTCTTAAGCGAAGAGAACTTAACAGCTTCCATGCAAAGTAAGCTATGTTGTAATATGAACTCGACGGTTGCCACACTTGGTACTTTAGTACCAAAACTATTTCTACTACTAATTCCACTACTACTACCTATACTATTACTTCTTCTACTACTAATTCTACTACTTCTACTACTACTACTACTACTACTTATACTACTAATTTTACTAATATTACTTATTCTACTACTTCTTCTACTACTACTAAACTTGCTACATTTTGATTTTTATTTGGTACTTTTTTCCCCAAGATCTGGTTGCTAAAATTTGTATGCAGTGACAACCGTAATGAACTCTTATCTTTTTCTATTTATTTGAAATAAACAAAGAGAACATAAGAACTTCTCTGCAACGCTATACAAACTTTACTTCTATTGCTTGACACTTGCATTCAAATGATAAGTAATTATTTAAAAGATAATACTGAAAATAAACAAAGAAATTCTCTGCGAAGTAAACTTTTTATTAAAACTCTGCTTTTGTTTTCGTTTGACTATTGGTTAGTTAAAGAATTTATTATTTGGTTAAGATATGATTTAAGGTAAACGAAAAGAACTTGGGAACTTCTCTGCAAAACTATATTTAGCTTAAATAGCTTTACTTCCAACCATTGACTCTTAATATCTTAGCTTAAGGTAAACATTTAAGAGCAGATACTGCTTTACTTCTATCCTTTAACTCTTAGTCTCTTAGCTGGAGTTAATCATTTAAGAGCAGATAATGCTTAAAAATAAACGAACTTCCCTGCAAAGTAAGCAATGTTATACTTAAATTATTTAGTTTGACTCTTGGATCTTCAATTAGACGCTTATTCGAAGTAATTTCTAATGGATTTCATAATAAATCTAATGCATTCATTTATCTGTTAACGTCTGAAAAAGCCAGAGCCTGAAACGATTTGCGCAGAATAAGAAAGTCTGCTACTTTCTGACTGAATGTTGAAGCAAATGTAAATATAACTTTTATGTGTAACCGCAATGAAAAGATCCAATGCGTTCAACGTTGCCAAATCGATATGCAAATGGAGTTTAGTGCGTGTTAGGGCCGAGCATTAGACAATTTCTATAGTAACTCGAACAAACAAAGTCAATGTGAGAATCGGAAACAAAAGCAAGCAAAGCGAATTCTATTTCACAATTACATAAAGTTTAGACTGGGATATACAAACAAAATCCGTTCAGTTAACGTCAGTGAAAAAGCATAAATATACCCAAAATAAAGAACCATCAAGTGTATTACAACAAACAGAAGAACACTCAGTGTATTGACCAGAGTTAAGCAGTTAAACAGTTAACAACTAGAAGTAACACAGCCTCAAAATGCAGCCAGCAATCAAAAACAAAGAGGGAAAACATAAGAAGGTAACGTATATAAGACCACAGCAGTGTTATACAACAGCATCTAAGAGAGGTTAAGACACTCGCACACTCACACACTCTCACACAACCGTAGCCGTATCCAACTTTATACGTCCGTTCTCTTGAAGAGCTGACAACATTGTGCTTGCGCTGGGACCATGGCAAATCCTCGGCAGGTATTCGGGATTCTATTTAAACAAAATTTGCGATTACTTTTTAATAAGTTTGCTGAAACGTAGCGTAGCTAAAGTTATTGCCGCACTGATGGAACTTTGTCACGATACATAATTTGCAATTTTGGCCAAGAGGGCGAGGCGACTTGGCCCGAGTGTAGCATGGAGCCAGGTGGGGAGTGCTAGTTGTTGGCATGTGCGTGCCGCTGAAATAGATGATGGCACTACCAGCTACTAGTAGATGCAACTTCATCTACGTGTAAGCCATATTGATATTTAAGGCTACGCTGATAGCCGGCCAATTGGTAAGTTGGGAAATTGGAACTATTGAGTGTCGATAGCAATCAATGTCGCCTTACGAGTAGTTGCCCGTAAAAGAGTCTATAAATCAGTCAGGGATATGACTTTGTGCTCACCTTACTGTTGGCCATAAAAATGAATGGGTATTTATATAACTGTAACTGACGCTTACACGTATCGCGATTGGGTTTGGGGCTAAGAGCACCGCAACATATTTCGAATATAATCTATTTTATTTGTATTTGTAATACTGATATATGTTTTAATTATTAATTTAATGACATCTAAAAAGATTATTTTAAGAAGCTAATCGAATTACATAACGTTTTAAAATTAATTTATATATTAAATAAAAGTTTACAAATTACAAAATATTTGAGAACATATAATATAAGCGAAGAGAACTTAAGACTTTACTTCTATCGTTTGACTCTTAAGCGAAGAGATCTTAACAGCTTCCATGCAAAGTGAGCTCTACTTCTATCCTTTGGCTCTTAATCTCTTATCTTATGCTATTCATTTGAAATAAGCGAAGCGAACTTAAGGACTTCTCTATCGTTTGACTCTTAAGCGAAGAGATCTTAACAGCTTCCATGCAAAGTGAGCTCTACTTCTATCCTTTGGCTCTTAATCTCTTATCTTATCTTGAAATAAGCGAAGCGAACTTAAGGACTTCTTTGCAAAATGATAGCAGCATTACTTCTATTGTTTGACTCTTAAGCGAAGAGAAATTGACAGCTTCCTTTAGCTTCATTCGTTTAAAATAAATTAAATGCTGATCATGAGGCACAACAGTTTACATAAATAATATATATTTCCCTTTCATTGCATTATCTTCTAAAATAACTCACACTGCTATAATTGATCTTATTTTAAAAAATTAGTTAAATAAAAACTACTTTAATTCTAAATAACTGAGCTGCGTTTGCTGCTCATTACTCAACTGTGAATTGCAAAAAATCTAATTGCGATGCACAAATTATAATAACTAAAGTAAAGATAACTAATTCAGCTTTCAACTCACACTTGCATTGTTTTCAGTGCATTCTATTGTCACAAGTTGACTACTCTACTCCTGTATACCCACCATTCATATCGCCATTGCCAACAGCGAACTTTAATCGAGTTGTGTGCAATTTGTTTATTTACGCGCCCAACTCTAGAATGAGCCGGAAATGTCAACACCCTTGGCACCGTCAATCCATTCAAATCCAAACTACCAGGTAACCTCCGGATCCTCCATATCCTCCATATCCTCACCTATGACGTGCTACTCGACGTCAGAGGCAAGTCGAAAGTTTGGCTGGCTTTTTGTGTGTGTCGAAAGTTTCGCATTGAGGCGCTGACAATGTTGAACGTCATGAGGTTCGTTGTCAGTCATTATTCATAGGGCCGGGGCCCAGAACTGTTGGCAGTGTTCCCTTGAGGCTGTTCTAGGCCAGTTCTCAGGTACTACTCAGCAGTCAGTACTCAGTTCACAATACTCAGTTCTCAGTTGTGTTGCGCTTGCCAAAGGGTTAACAACAACTCATTATATATATATATATATATATATATATATATATATATAGAAGTAACATATAAATCTATATACGATATATATAAATAGTTAATTTGTGATTATCTCAAGTTCAAATAGCAGAGATTGACGCGATGTGGAAGCTTGCCAACAAAGCGATGGCGGTATATGAGTATTCACTGTAGCTGTAACCTGTATCTGTATCTCTATCTCTATCTGTACTATCTGATCCGTTTAACTAGAACTAGAACTACTGCAAAGTTGCTTTTAATCGCAAGTAGTGCTAATTGAGCATACAACGCTGTTTGTGTAAATCAGTAACGCTGTATGTGTATATGAATGTATGTGTATATGTATGTGTATGTGTATGGTTAACAGCAACAGCAACAGCAACAGCTACCAGTCAGCAACAAGCAACAAGCAACAAGCAACTTGTAAATACAATCTTAGCCCAAGTTCTATGCTAATTTCTGATTCCTGTAAATACAAAAAAAACTTATTTTATTTTTTGCCTATTCAATTGTATGTAGATCAACTCATTTATATAGATATATATATATGTATAAATATATATATATATATATATATATATAAATGTATATATATGTAGCTTTAACCACATTCATCAGTGATCAGTGATCAGTGATCAGCTGTCTGCTCCGCACTCGAACGTTTAGTTTGTTATTTAGTTACTCTATAAATGTCAGAGGCTGCACACACTCCCTCCTCCAGGGGGGGATTCATGGATGACGAGGCTTGCCCTTGTCCAGCTAGTGCTGATGATCTGACTGTGATGGAACAACAGCAACTTGAGGAGGTAACTGATAATGTCACATCATCCCAGTATAGAGACAAGGAGTGCATGGCTTTCGGTACACCGAATACGCGTATACCCTTTCCAAAAGGCATCTATAGATCGCCTGAGATCTTCATCTCTCGTCGCGATATTAGCTGCCTTTGGAGAGCGTCCTGTAAGCAGTTAAGAGCTCATCAGACTTGAAATTACAAGAAGTTTTGCATGCCGCAGGAATTCTGATTTAATTGTAGATGAATACATAATAATAATAATAATAATAAATACTCACATACCTCAAAATCTCAAGGCACATATTTACAATAATATATATTCGATCAATTGATGCATGATTCCTGTAAAGTATCCTAGCACTGCTATGTTATGTCATGTCCTCGAAGGTAAGTCTTTGACCAGTTCGCCATAAATCCTGCCCCCTTTGCACTTTACAACAATGTTGCATATACACTGCTAAACAGTTCATCGATTTTGTATGTTAGTTAATACTCGTATTTATTTTGTACAACTGCAGAATAGGGCATCGAAGACAAAGACCGAGGGAGGCGGCGGTGGCGATGCTGATGACTTTGATGCCTGGATGAAATCGCGGCAATTGATCAAACCCGATGATCAATTGGAGCTCACGGACGCCGAGTTGGGGGAGGAGGTTACCAAGGTGCTGACACCGACAAATACGAATGTGGTTCGCAATTTGGTTGTGTTTAGCTTCAAGGAAGGCGAATTTGTGCTCGCACCTTTGCCGGGCAATACGGTTACCCTTATCAGTTTCCCGGGAAATTCTCTGCATGTTGACTCGGAGGAGGCGCGTATTCAGATTGAGGAATCCGATGAAATTGGTTATCCCTTGCCAATGCCCAACTATTCGATTGTGGAGCAACGTGAAACCATAATCGATGGCGAAGAGGAAGGCGAGGGAGAAGGGGAGGACGATGAGAAGAGCGAAATGGGCGGTAAACAGAGCACAGCTGAGGACGAAGAGGCCGAAGAAGAGGAGGATGAGGAGGGCAAAACGGAGGGTGACCAAGGTGGCACCGAAACCGAGCCCGGAGCTGACGACGAGGATGCCCCTGCAGGGGCACAACAAGTATCTGCAGCTCCAAGCAAAAAACGCAAGCTAATCAATCAATTTAATTACTGTGAACGAGCTACCCTGACCTATGTCAATCCAAAGCGTGTAAGTAAACGCCTAAGCTCCTATTCAATCTCTTTTAACTGTGACTCACTTCAGAATGTGGATACCCAAACGATTCCACCACCAAGATCACAGTTTGGTGGCACCGTGCTGCAATGGATCATCTATGACTCCTATCAGGAGGACTATGAGGAACAGCAAAAGGCAACGGGACGCACCTCAGTGAGGGGTCGTTCGGCCAAGAAGACATTCAAAAAGAAAACTGCCCTCGCCGAGATGTTAAACCGTAAGTATCTGCGATGCTGGCAGATTCTTGAGCGGATGATAAATCAGAACATCTACGATGACATTGGCAACGACTATCGCTACTGGGAGGATCCGGCGGATGAGTTTCGGGAGGGCGAGGGCAATCTACTGCCGCTTTGGAAGTTCCAATATGAGAAGACCAAGAAAATGAACGTTACAGAGATCGTTTTCAATCCGGCTTATTATGATCTATTTGCCGTATGCTTCGGATCACGTAAGTGTAACGTTCTTGGATCCCATTCCCACTGAGAGCTGATAGCTAATGTCCTATGCCGACAGATGATTTCCTAAAGCAGCCCAATGAGGGATATCTCTGTCTGTTTACCGTCAAGAATCCGTCGTTTCCCGATTACATAAGTAAGAGTTTATCCATAAATCTTGGACATTCTGTTCTTAATGTAATCCTCTTTGCTGTAATCCAAGTTCAAACAGATTGCGGTGTCATGTGCTGTGATATACATCCGAGCTATCCATTCCTGGTAGTACTAGGACTGTACGATGGCAATGTCCGTGTCTATGATCTGCGCGACGGTTGCAAGGACCCCATGTATGTCTCCAGAGGTGTGAATTGCAAGCACGGCGAGTGCGTCTGGCAAATACGGTGGGGACCCGATATGAGCGATGGTGAAATTAATTTCTTTTCCGTCTCATCCGATGGCTGCGTCTTTCAATGGATCCTCATGCAAAATAAGCTCTGGGTAACCACCATAATCACCCTCTACCTGGAGAATGAGATGGCAGATGGCCCGGACGGCACTAAGGTGGTGCTCAAGACGGGGGGGCTCTTGTCTGCAGTTCCATCCGTTTGACAACACCGTGTTCCTGGTTGGCACGGAGTGTGGTTTCATTTACAAGTGCAGCACGCTGTTTAGCTCCAAGTATCTGATGACCTACAATGCCCACAATATGTCCGTCTATCGCATCGACTTCAATCGCTTTGACTCCAACATATTTGTGTCCTGCAGCGGAGATTGGCGTGTCAAGGTCTGGGAGGACATGCGTCCCGATCCGCTTTTCATATTTGATCTTGGCTCCGCTGTTGGCGACATCAAATGGGCTCCCTACTCCAGCACAGTGTTTGCCGCAGTCACCACGGAGGGGAAGGTGCATGTCTTCGATCTGAACGTGAATAAATATAAGCCCATCTGTGTCCAGGCTGTGGTTCCCAAGCGAAAGAATAAACTCACACGCATTGCATTCAATGAGAAGCTTCACTTCATTGTTGTCGGCGATGAGAAGTATGGATTCCCTTTTACTATCCCAATCTTGCTAATCTATTACATCTCTTCCTCATCTAGGGGTGTTACAACTTCCCTCAAGCTGTCGCCCAATTTGAGAGCAATGGTAAAGCCACCGAAGAAGCAGCTGTATCTCGATCAGAATACACTGCAGATCGCAAAGCTGGAGAAGCTTCTATCCCTGGTGCGGGAGTTACCGGAAGGTGCAGTCATTCCAGATGCAGCGACCACAGCTCGCACATAGAATTCAGCGTAGGAATCAATGTATGCTAGGATCTATTATATTTTGATAAGTTACCAATCTCAAATAAGTACCAATAGCACACAGAGGTGTTTATTTCACACAGTTCCTAGAACGTTACTTAGTTATACTTATAGATCTATACAGCTAAAGCGCTACTTTGTAAAGCTAACTATCAACATAAATGTAGAAACAAAGAAAGGAACTCATAACCTCATCGAAAACATCGGAAAACAACGATATATAGTACATATAGGAAACATAGGGATGTATAGGGAATCTATCTTTTACTTAATGGCCCAAAATTGTTACCCAACTTATGCTAAGAGTAGAACTTAAATTATACTAAACTGAAATCATTAGTTTTATTTATTCGTCGTCCTCATCGATGGCAATCTCTTCTGATTTGACTTTTATGTGCTTGGCCTCGAGGTACTCCAACACATTGTTGGGACACATGATGCTCCTGCCCAGGAACAACACCGTCGACATCGGGTGCAAGTAATCCGAGGAAAAGGTGCCCGCCTTCCAACCAAAGAACCCGCTAGCACGGACTTCGTTGCCAATAATCTCATAGGGCAACAGGTTGACTCCCACTTGGTTAACCTTGGAGAATTGCACCCGAAAGTAGTGACCATCGGTTGCCTTTATCCAGTAGAAACCCTCATGATCTACAGTCGGTTTACTCTGGGATTTCTTCATGGCATTGGAGCGTTCCAAGTCCTGGACATTGAAGCTGATATCAATGTCGTAAGCATCTGGGGAGAGTTGATTCGTTTCGATGGCACTCTTGAGGGCATAGTTGTCCAGCCAATAACGAATGCCCACGTTCTCGAACTCATCGAGCACATGGTTAAAGGTAGTCTTCAGTTTATCCAAGCAGCAAGGAGGCGTATGCTTCCCCAGATAATAGTAAAACGGTCGATTGTTGTAGACTGTGCCAATGCAAGATTTGGTTGTTCTTTCGCAGCCAAAGAGATCGATGTCCGTCATCAGCGGCAGCGAGAAATTTGAGGAGGAGAATTGTGCATCGAATACAGGATTATGGGGTTGCCAGTTCCCCTCCCGAGCTGAGGATTTGCCACCGATCCGGTGGGTTCTACGCACCAACCGCTTGATCTGCAGTTTCTTATACATCTCGCGAAACTGTCGGCGACGTAGCTCCATGCGACGCTGCTTTGTGTGGAAAGAGGCGAACAGACGACGTCCCTCCAGAAATGATTGCGGAAAGACACTTATCGACAGGTTCGCAATCTTCGCCTGCATGTAGAGCATCTCCGGAAAGGGCAACGTAAAAGGCTCTGGAATAGAACCCAGAACCGCAACATCTATTAAAATGGCATGTTTCTGCAGGAACTGAAAAGTTTTGGAATGGTTACTTCCGTTACTCCTATAGAATTATGCCAGCCTTACCAAGTCGCAATTGGTGCTGTCATTACGGGCATCCAGTTCCATTGTCCAGTTGGGTAAGTCCAAGTTTAGTTTGGCGCAGCTGCTAAATGATTTCAGATTTCCTGCAAAGGGAACCAGCAACAGATGACGCACTGTCTCCTCCGGAGCGACAGTCACGCGTTGCAGCTGTGGCGGACCTTCCTTTTTGCTAATATCACGTGTGCGTGATCGCGTGTTAATCTCCCGAAGAATCTTCTGTAGCAAGTTCTTACTGTTCAATCGAACACTATCCGGCATTAACAGAGCATATTTTGTGCGTATGGCGGCCAGGGGATTCAGTTGCTCACGTGACCGGCGCACATCGAAAGCCAGACTCATAAAGTGAACTGTTTGCACCTCGCCGTTGGTGAGATTCCTTTCAAAGCTAACTGGCGGATAGGCGTAATCGGGAGAGCCTTCCTGTAGCACAAGTATGGGCATGTTGGGAATGACGTCCAGTATGCTAAAAAGCGAAGAAGACACAGATTAAATGGGAATTAAAAATAAGATCACAATAGAATTCACGAATATATGTATTTCTAAGTTGTTGCATATTTTATAGCATACTTTTGGGCTGCACGTGAAATTACTGATGTAGAAACTACTTATTGATTTTTAAAGCATACTTTTAGGATGAACATTAAATGAGATTGGCACTAACGTGAGTGTCTCCGGGAAATACCTTTCTATGCTGGGTCGCAGATCCTGCTCAAAGTTGTAGTGTCCGTAGAACACGATTGTCATGGACTTGCGTATGTGCTTGTTGGCATTACGCACTTTATCCTTTGGCGAAAGCTTTGCTCCATGCACTCCATTCGCTCCATCTGCCCTTGGCTTTGGCTCGCCGCCTGTGCCGGAGAGTGCACGACTTAGGCGTCGCCAGAGCAGCGTGTTCCATGTATAATAGAAGAATATCAGATTCGCCAGTATAAAGCCAAGCAGCAACAATTTAACAAGACGCAGCCGATAGACCTTCATATTGTTCTTGGGGCTACTTTTGATGGATGTCAGAGGATGACGGATGCTGTCTACAGAGGCCTGAACTACAGGTTGTACAGGTTGTTGTGTCAATATCTCAGTACATCTAACCTATTGATAATGCCAGAGCCGCTTCACATACATTATCACATGCATCTGGCATGGCACACGCATTATTCTTAATTAATTTGTTCACTTTTGTTTTGTATTTCAATTTGTTTCTTCTTCCTTTGATTTGCCACAATGTTTTTCAGCCCCGAAAGTTTTCTCAATGCAAAACAGCTGATTTTATGCATTGTAAGCTCGACGGTTTGTTAACGAACTAAACATGTATCCTTTGAAAGCTTTCGCTGAGCTTTGCAGCGTTCAACTGAGAGATAGAGAGCGAGCGAGAGAGAGCTTCCTCACACACATACACTTACAACACTAGGAACACTGCGCAGGAATGAGAGTCAACCCCCTTTAAGGGATGCTTTTTAAATCGTTTAATTTATTTACATAAACATTAAACAAATCCTGAATAATTCCATTATAAGTAGGTCTCTGCCCAACTCCCAATCCTCTTAGAACTTTGTATGATTTGAGAGAGTGAAAATATACATTTTGAGGAAATATTATTCGGAAATCTTTTGAATTACCTTGGCAAGGTTTCATTAATATCATATATATATATTTAGACAATTTAAAATTGAATTGAACAACATATAATT
The DNA here is from genome assembly GCA_018901825.1 of Drosophila funebris. NCBI lineage: Eukaryota > Metazoa > Arthropoda > Insecta > Diptera > Drosophilidae > Drosophila > Drosophila funebris. The sequence goes on from JAEIFK010000682.1 coordinate 5,748,512, forward strand.
TACATTTTCACATCATTTAACATGTAACATGCAATTTGTTGAACCTTTTATTGAATTTGGATTACCAAATTACATAAATATAGATTATGACAAAATTCTCGTTCAATGCTTTGCGTATTACTGCGAATTGCAAACGAAAAGGGAATTGGGAACAATTCCAAGCAAGTATTTGTTCATAGAGTTATCTTAGAAATACTGGAATGCATTTTGAATTTGTCCATCTACTCTTGATATCTTCAAAATGTTTTGCAATTCTTCATTCTTTCATACACATATCACAATTCTAGTCAATTTGGGATTTCCATCTCTTATGCTTTAAAATCCAGATATTATAGAAGTTCTAGAAATATTTGTACTTTGGATAATTTGAAGATTACTTCCGATTACTTTCCCATGCCGGCGAATAGCAATGGAAATGGCACCTCATCACTGTTTAGAAGTGGTGGCGTGGGTGCCCGTGCCTCAGCTTCGGTGGTGCTGTTTAGCCAGTAGGTGGTAACGGTGCCTTTACCCTTGAGCTCCACATCGCCACGATGTTCCAATTGAAATGTGCCAAACTTGTCCAAGATCGCTTTGGTAGCGGATGACACATGAATTTTGCCAGCTGTGCAATAAATATAATTAGAAATTATTTGCTGTGTGAATTTACATGTTGACCTACGCAATCCTGTGGTCTCCAAGCGAGAGGCTGTATTCACCGTGTCCCCAAAGAGACAATAGTGTGGCATCTTCTTGCCCACGACGCCGGCACAAACGGATCCCGAGTGCATGCCAATGCGGATTTGTATCTTATAATCAGGCTTGTGTCTTAGATTGAAGGAGTAGACGGCCTGCAGTATGTCTAGGGCCATCAAGGCAATCTCCCGAGCATGCTTATCGCCATTGGGTTCCGGAAGGCCAGACACCACCAGATAGGCATCACCAATGGTTTCCACCTGAGAGAAAGTAATGTTGAGGAAACACCACTCATAGATAGATCGTTGGAATACCCACTTTGTAGACATCATAGAAGCCTATTATGCGATCGAATGTGCTGTAGAGATCGTTCAGAAAGTTCACCACTTCCATGGGAGTGCTGCGGGCGCAGAGTTCGGTGAATCCCACAATATCGCTGAAGTAGATGGTCACGCTGCTGAACTCCTCTGGCTCCACAAGATCTCCGGCCATCAGTTGTTGTGCCACGGGACGTGGCAGGATTTGATACAGTAGCTCTTCGGTGCGTTGCTTCTCCAGGCTGAGCTGTCTGGTCTTCTCCTCCACCAAGCTCTCTAAGTTATTGGCGTAATGCTCCATGCGATTCAACAAATCATCCATAAGATTCTCGCAAAAACCTCTGAATACAAATGATAAAAACAATTGTGAAAGAAATTGTATAAAAAGGTATTTTGATAGGAATGTAGATGTATATATGTATATATATTATCCTGGTATTATCCTGAACGTTCGTTAGTTGGCATTACCTATTGCCGAACTTTAGAGCTAGATCTTACTGAGATTGAGACGTTGAAATAGTCAGAAGGACGGAAGGACGCACGCGCGAACAGACGGACAATCGACTAGGCTATAGATTCCGAACAACAACCCATATACTGGACAACTACCACGCCCCTTTTTCCCCGCTTACATACTTTTGCCAAAGTTCATATATGTCCTGGTGCAAGGTATAAAAATTTAAAACTGATAGAAAACGCTTGGGAAAACTGAATACTTACTTCATGATTGTACGTATGTTGCTTCTAATTATGGAAAATGGTGGACGCTCCTCCTGGTTGTCGGCCCAACACTTTTCCATCAATACCAACAGATCGGGGGGGCATTCCCGCTCCCGTATAAGCGGACGAAACGGAGGATATTCACACTGCCGCACCTTGTGCAGAATCGTGTGTACATCCATGCCCTGTTGACGTGCCTCCTGATACGGTCCTCCGCGATTAACAATCTCTTCCAGTATAATGCCAAAGGAATAGACATCGCCACGTTGTGTCGCCGGGCAGCCTGGTATCGACGTCATGGGAAGTAATTCCGGCGCAATCCAGAATAATTCTGTATGATCAACTAGTTGTAGTTCTGATCAATATCGATTAACCCTTATTAACTTACTGGTATAGTAGTTCTGGTCGCGCACAAAGTCCGTGGGAGTTGTAAGCGTGTTGAGGCCAAAGTCCGAGATCTTCAGGACGAAGCGTCCGTCGATGAGACAATTGCAGGATCGTAGTTTCCCATGGGCAACGACATCGCTGTTATGCAGATAACTCATGCCCTTGACAATGTCGTGGATTAGGGACATGCGAAAGTTCCAGTCCAGCTCAATGGCCTCGTTCTCCAGCACATCCTTCAGACTGCCCCGAGAGCAATACTCTGTGAGGATGAGCACTGTGGGGCGTGGCAAATCGATGCAGGCGCCCACAAAACGAACAGTATTCTCATGGCTCACATCTCGCGCCTGCTTGATCTCCCACAGCAGCGTCGATGTCACCTCCACCTTCTTCACATTCACCTTCTTTATGGCCACCCGTTCGCCCTTAAACTGACCAATTGTAGTATAGACTTGGGGTGGCAACGACGCAAAGCTCGCGATGGAGGCCCGTCCCGAGTGTATGCCGAATTGTTGTAGGGAAATATTCTCCACATCGAGGCGCTGCAATCCTCCCTTCGATCCGAACATGCCGCCCATTTCAATTAGAACATCATCGGGACGAACACGCCAGGACATGTTGTGTAGCTCCTTGCTGAGCTTCATTTGTCTTGAAGAGAAGGCAGATAAGTTTATTCCATAATAAGGTAACGCCATCTTCTACTCACTTTTGCAGCATACAGATGACCAAAAGGACGAGTCCCAAGAACAAAGCCAGTCCAAATATTGAGTACATAATTATAGTCTCTGCAATGATTAATGATTAATGTTTCTTCATCCTTATTGATCTGCTGATGATCCACGAACTTACCATTTCCATGGCAGCCTGGAGCGTTGCCCAAAAATCCACAAGGAGGAATATCTGGCGGTGGCTCTTCGCGTCCCCCCGGCCAATGGATCTTCTTGCCATGAGCAGCTGCATATTTCCTGTGATTACGAAAGAAATAAGTTTCAGCTTTACATTCTATTCCAAGGGATAATACTTATGAAGACCATAGTAATGAGCCACGACGGAGAATTTGCCGTTTATGGGATCCAAATCGAGGATAGAGTAATCAGCATCACGATCACCGTTATCATCTATCCGCACATGTCCAGTAATGCCATGAAATGTACGATTCCACATACGGCGTGTAATGTTGACTCCGTCCCGAATGTCTCCACCCTCCGTCAGAGTCTCGTTGAGTGCCATGCCGAGCAGATAGACACCGTCGTAGAATGCTCCAATGAAGAAGTTCACCTCCTCTCCCTCGCCAAACGTATAGTTATATTCGGAGAGCGCATTCTCCCGCACATTGTCGGCAAAGTCCTGGAACGTGGGACTAGTCGGTTGCAGAAGCGAGACACGTAACAGAGCCTCATATGCCTTGCGGGCACGCATATCGTTCTCGTCCCCCAACTCCCAGTCTTTGTCACCCCAGTAGGCGCTCTGGAAGATCTCCACATCCAGGAATACCCACTCACCGTTCGTCATGCCCAAACTGTGTGCGGCCAACATGAATTTTCGCACAAGAACACCGCGTACAGACAATATGACAACTAAAGATATGGGAAACTAGTCATAGTATAGAGTAAAGATAATGTATGTTAACTAACCACGCGCATACATGCTCGCATCTTTCAGATAATTCTCGTAGATCTCCTCCTCATTGCCATTTAGTTCCCGCACAAAGCTCAACAATCCCTCCTGACGCAAACCATATTCCAGATTCTTGCCAACTGTCAGTGAGAACAGCTCCGATCTGTCCACTAACAGAGCCACATGCTTCCAATTGAATTGACGAAACACGCTGGCAAAGACCAACTTAAGACGACACTGGCAATAGGACATTCGCGTTAACGTCGGATATTTGGATTTGTCTTTGAACATGCCCTGCAATAGATGAAGATACTTTTCAATTGCGGTACGAGTAAACAACGTAGTTGGCAACACTTCTTTTGAGTTCTGTGGGAACTTATTTCTATCTTCCTTAATATATGCGGTGTATTTCTCAGTCGATTATATCCAACTGGTGTCTTGTTGTTTGTTTATATTTTGCCTTATTATAATTGAAAAGAGAAAATAACGCTTGCATTCGCTACAAAAAGCTAAAATACTTTTACAATCAACTTAGAGTTATATGGAAATATAATATAAAATAAATATCATTATTATATTCTATATTCCAGTATATTAGTCAGCAGACAACTTTCAGTTGTTGGGCTATTGATTGTTTGGCTTAAATTATGGCAAAAGAAAACAACGTAATTGGCAGCATTGGTTGAAATATACTTTTAGTATTATAATAAAATTATATTAAAGTGAAATTAATCTAAAATATTATATTCTACTTTCCTTGTCTGAGCAGTGTATGCCACAGTCGTCTACTTTCCACTGATGTGTAACTGTTTGTTTTGTGTATATTTTTTTTTGGCAATAAATATACATAATTTGATATACTCGACTTACCGTACTCTCGTTCTTCCATTTGTGTATTCTGCCCAGCATGCCAGAGGTGACGGTTAGTTCGCCCTCAGATGAAGGTGGCTTTTGGGAAACGGGATTGAAATGGTTCGGAGTAAAATATCAGTGCTCTATGAGTAGTTTCGATTACAAGGTGGCTTCTAAAGCTTTTTAAAAGTCTAGTATAATTGTTAAGTAACTCACTGCGGGGAAATGAAATGTGATTGCTTGGAGCAATGGGGCAAGGGATTAGCTGTGTTTTATACATCAAGCAGAGCACATAATTGAAAAACACGTGCTGTGATGATTGAACCCACACCGTACGTGCTGTGGCCAGGATTGGTCACTTCAGCGGACATCTTACACTCACCTGATCACCCATTCCCGTTATAATGGGAGTGTTCCAGTAGGCGGCCAAACGGGCAACCGGTTCCAGGGCAAAGGCGCACGCGGGTCCTATAAACGCGATGACATCGTCCTTGAAATGCATATCCGCTGCGAGTCCTGGCGCCTTGGCTCCCGAGCACGATGGGTAACTGTCACGGTTGTGGATAAGATAATCGGTTAAGACTGTTTAGGACAAACAATTTGTGCAAAACACACTTTCAATGCATTGCAGCTCAGCAGCATGAGACATGGCAAGCGAATGGGGGTGGAGATGGGGTTGGGGATGGGGCGGATTAGGCTCAGAGAGCTCAAGAATGCGGCAATGAAATTCGAGTAATTAACTGACTCAAGCAGCACGCAACAAGTGCGACTGACTGTATTGGGTTGAGTGAGGCGGAGATGGGGGAATGGAAGGGAAAGCATTTAATATTTAAGGTATTAAAGCACAGTTTCTATTCACGCAACTGACCAACTTACCTGGCCTTCTTTTTGACAAGCCTGATGTTATGTGGGCTCAGAAAGCGCCTGTTAATCTGATCCAGGGCCAAGTCCACTGCCGGTCCACAACGTTCCAGGTCAAAAGGTGAATCTAAGACATGTCACTGAGAATAAGACGCCGTTGCTGCCCCACATCCTCCTCATCCTTTGGATTCACTTACCCAAATGGGATGCCATTAGAACACCCACATTATAGACACGCATCTCACTGATGTCAATTTCGTTGAGAGCTACATTCAGATTTTTAGACTCTTTTATGCGGTCAAACACCTTGATATCGATGCTGTCATTAAGATGACCATTAAAGTTGCCATTACTGAATCGAGCCTGAGGACTTGTATTATCAACGGCGATCTCCCTGGCGTCCCAGGACTTTATGTCGACCCGTTTGCCACCTTGATGCAAACTAATGCCACTTGCAACCATCAGCAAACTGACAGTCAGGCTGATATTGATCAGTATCATTTTCTATAACTCGGAAAAGAAACCAACACAAATTGTCTTTTATATAATTCCACTTTCGAATAGAAACCACAAACATATAGCTTAAAAAATAAATAACTAAGGCGGGAATATGAAGTGGAAGATGGAAAGTTCTTGAATTCTTAAAAGAAATCATAATTAAAATATATATTCAATATAACATGGCAATGCAAATGGGAAATTAATTCAAATTACAATTGCAATAAATAATTAGGCGCATATGCTGCTTCAGTTGCTGCTTAAAGCTGTTGAATAAAACTGTTGAAACTTTTAACAACAAAGTCTAATTAAATAGCGTCACAAACCACAAATTTTCACATTCAATGAACTTAGTTTTCACTTTGGGGAAAATTTTAATGTCTTTAAAGTTGAATTTTATTGGTGCCAAACACTTTTAAATTCCCAGAAAATGGATAGCTTCAAATGCACTTAACATCGGAAGGCGCGTTTATCGAATGAACCAGAGTCGAGTGCTGGACCTCTTATATATGGAGGACACTGTTCGGCAACAGGATACGTATTCCGCAGCTGGACGCGATGAAGAAGGCATCCACACGAATGCGACAGCCAATGGCAAGCATTCGCTTGAGTGAATCGTCTGAATCGGACGGAAATGGCGCCTCGTGGATCCGAATTTGAAGCCGGCATCGTCAATTAAAATGCGAATGTCTAAGGTTAGGCGAACAATGTCAACGGCATTATAGAACATAATCGTTTTTCTTACAGTGCGTCTGCTTTCACTTGTTGCCATTACGATGTTGCTTTGATTTTCCCTGCTTGTTATTGTTGTTGTGGTAATGCTCCATTTGAATTTAAACTGTTTGCCAGTCTGTTTCATTCTTGAAAAAGGAGCAACCGTAGACTGTGTCGCGTGCCGCCAACAATTAAATCATCTCTCTTTTTCTTTCTTTCCGTCTCTGTCTCGCTTTCTCTTTCTCTCTTTGGGGGTGCGAGAGGGATTCGTCTTGTTGCCTTCGCCAACAAACAATAACAGTGTCTGCTTGAACTGAGTTAATGGGCCAATGGCAGTTGAATTCCAAAGAACTGCATATACCTTAAAGGGTTCAAAAGGCTTTGCAATCAGTGTACAACTGAACATGGTATAAACTTATCATTCATAAGTACATAACCATTTAACCTTATCTAAATTTTATTCATTATTAATTCCATTCATTGATAAAATTTTAACATTTACTAATCGATAAAGGGGTTTATGTATTTATTTCACAGAAAATATATTAGATTTAGTTTTGCGGCATCTCTATTATTAGCCAGTCATACATTTTAGATCCAATATCGATTGTCTGCAGAAATTCTTTATGTATAAAATGTTTATTTAAACTTCGATAGACTGCAAAGACAAGTCGAATGCCATATAAATAGTTATCGGTATCAAAACACGAAATATCAGGCGGGAAAACAGCACGCAGTAGTCAAATCTATCGATATGCATCATCGTTAGCTTCTCTGAAGTAACTAAAATTAAAAAAAGAGTGACAACTCTATTCGGCAATGACAAGTATAATTTGCAGGGAACAACACTCGAAGCCGCACATCGCTTAATTTTCTAATAAATTGTTAGCATTAAAATTTATACAAAATGGTAAATAGAATTTACACCACGAACTACTCGAAGCGACTCTAATTTGCATAATAAATATTAAAATTCATAAACACATTTGGACGTATTGGTGATTGTAATTTGCCGCATCATCATTGCATTTATTTCCTTTTTTTCAGGCGCGTCGTTATGATTCCCGTACCACGATCTTCTCGCCTGAGGGTCGCCTTTACCAAGTGGAGTACGCAATGGAGGCCATATCCCATGCTGGCACATGTCTTGGTATTTTAGCCGAAGATGGCATTGTGCTTGCCGCCGAATGCCGCAGCACAAACAAGTTGCTGGATAACGCTATCCCATCGGAAAAGATTTATCGGCTGAACGAGTAAGTAAAAGCAATGGACAAAATACAGTTGATACGTTAATTATAAATTGCACCTTTAGGAACATGGTTTGTTCAGTGGCTGGTATTACGTCTGATGCCAATGTGCTAACCTCTGAACTGCGTTTGATAGCTCAGCGCTACCAGTTCAGCTACGGCGAGGTGATCCCATGTGAACAGCTTGTATCTCACTTGTGCGACGTTAAGCAGGCCTACACCCAGTATGGAGGCAAGCGTCCATTCGGCGTTTCGTTGCTTTACATGGGCTGGGACAGCAAGTATGGCTACCAGCTATATCAGTCGGATCCAAGCGGCAACTATGGTGGTTGGAAGGCCACTTGCATTGGCAACAACTTCGGTGCTGCCATCTCTATGCTTAAGCAGGAACTGTCAGACAAAGAAAATATTAAGTTAGACGAAGCCAAGGATTTGGCTGTAAAAGTGCTTAGCAAAACTTTGGATACCACAAAATTAACTCCAGAAAAGGTTGAAATGGCCACCCTACAACGTATTAACAACACGACCGTATACAGTGTGCTTGAGAAACCCGATGTGGAGAAGCTGATTGAGAAGTATAATAAGTTGGAGGCTGAAGCAGAAGCCGCTAAGAAGGAGAAACAGGCCCAGCAGTCAAAATCCTAAGCAGCCAGCTTAAGCATAATCTATAATTATAATAATGGCAACCTGCGTTAATTTTGTACATGTATGAAATAAAATTTCAAATTGGGGAAATGTAGATTCGATTAATCTGCGATGTGGCACCACTGGCAGTTGAAGCAAGTTGGCAGCACTAGCCGTAAAATTGCCTAAATATTACTCTTTTTTCGTATGCATTAAAAAATACCGTACAAAACATTTTGTGGGAAATTCCGTCGCTTTTTGCAGTTTTCGCTCTTAATAAAATTAATTACACTTGTAAAAATAGTTAATAATCGGTTTCCCTTGGCGGAAAAGAACTCGAATATATAGCGTGCATTGAAATTCAAATAAAAGCAACCGTAGACATTTTTCCTACGCAGCAGATCATCATTGAGCGCGCGTGTGTGTGTGTGCGTGCGTGTGCCACAGAAAGTGGCAATCAGGCAGCAGCAATTGTTAAGTGTACAAATATTTGTAAAGCATTTTATATTGTTAATTTATGCAATAATAAAGCCTGCATACATGCATGCATGAAAATGTGAAACCAATGGCAATATCTCAATGTTGTCAATACAGAGAAAAGTTGTGTAGAAGCAGCCGCAACAGCGACATCCGCAGTAGCCGTCAACGTTAACGTATAAAAAGGCAAAAGAAAATGAGGAAAATGAAATAACACAAAAAAGAGCTGCGCTGTAGCGAGCAAGTTGAAGAAACGCGAAACACAAGCAAAGAAAAATCGAAATAATAAAATACATACGTACACATTGTATGTATGTATGTGTGTATCATAAAATTGTGCTTGTATGCGCAGTGCAAGTGTATATGTGTATGTGTGTGTGTGAGTGAAACGTATAAATAAAATTCAGCCAAATGCAGAAACCAACAACAAAATGGATAACAAAACTACACAGTTGGATTTTAAATTACTGGTAATTAAATAATGTTTTCTATAAAATGCCCTGCCCCAAGCCCCTCGTTTATATTCAAGTATATAAATGTGCACATTCATACACTCAAGCATAATATGTATATATGTATTTGTGTAAGTCTACATTCCGTGCGACTATCAAATGAGAGTGGCAAAACAACGTGTAATGCGTAGGTAAAGAAGAGAGCGGCAGAGGCAGATAGAGAAAGAGAAGAGAGATAACAAATGAAGTGAAGTACAGTGTGCACTGGCAGTTTAATTTCAGTTGTTGTTTTTGTTGTAATATTATATTATGGTACGTTGTTGTCTTTTCTATTATTTCTTAAATTTTTAATAAGTTTCCATTTTAAAGCCGGCTGCAATTCCAATTGTACAACATATAAACAAATTGACATATCGACCACACACAACAAACTGTTAATCATAATCCCTTAAGTATGTATTTTTATATAAACGTTATGTTTTATATAAACGTTATGTTTTAGTTCAGCTTATGTAGAAGGGTGGGGGCGCAGCTGTTTAATTTATTATTTAAAAGATTCATTCGTTTAACCTTCCCATTCCCGCCCCACAATCAGTTCTTGCACAATTCTCGCGCTCACACTAACACTTACAAACATGGACGTCTTGTGCTTGTAAATGTGTATGAACTTCCGCAGCGTTGTAGTGTGCCCTTGCTCCACCCCTATCCTCCACCCCTTACATTCTCCACCCACCTACTAACCTATAGCACTCCCTTTCCTCAATCCCCATACCAGTGCTACATAATAGCATTCTTCTCTTCTATTTTTTCTAAAATGAATTGTAGTTTTCTTTCCCTCCCCCTTTCTGAATCCACAAAGCCAGTCAGCTTTGCTTCTCCCACTTTCGACCCATTTTGTCTTTGTTGTTGTTCCTATTGCAGTAGTTGTGGGGCTGGCTATTATTCACTTTTGTTTTGTTTTCCTCGTTATTTCGAGAAAATATTTATTTTTATTTTTATTAGTTTATAACAACATTACATTACTTGAATGCACAGACATACACTCGCACACATACTTCTATGTATATATATATATGTACATAAATACTACAAATACTACGAAATCCAACTTGTGCGCGCCACTCTGACTACAACTACAATAAAAATAACAAGAACAACAACAGCTATCCAAACTGAGCAGCAAGAGAGCATGAATTTGTTTGTGTTTGTATTTTCGTTTGTGTTTGTGTGAGGGGGAGAGCGAATGGACGAGCAAAGCACAAATGAAGAATTGTAAACAGCGTGCACAGTGGTACAAAAGAATTCTAGTAGGGACTTTCCATTTATTTTGTGTTTTCTATTCTTGTTGGAATGCAATTTAGGAGGCTCATGCAGTAAAAGAGAGATGCTGATACCAATTGGGAAGGGGTACTGTTCAAAGCTGTCAAACTTGTAAACAAGTGTCCAATAGAATTAAATTGCAGTTCCGTCTTGCATCTCTTCTTGACGATCTTGTTGTTTTCATTAATTCAGCCTTTGAGCGACACAATTAAACTTTTATCGCCCTTAATTAAGTTTACGCCATGAGGGAATACTTGAATTATGGGGAATCTGCTCGCTATCATAATTTAGGAAGGAGCACGACAATATTACTCTTCGGGATTTATTATTTATTTAAAAGAAAATAGACTAAAATAAATAGAAGAATTATAGTTATTTAAGAAAACTCTTAACTAATTAGTTCCTTTTGAAGTCATGCTCTTACATAAATGAGCGCATCAATTCATTTAAGCTGTGAGCCACTGTACATACAAATGTGTGTTTATGTATGTATTTTTATTATATAGCTAGTTTTGTTTCGCTTGTGCCAATTTCATTAATAAAAGAGGACAACGTAAATGCTATTTTTATTTGATTAGTAAAATCTACATATACATACATAAGCTAGCACATGCCGTGTGCTTATATATATATACATATGTGTGCGTTTAAGCTAGTACACGTTGCCTGAGCACAAAATGTAAAACATAAATTTGCTAAAAATGCAGCGGCAATTCTTGCCCCACTTGCTACAGCTGCAACGTTTACAGTTTGGCAACCTAAATATGTACTATGTGTATGTAAACAAATACCTTTAAACATGTATGCTTGTTTGTTTATATGCGTATGTGTCTGTGTGTGTAAATACCGCTCTCACTCACTCTCTCTTTCCCCCTCTCTCTCTCTTTCCCTGTTGCTCTATCGCTGTATTTGTGCGTCTCTGCGTGTTAAACAGGTACATAACAATATTATAACGAACTAGCTGAAAAAGAAGCAACTAAGTCCAATAAATCAAGACAAACTGCATTAGTATTGAAAATACATGTGTACATAGATAATCGTTTATTGAATACCCTACAGAAGATTCCATTAACTTTATGAATATTTATGACTTCCAAAGAGGCACGGGAGCATGTGGCATTAACAATACGAAATTTATTATTTTTACTATTGACAAATCCAAAACTTTTGTGAAGAATTAGGATACATAAATTGATTAATATTCCAAAGTGGCCTTTGGACGAGCGATAGTTATATTAATATTGTTTACGATAATTTAAACTTAATTACTTGTTTAACTGGTCTATGCTCGTTAAATAACAATTTTCATGGCTCTCTTGAAATGATTTTTCCCATACCTGACCCTGGTTCTTGCGTAAAACTAAAAAACGTTTTGAGCGCCGTTTAGTCCTAAGCTTAAATACAATTATTAATCATTTATTTCGTTTAATCTTATCTTTATGTAATCTAACCTATTTAATTTACAAAGAATAAAAATTCTGATTATATTTGAATTGACACTCTACAGTAGTCTAATTGTAAATCAATCTTTCTGAGCGAGACAAATACAATATAATATAATATAATAATTTCTTATTAACTCGTCACGCGGTTTGAAATATTACGTTCCCTCTCAAAATATTATTTCTTGTACACGGGAATCTTCATTTTTACCTGTATTTTTATGTCTACTTGTGTCGCCACTGAGTTAAAATAGAAAGATGTTTTTTTTTTTGCTTTGAATGGATGACTTCATCATAGTCCCAACGCGATCTTTTATTCTCAAATGATTTACTTACCATTAACTGTTTAACTATATAATGAAAATAATGATTGGAGTTTATGTATAGAATTTCTAATTATGTTTATGACTAAATGCGGTTGCTTAATGCCATAATTTATTCCCTATCTTGACAATTGTAGTACCACATCCGATACAAACTAAAACTTACATTCCTTGTTATATATATATATGTACATGGAATGTCTGTATATTATGCTAAATTTATTATGTTGCGCTTGAAGGCTCGTTACGACTTACATAAATACGATAAAAGGAAACAAAGAACGAAAATCCCATAAATTTAAAATAAAACAAAGCACAAAATTCGTGCATGTACCCTTTGTTTGCGACATAGAAACTTTAAGCCTTTAAGCTTTCGTATATAATTTATATGTATTTATACATGCTATAGACTTATATGTATGCATACATTACTTGAGTATATATTTACGTAGTTGCTGTGCTCAATTTAGTTTCAGAGTTATTTTAAGCATTTTTACAAGCGTATTTATTGTACAAGTATGTTTTGTTCGCTAAGAACATTTTTGAATATCGACAAACATTTAATTACCTCTCAGTTATTTGTTGTAAACATATTTATGGACTATCAAAATGCATGTTTACGAAGCAGTTAATAATTGTTACTACCTTGTTAATGCCGAAGATAAACTTCCCGAAGAAGTCTTTTTTAAATTCTGAAAAGCAATCTTAAAGATGTGCAGATATAATTATTTCTAGTTTAATTATTTAATAGAAATCTTATACAAATAAACATTAAACAGAATCGAATGCTTTTGGAGCATTCAACAATATTTTGATAAGATTTTATTTGCATTGAAATAAATTAATAAAATAAATAACCCACATACAAAGAAGAATGACATTTTAATTAAAGCACAAACATAATGTCACTATCTGTATAAATATACACACACATATGTAATTGTGTATTTATCTAATTAATATCGTATTTAACATTTGCTGTGCATGGCTTGCTCTCTGCTTGCCAGCACGCATACATATGTATAAACATAAATATATCTAGATATGCATGTATTTATGTAGCGCGTACATACTCTCTCTCTCTATTGCTCTTTCTCTCGAAACATTGTAACGCATACACGCACACAAACGCACGTGGATTTACTATTGTAGTGTTATCTCCAATCTAAACTTACAACAACATTTACTGTCAATTCCCGGTTGGGTGCAACTGAAAAGAGTTGCCACCCCAACTGCTGATTGCAACTCTTATTTGGTATTTACAAATTAATAATATTGCAGAATTAGCGATATAGTTCCAGGTCCAGAATATATATACCGTTAATGTAGTATAATGTAATGTAACTATATATTGAATTAGGAAGGTTAATCTATAAACCTAACTAACTTTTAGCTGAACTTTTTTTATTTAAGGATTTAGCCAAATCAGCCTAACATTAACTTTTTGGTTTTTTTTTTTTAATAAAATTCTCTTGTTTTATTCATGTGGTTCGTAATTAGTTCTCCCAAATGGATAAACATCATATTAATTTTATGCTTCTGCTAAAATATGAAATATATGAAATATTTGAGCGTTGCCAGCGGGGCCAATGTTGTGTTGTTCAGTGCCGTTGCCCCCATCCCATTCTTCTCATTTGCCTCTCACTTACTCTTTTCTCTCTCTCTCGGTAACTCCTTATATATGCACCTCTCTTTCCTTCTCTCTGAAAACAATGTCAGCCAGTGGGTGGGTTGTGGGAGAGCAGTTTAGAGAGCGCCATCGATGTTGTTACAACTACAACTACATAAAGTGTTGACTCGCTGCTTTAACTCACACACACAATCACACGCAGATACACAAATACGTATGTACCCTATATACATATACATTCATATACATATAGATGGCAACATTGTGGAATGGGGAAAAAGTAGCACAAATTGTGCGCTGTTTTAATTTCTTGGCCTTCCCCTCTTCTCCTCTCTGGCCATCCTCGTTGCTGGCAGCGAGCTCTTTTTTATGTCTGTTTGTATGTATTTGTGTGTGCGTATATGTATATACGCAGCTTTGTTTTTATTTCTCCTGCTATTTTTTTTTTATACACTTTTCGCTCTTTCCATCTTCGCCGTTCTGTGCGCTAATCGTTTGCGTTAGCAGCGCAGTCGCTGTCTCTGTCGCCGCGCTGTCTGCTCGCGATTCCATTGACGCTGCCGCTGAAGCTGAAGTTGACGCCAACTGAGCTGTGCCGAGCAGAGCCCGCGCTCTCTTGGCAGTCTAATTGCATTAAATTGTTTGGAAAATCATAATCAGTAATCGCATTTGATGACAGTTCAGTCGAGTGCACGTGTGAATGTTACCTTTGTTCAATTACAATTTAACTCACACATACGTACACAATATGTACACACATTCATTGGTATTGGTAAATGTAAATTTACATAAATCATTTGCTACTCTAATTGGGCTTGTATCCAACTCTAACATTATTGGAGCACGTGGCAGGCAGGCAGAGCTGCAACATCTTTCCACCTGCTTTCTTTCTGCCTTATTTTCTCTTCCACCACATTCATGTTGTGGTTGTGTGGGTCGAACAGGAAATGTGGAACCACCTAGCGGAAGTTGGTCATTTATTACGCGAAACTTTAATGCATAATTAAATATGTGTGTATTATATGTACGGTATACACTAGAGATGACTAACATTTAGATAATTCAAGTTATACATTCAAGAAATTATATATATTCCCAGCTTACAGTGGGCATAGATACTCATTAAATTGATTTAAGTCCCTATCTGACTTTCACCTGATATACTAAACCTATAATTTGATTACCTTGCAGGTGGATCAGTCTGTGAATCTACTGGACACCCTAAATACGGCGTCGCGGTGCGATGCAATCAAATTTCTGCTGCAAACGCTTAAGTGCAAATATCCAGAGGCCTGCGACCGAGTCGTTAGGAGTCTGTTCAGTCACAAACCCAATGATAATGGAGACGACTCGGAGTCCAAGCAGCTAGCGAAGAGCAAGCAGTTGCAGCTGCTGCTTGCCACCAAAAAGGAGAAGACAGAACCGGGCACGATCGATGGATCAGAAGGAACATTGCCGGTTACGAAAATAAAACGCGAGAGCGAAGATGAAGCATCATCCGCGATCGATTTAAATCAAAACTTTGAGAAGATTCTCTGCAAAGAGGAGTTTATGTGCCTCGATGAGGAGGATGACTTCCTCAATGATGATGATGCGGATACCGAGACCTCGTCTTCCATTAGCAAACGCCTGCACTTTCATCGCACCGCCAGAGGGAGCAACAATGTGGATGCAATTGCCGCTGCAGGACCACAACTCACCAGCGATCCTCTCGATCTGATTCACACGGCGGCAGCAGCTAGCGGTTTGGTGAAGCGCAAATATGTGACGACATTCGATGAGGATGAGGATGGGGAGGACGATGATGATGAGGCAGAGGACGATGACAATGAGAGTAACAGCAATAGTTGTGAGGAGCTCTTACTGCGCCGACAACAAAAGCTAATCCGCTCCACGGCGTTGGTTAAACGACAACGAACCAACAACACCATTAGCAGCATGGATGTTGTGGCGCCGGTAACACGCTCCCGACTGGGTGATGGCTACGTGTTCCACGAGGACACCCAGTACACGTTGCGATATCATCACAGCAGCGGGGAGTTCAGTGAACGGGCCTTTAAGGCGCAGTTCCGGGTGCTACTGCGATTGGCGTTGAGTCAGCATCACAAGCCCTTCCTTAAGCAGTTCTATGAAAACTTTGTCGTAACTGGCCGTCTGCTGGGCACAACGCCCTCGACACGTGTGCTGAAAGAGCTGCGGGAGCAACGGTTAGACGAATGGCGACGGCAACGCGAGCGGAGGCAATTGGCGAAGGATGCCGCCGACGCTGCAGCCGCTGTTGCAGCAGCTGCAGCTGCAGCACTGCGGGAACAGGAAGAGAAGCGAAAGCAGAAGCAGAGTCAGCCACTAGACCAACAACTAGAATTGCCGCTGCAGCTGGAGAATCAAGAGCCACGTCAGCTGAGGTCCATATCGTTTGGTGACTCTGAGCTGGAGTCAGAAACGGAATCACAGCTCTCATCGGCAGCACAGGAGATTATGAAGTTTGAGGAGTTCATTGACGAAGGTGTAGGCGCAGGTCGTCTCATTGATGGGCTCGAAATGGAGCCAGAAATAGACGAGATGCTGGCCGGAGCTGGCAGCGGATTAGGCAGCGTAACAGGCACCGGCAGCGGGAACAGCAACAGCAACAGCAGCGTCGTCCATGACAACGGAATCGCATCGCTCCTTATGGACACCAGCCATGGGACACAGCTTCATTCTCCCCATCTGTAAGTCACTGCAACAATTCAGTTAAAAGAGTCCAATTAATTGAATACATTTCCCATTTCCCTTGCAGCAGCAGTAGCAGCACCAGTGTTGGTGGAAATCTTGTGATCAACGGCCTTACGTCAAGCAATATCAACAATAACAACAATTGTAACAAGAGCAACAATGTGGTCAGTCAGCAACTGGCATCGGAGCATCCCTCCAAGCAGCCACACCTGCAGTCGCAGTTGCAGTCACAGTCACCGCATTCGTCCATGCCCATGAGATCAGCATATGGACACGAAGGTGTTGCCATGTCGGCCACCGCGCAACTAATGTCGGGAACAGAGATTCAGCTCCAGAATGATAATCCAAATCATTACAACTCAAGCAATAATCCGCTCTCGATGATGGGCGGCATGATGCAAATGCAACAACAACAACAGCAGCAGCAGCAACAACAACAGAATCAGTTTCCACAACATCAACATGCACAAATGCTGAACAATCATCAGTCGCATCTGCATCCAAATCCGCATCAGCAATCTCAGGCACCTCATCTGTCAGCGTCTGCCATCGGATCGAATGTCTGTGGACAATTGAACTCTTCGCTGGAGCTGGACGACAATGAGCTATCGGGCGATGAGGATGATGATGAGCTGGACAATGAGCTGGATGAAATGGATGCAGCCAAGCAGCAGCTAATCGATGGTGGCAGCAGTAGCAGCACCTCACTGCAGGCGCCGCCCTCTCAGCTCGGTGGTGGACACACGCCTGGCAGCAAGAAGGATAAGCCCAGCTACAATTGCCTGTTGTGTCCCAAGTCATATCGGAAACGCAAATCTTTGCTGGATCATTACAAGATGCATCCCGGCTACTGTCACGACTGTGGCCAGCCCAATGGCAACACGCTGGAGGTAAATTGGAGATTTATTATTAAGAATTGGATTGATTGATTAATTCGTTTATTGTAATTGCAGGAAATTATTCAACACAATCGTACGATGCATGTGAAAGAGTTCCCGTTTGTTTGCGAGACCTGCGGCGAGTCCTACTCACGTCGACAACAGTTCCACGCCCATGTGGAGTCGCACAAGAAGGAATTCAAAAGTGAGTCGACGTGAATGTAAATTTCACCAAAGCCTCAGGCAGGAGGAAAACGAAAAGCAGAAGAACTTAATTCATACTTAGTGTTGTTGTTGCAACTAGCATTTTAACTGATGTCTGCTTATTTTTCTATAGTGTTTCCTTGCGGAGAATGCGGTTTGAAGCTCTCGCAAAAGAAGCTGCAGCAGCACTTTGAAGAGACGGGCCACAAGGCCGACGGCGCCATCTGTGAGGTGTGCGGCGCCGAGTTCCCCTCGAAGAATGCCCTCTATCAGCACATCATACGTGTGCATAAGCGGGACAATTTCTTTGAGTGCCACATTTGCCATAACCGCTTCACACTCAAGGCCAATCTGGAGCGGCACGTGCAGCTGCACACGGAGGTCAAGCGCACCTATGTCTGCGATCTGTGCGGCTCCTCTTACTTTACATATCCCGCGCTCAAGGAGCACTACAGCAACGCTCACGTGGATGTCTCCGAATGCAAGTGCACGCTCTGTGGCAAACGCTTTGGCTCTGCCAAGTCACTGCAACGACATCTGCCCTCGCACTCCGAGGAGCGGCCGCATTGCTGCAATCATTGCGATCAGGTTAGACTCTTGATCGTTTTCCCCTTTCTATATTAGACTAATGCCAAGTCTTATTAACCGCAGACTTTCAAGTGGAAGACGCATTTGGTTCGCCATAAACAGACAATGCATGGAAATCAGCCGCCGCCTCCTAAAAAGGGCAAACAGCGTTTCCCCAAAGCCAATGAAGACGGTAAAACCTTGATAATTGAATCTATTCTATTGAATCTAATCCAATCTTCTATTAGATATGGTGCCTCTACCCGATATGCCAGGTCCGCCTCCGGTGAAGGCATCCAAAAAGCCAGCTGGCAGCAAGGCAAAGTCTCAGGCATCTGCGGCAGTTGCAGTCGCATCTCAGCAAGGTCCAGGAAAGGGCATTGGCGGTATGGGAGCTACGCCAACACCGCCGCCGCCGTTGTCAACGACACCGGGTTGCTCGCAGCAAGATCAATTCAATGCTGCTATGGTGAGCAGCAACAGCTCGCAATCTTCAACGGCATCCACGTCGCAGCACTCGGTATCCACGAGCGAATCTCAGCAGAATTCCATGTACAATCAGAGCTTTAGTGCGGACAAATTGCAACAGCAACAGCCGCCGGCGCAACAACAGCAACAGCAGCAGAATGCGCTCCATCAGCAACATCAACAGCAGCAACATGCGACGGCAACGCCACCGCCAACGCTGCAGCAACCGGTGCCACCACCGCCACCATCTCAGCAACAACAACAACAACAACAGCAGCCGCAGCCACAGCCGCATCATCGCCATACGCATACGCCGAACAACAGCACTCCGGAGTTGCACTTGCAGCGGATGAACAGCTTTGGTGGGCAGGAGAGTCAGTTCCACTTTGAGCCAACAGGGAATCCAGCCAGCAGTTATCAGCAGCATCAGATGATCAATCAGTATCAACAACAGCAGCCACAACAGGCGCAGCAGCAGCAGCAGCAACATATGCGTAGTCACACGCCACAGAGTCCACATCCCCATCCCCACCCCCATCCGCATTCGCATCAGGCGCAGCAGATGCAACAACAACAACAACAGCAGCAGCAGCAGCACTTTAGCTCACCGCACCACATGCCGCCAATGCATCACCAGCACCAACTGATTCTGCAACAACATCGCCACAGTCACTCGCCTCAGCATCAGCACTCACGTTTGCAATCACCGCAGCCGCAACCGTCGCCATCCGCAGCGGCAGCTGGGCCACAACAGCAATTCATGCAGCAGCAACAGTCTGCTGACTCGTGGGGCAACATGAACTTTGGCGGTGCTCCAAACAGTCAGCCAGTTGAGCTCAAGGACAACAAGTTCTACATTGTTGATTCGACCGAGTTTCTTGGGCTTCCAATGAACGTCGGCGCCACTGCGCCGCCCTCACAACAGCAACCGGCCGTCGTCAACAAGCCGCAGCAACAGCAGCAGCAACAACAACAACAACAGCCACAGCAGCAGCAGCAGCCACAAGATCCAGCGCTGTCTGGTGATTTATTGAGCTTCCAGCACATGTGGCCACAACAGGTGCAGCCACAACAGCAACAACAGCAGCAGCAACAACAACAACAGCAGCAGCAACAACAACCGCCAACACCACAGCCGCAGGCGAATCAAGTCGGACCGGGAGATGCTCATAACTACAACAACATTGGCAGCATTCTAACGAATCTCATTGACACAAACCCGACGCCGTTGGAGTACAACTTTGATCTAATGCAACAACAACCGCCACAGCAACAACAAGCACAGCAGCAGCAACAACAGCAACAGCAAGCGGCCCAACAACATCACAATGCTAGCGGTGCCTATGGAGGTGGCCTAATGAGGCATACGGCCGCCGGGAATGTTTATGGCGGCGGTGTTTCCTACGAACAACATCACAATCACAACCACAGCGCGTTGAGCGAGCAATTGGTCAGCGAACAGCAGAAGCATAACAGCTTTCAGCCATACCATGGTCATCCCCATGCACATGGATTGCAGCAACCGTTGCATTCATTAGCAGCTGCCACACACTTGCTGCCACCACCGCCGCCACATGGCAGCGTGTATGAGCGTGCGGTGGTGCCACCGGTGGGTGTTGGTGTGGGGTATCCCATGTTGGGAGACGATTCCAAGTCAGTGCTGCCACCGATCAATGACTATATGCATCATATGCAACAGCAGCAACCTGATCTAATCTATTATCCAGTGAAGAACGATTGACAACCAAAGTAGCCGGCGCTGGGTGGTGCTCAAGGGCACCACCATCAGCACCACCACTTCGCGCATAATCATAATCATAATCATACGCGCTGGTGGCCAGCACCAGCAGCAGGAGCAGGAGCAGGTATAGGCGCCAAGAGAGGCGATGTTTTTCATTGAAAAGCATTAATTAACAAAATAAACATTTTTGTTTAGTTTTTATGAGATGAGAACCCCTTAAGGAGCACTATATTTTCTATTAGTAGTGTGCTTGTGTAGATATCAAAGAGGATGACGATGAAGAGGATGATGATGATGATTCTAATTAGATAAGATTATAAATATTATATAAATACTAATATACACTGAAATGTTCTGAAAACGCAACGTTGAGCAATAACATGAAGATTGGAGCTTCAGTGTTCAGTTAATTTCCAATCCGACCGATGCTATTGATACAACAATAATAACTGAAATATTGTAATGCAAACAATAACAATAAATCACACAGAATAATAATAACAATAGCAACAACAACAACAACAACCACAACATGACGACAGACATATACATAAATGCATATATACATAGTAGCGTTTAAGTAAAATATAAAAAAAATAAAAAAAAAACGGAAAAGCAAAACACTATAAATAATTACGTAAATTATGTAATATATAGCCTGTAAGCCTGTACTAACAATTAACGGCAGACCACAAGCAAACAACAACAACAACAACCACAGCAACCAAACAACCAACTTTCGAACAAATTTTGCATGTTAATTTAATGCTTATTTAACTTAATTATGAATGAGATGAGTGATTAATGATTAAAGAGTAAAGAGTAATGAATAAATGAGAACACAAATACGTACGTTGATATATATAATATATAGAAATCAAATCAACATTATATATACGCATACGATATAAGTCGCAACAGCAATTCCCCCCGCTGCCCAATACCCCACACTTCCCCACTTCCCTTAAAAGATTTTAGATTTTATTTTTGAAAAGAGAGAGCGTTAAGCAACAAGAAAGTTGTTTGCAACCATATCATGAGGCCCTTTGCCGTAAAATTAAATAATTAATTAATTAATTATACATATATGAATATGTATTTTAATTTCGATAGTGCTTGTTATTTTCTATTTAGTTGAACAATCAATGATTAAACAATACAACAATACATACATACGAAACTTACTTCATTTATTTGTATTTGTATGCCACATTTTTGTTAGATTAGTGCCTAAGTCTAGTTGATATCATGAATACCCAATTTGTGGCTTTTTACACCCAAAAACTTGTATAATTATCAAACTTGCATGCTGCTCCCCTCTGTCCCTACCTCTGCCTCTGCCCACTCAGCGTCTGCGCCTGCGTCTCGCCCTCCCCTTCCATCCATGTCAAGAATGTATGTATGTATGTCCTCCATGTAATTGTTTTGTTTTCTTTTGGGCATTAGATTGCCATCTGGCTATACCTAAGTATATGAGTATATCCAAATCTCCTTACTTCCTTCGCTTCCAAATGCAACTAAAAATGTGTTTATTGGTATGTATGTATTTCCTTAACCCTCTTCAGACCACTTAAGTTAATCAAATATGAATATATATATATATATAATATAGCGTTGTTCTTGTTTTACAAATTGTGTATTCAATTCAGCTAAGAAACATTACATAAGTGAAAGTTTAAAACGATACAAGTGTAAGGCTACTTTTATGAACAAAAAAGCAACCAACAACTACATTAAATTAGATTTGTATTCTGGATACAAAAATAAGAAAAATGAACAACAACAAAAACAAAACAAAACACAAAAAGATAAAGAAAATTTGTATATTTAATAAAAATAGCAAAATAAAAATAAATAAAATTCTTTTAAAACAATTTTGAACAATCTAATCGACACTGCGAGATACCCTGCACTCGCTGTCCATTTTAGTGGGTTTAAATATATACATATGTATTCTATCTAATCCAAGATATACTTTCAATTAAAACCTTTCCCTTTTTATTGTTTTCAACAATTTATTTGCACTTTACCATACAAAATCATAAGACATAAACAATTGAATTCTAGTTGACGCCACCCATAAGATTAACAACGCGATTTTTATAGCGTTTGGAAATATCCTTTTCAATAAATGTTTGCAATATCCGAGTTTGGGCAGTCAGCTCTTCCAAAACGGGATTCAATTGTTGACGCTGCTCTCTTAATTCGACGGCACGTTTTTTCATCAATTCCTGAGTAGCACGTACCTTCTCCACGGCTTTGGTCATCTGCTGGAGTTTGCTGGCCAGCAGATCGGCGTATTTGGGGGAATGCTTCAGTTGGAAGAGATGACGCGTCTGTTCGTCTGAGCTCTGTTGAATAATCTTCTCGACATCTGCCAATATTTTGCTTATACTCTCGCTGTCATGGGTGGCAATGTTGTCCATCAATGAGAACATAATATTGCTGGAAGACTCTAAATGATTCAGTTCATAGAGACGCATTCGCAGGAATGACTCCAATTCGTATACCTCGTCCAGAAAACGATCGCGATAGCTGGGTGAGTCCAACAGCGTATATGCCTGATCACCTGTAATTGTAACCATAATTAAGCCAACATAAACAAGAGTATCTTGAATCTAGTGAAGCAAACCTTTTGCAGTTCCGCCATCCATGCCGGTGCCCTCAACAACGATGCCGTATTCCTCGACTGGTATATCGAAATTGATTTCCACAGCATCCGTAGGTGCACTTTCAATGCCCCAATCTATGTTGCCACCATCGGTTTCTTGGAAATCACCGTAGTCAATAATTTCCGCCGAGACTGTGGAAGATGTGCCGCCGTTATCATCAATCCCGAAATCTATTTCATTGCCGTCGTTCTCCTTAGTCGAATTGGAACCGGTTAAGTTGAGTCTTAAATCAGGCTCTTCAATAGCAAGCGGCGCTTCCTTGTGTATATATTGATAGACTGTAGTATTTCCATGCTCAACTAAATGACGTAGTATGGGCAAGCATTGTCTTTGTCCGCTAATCTCTGCATACAAGTCTATACCTGCTTGAACTCTTCCAATGTCCTGCAAAGACTTCGAGTATAGCTCTGGCAGGCCTGCAAGTACTTCTATGAATTCAGCATGAAGGTTTTCCCCCTTTACGCCCAATTGTTCAAGTAAAGCCGCGTGCTCAGCTAACAGTTGAGCCTCTGGCTTTTGAAGGTCATGCGCTCGTTTCAAGCACTCATCGGTTTGCTGCTCCAGCTTGACCATTTGTTTACGTACTCCAGGGATTTCATAGTTTACATTACGTACAAATATTTGCGAGGTTTCGGCCAGATACGTCGCGTTCTTCTCGTACAGGCGACAAACTTCCTGCCAGTCTTTCATACGTTGGCTGCCGTAAGTGCCGAATACGCTTTTCGTATCCTTTTCAGTCTGCTTTAGAATCTCAATAATCTCCTTGACATGCAGGTAGTTTATATCTACAAAATGTATACATAATTAATTGCGAAAGCGAAGAGCTGTCCCAATGTGAAAACTTACTGGATCCAGAGAGCAGCTTAATAAGTTGATCATTGGCTGGCATATCTTGCAGGGCATTGCTAATTTTAGAATGTATATCCTTGATGGGTGCCTGTATATTCTTAGGCACGATCCGTCTGCTAACAAGCCAATCCTGCAGCTTAAGCGTGTGGATGTCTATGGGAATCTCAGACTCCTGGAATTTGGGTATAATTAGCTTTTTATACAAAAGTATTTACACAGTCGCAGATGATAGCTCCAGATGAGCGATGCATTTCACTTAGTTTCTATTTCTAATTCTTTATTTAGAATAAAACTTACATTCATTTCTACTTTGTTGACGTTGCTGTTTGTGTCAAGTACTCATTTAACTATAAGATTGCACACGATAGTTCGATTATCTTGTGCCTACGTCACAATTGCTGAAAAATTGGCTTAAATATCGATTAACGGTTAATCGATATGTAAACCGAACTGCACGATATTCGTTTGCGATAATTTAAATACTAATTGTAAAATAAATACATTTGGTTATGATTCCGCAACAGTTGAATGCTTCTTCATTTTAATTCTTTATCAACTGCAGATTTTTATAAAAGTATCTGTAAATCCATTATGATGTTCTGATCTTTGTTGTGGATCGTGATCCTATAAATACCTACATTTTCTTACCGAATAATTTAAAATCCTTCATAAAGATCGCATTAATAACAGTATGTATTGGCTTTGTAAACATTTATATGTATATACATATATTTATATATCTAAAAAAAAAGAATATTAACAATAGGGTAGGAAAGAGGTAGCTAACTCCTTTCTAAAATATGTTTGAAATATTTGGAATGGCGGTCGTTTCAGAATCTTCCCTAAACATTTGCGACACCTGTGCACTAGGGAGCACCTTTTGGGAGCTACCCGTTTTCGTTTTACGCCAATGATCCCATTCATTTGGATGCATACGCTTCTTATGGGAATGCATATTGGCATTTGAGTTGAATGTCCGTGGGCAGAATGGGCATTTATAAAGGGGCTCTCCAGTATGCTGAGCCATGTGCTCCTGTAATTTAGATTATATCACAAAGTAATAAGGATTATATTGTTATAGCAATATGTTAATACAAACCTTAAGGCTAATATCTTTCTTAAACGTCTTGCCGCACTGTTCGCAGGTGTATATTGTATTCGAGTGTGAATATCTCTTATGGCCGATGAGAGCGCGCGAATTCTTACAGCTTTTGCCACATTCAGAGCAAATAAACGATTTACCCTCGTCGTTATGGCGTCTTAAATGCTGCTTCAAATTGTCCTCATCCTTTAGCCAGCTTTCGCAATCCGGACGAGGGCATTTAATGCGCGGTCCGCTGTCTTCGAAATGCAGGCGAACGTGTTTCTCAAAAACAGCTTTATCCTTGATCTCTTTACCGCAAACATGGCAAATATTGGCTGCCTTTCGATGCTGCATACTTATATGCACCTGCATGTGGTATTCGGTAGCAAAGCTATCAATGATTATGAAAGTTAGTTAATGCGAGCGATTATTTTTGCATTACACTTACGCATTATGTTTGGGGCACTCTGGACAGATGAACTTGCGTTCGTTGGCTGGAACATGTGACCCTTTATGTAGTTCTAAGAGATTCCGACGCGAGAAACGTTTGCCACACTCGTCGCACTGAAAATCGCATTCCTCGTCCGGCACGTGATGAACTAACCAATGAGCACGTAAAACACTTGAATTGGCAAATACTTTGCCACAATCATTGCATCTGAAAGGAAGAAACATTAGTCATATATATATAGAGTATGTTAAATAAAAATTGATATACTTTATGTATTCGGGATTCTCGTGACGTCGGGCATGCTCTACTATCAGGCAACGTTTATTCAATTTCCGTCCGCAACATTTAATGTAGGGCCGTTCGTTGGGATGTTTTTCCTTGAAATGATCTCGGATTCCATCAAAATCGTCTGCCAGAAAAATGCATAGCTCACAGCCCATTACAACGTAGCGTTTGATTAATTCCTCGTCCTCTTTACAGAATGGTGGCCATTGCTGTTTCTTGAATGTCCTTTTGGCTATGGGCCTGCGCTTTTCATGGCCCTTGGACTGTGTTATTTTTTTAACTTTGGATGTCTTTAGCTTCTCAATAGGTTCAGTTTCACGTTTACGTTTTAGGCCACTTCGTGTAACAATAAGATCGACATCGTCGATTTCGTTAACATATTCGACTGGCGATAGTCTCTCCAATTTGATTTCTTTCTGATCGTCCTCATCGGCATCGGCATCGGCATACGTTGATATCTCAAGATCTAATACATCTAAGGGATTTACATTTAGGTGTGTGCTGCGACAGTCGTTATTGCCATCGCCAGACAGTTCATTTGCTGGCAACAATATTTCCTCTGGCCAAGACGTATTCATCATGTCTGGATCGGGGTCCTGCTTGAACTTCGGAGCGTTGGCGAATATTACCTGAGCCTCTTGAATAGATACATAGAACTGGTGAAACTCGGAAACCTGAGTCCAACACACATTGCACACAACTTTCGACATTGGATCGTTCGGCAACACCTATAAGACACATGCAATATTTACGTATGACTAAATGAGCATGTAATTATAATCCAGTTAGCTCACCTCAAACCAAAAATGTTGGCGTAGAACTTCTGCAACGTTTGGCACATTACCTACTGCACCTGATGCATCACCAAAGATTTGGAGACACATCTGGGAGCCACAACCACGCAAGCATAAACGGCAAATTTGTGGCTCCATTTTTACAACTAATCTTCCGGTTGTAAATGCTTTGCCAGCGAAATAGTTTATTGCTCTACGTACGGTGGCAGCCAAAGACCACCACAGCCTGTTTTGTTTTTATTTGGTAAATTTTAATAACTAATTCTGTTGTGTGACGGAAATTGATGACATATCGATACATCGATATCTGACTTTAAAATATATGTTCATTCCCTAACCGATAATGCTGGCGATCAATCGATATATTTAAAGAACTATAATCGATAAGGCTTATCGAAAAGAAAATATAAAGTGGATAAGAGGATATTGTCAAAAAGAATATGAAAATATAATAACATTTCAGAATGAAGGTAAGAAAACGGCTTCACAAGTCCATCCACATATTTGAAGTTTTTGTATTTAGCGGATAAGTGAAAAGAAGTTGGAGGCCTTTACTGTCGGCACATTTTCCAAGCGGCAATTGGTAAGTTTTTTACAACTGTTCTATTATGAATGGGTTGGCAGTGTTTTATTTATCAATTAACAGTCAAAAAAAGAGTTGGAGGAACAAAAGAAGAAAGAAGATGAAGCTGCAGCAGCACATGTAAGTAACTGTTTGCTTTATGTATTACAAAGGTAATAAGACAATTGTATATTTATTATATTCAGGCCTTCAAGGAATTTGTGGAAACATTTCAAGAAGCTCCGTCAGCCTCTTCAAAAGTATGGGTTAAGGCCGGTACATATGATGCTGGCTCAAGGCGAGAGGATAAGAGTGAAAAGGGCAAACTATATAAACCTGGCTCCAAGCTGGTCGAAAAGAGTGCCTCCGAGAAGGCAGAAGAATACGCTAAATTGTTGGCCTCTGATCTCAAGAAAGATCCTGCGCCGTTGAAAAAGAAAAACCAGGAGAAGAAAAAGAGCAATTTGGAGCTATTTAAGGAGGAATTGAGACAGTGAGTAGTTGCAACTTTAAATATAAACAATATCAAGTATATTATTCTTTGCTTCTAAAGAATACAGGAAGAACGCGAAGAACGTCACAAATATAAGCATATGGCAGTGGCAAATCCGCCAGCCTCACAACAGCAGCCTCAGCAGCAACAACAACAACAAGCCCCGAGCAGCACACAACAGTCGAATAACTCTCGGGATGCTGGTGGCTCCTTTGACACTGGTGACCCAAATACAACGAATCTGTACTTGGGCAATTTGAATCCTAAAATTTCCGAGCAGCAATTAATGGAAATTTTTGGTCGTTATGGGCCTCTGGCAAGCATCAAGATTATGTGGCCCCGTTCCGAGGAGGAAAAGCAACGTGGACGCAATTGTGGCTTTGTAGCGTATATGAGCCGCAAAGATGCAGAGCGTGCGCTGCGTACTCTTAATGGACGCTACATAATGGGCTATGAAATGCGTCTTGGTTGGGGAAAGACTGTTCCCATTATGAATACACCAATATTTGCACCGCAAGCCCTACTAGAGTTGACATTGCCTCCGCCCTCCTCGGGGCTGCCTTTCAACGCTCAACCTCCGCCAAGCGAGGCCAATACATTACCTAAGAAGAACTACAAGGATTACGATTCCATTGAAGACAAAGAGAACATGGAGAGGGTAAGACACTCTTCTTGGTAGAAGTGCAGCATTCGTTCAATATAGTTTCATTTCAGATTCTTGCCAAATGTGTTGTTAAAGTCTTCATACCAACGGAGAAGTATGATTTCTTGGAATGTTCTCAATGTTTTTATTTTACATATGCAATTGCAATATCTGCATTTTAGATCCGTGCTGAATATAATACATCGCATGATTGAATTTGTAATACGCGAGGGACCGATGTTCGAAGCGCTAATTATGAGCCGGGAAATGGAAAATCCACTTTTTTCGTTTCTGTTTGATAACGAGAGTCCGGCGCATATTTATTATCGTTGGAAGCTCTATTCCTTACTACAGGGCGATACCCCGACCGAGTGGAGGGAGAACCAGTTCCGCATGTTTAAGGGAGGACCTGTTTGGCGACCTCCAATAGCCAATTTCTACACCCAAGGCATGCCAGATGAGCTGGTCGTCGACCCTGACGCACCCGTTGTGCACAAAGGAGCATTGTCAAATGCGTAAGTAATTTTGTTTCATCATATTTTGTGCTTTCATTTATGCAAACTATTCTAATAGACAACGCGATCGGCTGGAAGACTTAATACGACATTTAACGCCAGAAAGGGCACGCATTGGTGACGCTATGATATTCTGCATTGAGCACGCTGACGCTGCCGATGAGATTTGCGAATGCATTGCCGAATCGTTGGCCAACCCAAAGACACTGGCATCTAAGAAGATCGCTCGCCTATATCTTGTTTCTGATATACTTCACAACTGCACGGTTAAGGTGTCGAACGCTTCCTTCTTTCGTAAATCGTAAGTTGATGAATGAAACAGCCTATATTTTAGTTAATTGATTCATTTACAGCGTGGAAAAGCAGTTGTTGGACATATTTGAGAGTCTTCACACTTATTATCTGGCCATTGAGAGTCGACTGAAGGCAGAGGGCTTCAAAACGAGGGTTTGCAATATAATACGGACCTGGGAGGAGTGGACAATCTACCCAAAGGAATTCTTATCTCAACTCCGCGGCGTATTCTTAGGCCGTCAGGTATATAGAAGATTACCTGTACTGACAAGATGAGATCTCTCATTGCGTTAAAATAGTTTGCATTGCAGTCCAATTCACCGGCCCAAGCAGATGAGTCGCGATCAGAGGAGGCCTTGGATGAAGACATTGATGGTGCGCCGCTATCGGGAGAAGAAAAAGATGATGAAGATCTAGATGGTGTACCACTTGACGGTGCTGCACTACTAAAGAGTGCACTGAAATTGGTTCTACCAGAATCCACGTCCGCAGCGCAACAACGAGGTACACCCAAGCTGGAGCAATACCATGAGGAAATCGACGGCATACCCTGTAAGCCTTTAAGAACTAAGCATTATCAATTGTTGATGTACACGATTTAAATACTTCCAGTCGATGAGGATCTCGATGGCATACCGCTAGAGCAGGTACAGAAGCAAACGGACAAATCACAGGCCAAAATGCCAGGTTTTATTCCATCAAAGTGGGAAACGGTTGATCCACAACAAGTTGAGGCTCAAGCTATCACCACCAGCAAGTGGGACACATTAGATCCACCAGACCCACCAAAATTCTTCAGCTCAGACGAAGAAAGCGATGGCGATAACTCTCAAAAATATAGCGACGAGAAGCGGCAGAAACTGCGTGAAATTGAGGTAAAAGTCATGCAATATCAAGATGAATTAGAGTCTGGAAAACTTCGTCTGGAATCTGGCTGGACACTGCCCGAACAGGTTGAATACTATCGCAAGCGTCTGCTCAAACGGGTAGGTTATCAACAAAACCTTAGGTTCTACTATCAACTAATTTAACTCGTATTCTTAGACTTCACCTTCGGATTCTGTGGACTCGCCGCTAAGCTACATGCACTCTAAATCACGAAGTCTACAGCGCAGCGAGAGTCCTGATAGCAAGCATGGACATGGAACGCTTTACAGCGGCAGCTCTCGTTCAAGCCCCAATCCACGCTCCAGTCGCAAGCGCTCGCATTCGCCGTATAGCGGAGGCGAGAGCAGTCGTAGCGCCAGATCTGTTAAGCGTAATCGTTCGCGAAGCCAATCGGATTCGCCAAAGCGTTACTCAGAGCGTTCTGGTCGCTCAGCACGCAGATCCCCCTCACCAACGTCATCGACCTATAGCTCGCGCTCCAACCGACGGACCAGTGTATCGCCACCTCGCCATCGTGCGGAAAAGCATAAGCATAAGCACAGACATTGAATTAATTAAGCTTTTTATATTCAGGACATTTTGTGAGCAGCCAAGAATCTAATACAATTAAATATAGATGGCTTATGATTTGTGCTGGAAATAAATAAAATCGTATGGGAATGGCGTTAGCTCCAGTATAGCCAATTGATTATGACTTATAATGGGGCATGAGAAGCTTAAGTCGCCTTAAGGGAAGCCTCGTGTTTATACAGTTCGATAACATCTTCAATGATTTCCCATTGATTCTCTCTGGTAAAATCTTTAACCAGCGGCTTATACCACATACAAGCCTCGTCAGATTCGTCTGTCAGTGGCACCTGCACACCGTAAGTCTGTAGTGCCAATGAGAGGCAGCCAATTGCGAGGTGTGTGGGCTTGTATTTCAGTATGTTGGGACTGTGGTGAAAGTCCTGTAAGTAGGAGGCAGCTGTCTTTGCAATCGGCACCGAGTTCCACACATCCGTGCCCACCCAATCCTGCAGGGTCTTCATGTAGTACAGCAAGTGCTGTGTTATGCCAATGCGAAAATAAAGAGAAAGTCTGCGGTTAATCTATTGCAACAACAACGACAATTGATGAGGTGTGTTACCTTGTGCGCTAACTCGATGTTTAGGTCAAAGCTCAGGGTACGCGTAATCAGCAGCTCGGCCTGGACAATTGCGTCACGCATAGCCCAATATTCATCGTTCAGATCCAATGGAGCGCTGCCGCGATTAAGTGTGCTGTATGCCACGTTGATGACGTCGCGAATTTTGACAGTATCATCATCTTTGATTTTCCCAGCCAAGTAAAGTGATGAGGCGGCAATCAGCTGCAATTTGAGATTATTAACCTTGGAAAAGAAGTGTAGGACAGAAATGCAACTCACAAACTCATCGTAATCAGACGGCTTGACCTCCTTGAAGAAACGATGATAGACAATGGCAGCACAGGCGGCAGTTAGGGGTTTCATCTTTAGCTTGGCGGCGCACTCGAATATGTAGAGCGGGACAAGACCAGGTTTACTGGACTTGCTGCAAAAATACACGGGGAATAGTGTGTCAGTAACTGGAACCGAAACTGGAACTGGAGATGCAGCAACAACAGATTTGACTCACCGATAGTCAATGGGCTTCATATTTTGGGCTTTACTAGTTTCCACGTGCTGCTGCAACGACATGACATCCAAAACGTTTTTCATTTTATTAGCCGCAGTGTTTTCACTTAATTTCGTTGATGGAATTGATTTGAATTGATTTGATGATCTGCGAGGATGAAAACAGTTGAGAGTTCGTTGCCACTGAACGGAAAACGCAATGGATACCACGAAAATATAATTGGAGTAATGTTGACCGTTTCGGAGATCGATCAGCTGGCCGCCAGCGCACTTCAATATACACTGCAGGCAAAAAGCAAACAAACACGACGAAAACTCGAGACGGCGACACGATAAAATCCGAAACCGGTTCAACGGTAGGTACCGAGCATACAGTGGGCACTATTGCCGATTGCCTGCCTGTACAGTGGCAACAAACGTGAGACTACTACTTATCTGTATCTGTGAGTACTATAAATGAAAGAAGAAGAAACTGCTTGGAAAGATCATGTCGTATTACAGATAAATGTTTATTTATTAATATTAATATATGTACTTATTTTAAGAACTATTGGGTTTATATAAGGGGTTGTTAGGTTCATTATTCGTACAAGTCCGCGGTCCAAGAAGTTCGACTCCGCCTTGCCAATTTATCTAGAGAACAATCTAAACGAGCTGTCATTGCAAATAACTCTTAAGGAAAAGGGGAAGCTGCCACAGAGCAACACCAATTAACACTATAATCCGTCCCGGTCAGCCAGTCAATTCGTCATCCTTCTCTCCACGTCCTTGAGCGACACCCGAACTGCTTTGAGCGCGCTGACAGGCAGGCTAACATTGTGTTTATTTAATAGTTATTAATTATAATTGTATGCACTATGTTTAAAAGTAGATGCGAACAGCCTCCTCAGCATTCTGTTCGACGGGACAGTAGGGACACTTGAGTATGTGCCCGTTGCTGAGCTTGTGCAAGGCGTCGTTTGAAATGACATGACCGCAGGTCAACTTCTTCGGTGGATTATCCTCAGTGGTTTGCTGCCGTAGGATAGGGCAAGCGAATATCGAGTGAAACCGAAACTCCGGCTGTAGATCTATTTCAATTGGCAACTCGTCACAACCATTCCACATGCCCAGCACCTGGCGTGACTGCATCACCTGCTTGATGTTCAGCAGGGCGGGCAAGGCAGTGCATCCAGCGTTGACGACAACCGAGAGAGCTGAATTTTTACTGATACCCAACAGCTGGCAGGCATCCTTGAGGAATGTGAACGATAACTCAGTCCACATTTCCTGGGATAGGAAGATCCTGTAAGGCGTATTCTCCAGTCCATTGGGTAGATATATAAAGCTGGCCATTAAGTTGGCAATCTCGTGCTCATAACGCACAGCAAACTTCTGAAAATTGGTCCTGGCATACATAATGGCTTCGTTCTGTGACTTCAGACCATAGGAGACCAGCTGCATAAAGCGCATACGATGTAGACGGAATTCGATGACCGAATGCCGCTCCATTAGTTGACTCGAGTGTCGCATCACCCATTTGAGGGCATCAACTAGTTCACGTTTTTGTATCTGTATCCAGATATTATAGATTTCGGCAAACTCACGCTCCGAGTCGAATACATCCTTGGCATGTTCCTCGCTCATTTTGCATTCTTTAATTAGGGTGCGTGCCACTTCATCCATTCCCTGACGGCAGTAATGTTTAGCAATGGCCTTATTTAGTAGCATTAAGTTATCCTCGTCCTGTAGTGCGTCCACGCGCATGGTGGAACTGAAGTCTGAGCTATAATTGCGATCGATGGCCTTGCCAATCTTTGAAACCGAGCCATGCAATTCACGATGTTCCGTTGACAGCTTTTGAACGCGCTCGTTGCATTGGGAGATCGCTTCTCTGATTCTTTCCATTTGGCTATCGGTGGGGCGCTGCGGACCTGAGGGCTCTGTCTCTACTTGCATGTTAATGCCATCGCCCATGGTGTCGTCAATACTGCTAGTGTCAGGCGCATTTATTTGCGTACCAGTATTGAGCGTATTCACCCCCATCTTCTCCGCAATGCCCAATACATTGACCAGCTCCGACATAAGCGAAGCTATGTCTCCGATTTCGGCCGCAGAGTTCTCATGAAGTTGCTCTAGCTTGGTCACGACACGATCGAGTTCCTTTTCAACAGACGCACAAGCTTCGTTGTCCATTATGCCCAACTCTGTTTGCGGATCAACAGTAAATTTTGAGAATTTGGAGCGACGCCAATCAACAGCGCGCATTAGATTTTCAGCCAAATACAAGTTACAAGCTTTTTATACGCTATTCCTTCAGACTCAATTCCAATTTTCACTTTGCGTTCAAAGTATCAATGCAATTATATTTATTTTGGAATTTACTTTTTTATTTAGGTTTCGTCTACAATAATAACACAAAGAGCACCATCACTACCAGAGTTGCCTTGCACTTCAGAGACAACCAACACTATTTTTCTCGTCACGCATGATGGCAGCTCTGGTGCACAGAGCAGCTGTTTTATATAAAACGCGACATAAACCTGTATACGTCTGCATACGTTGTATGAATATTGTTATGAATGGGATTAGTGTAACTTACCATGAAGCGATTTATTCTTACAAAATCAGATTTCTTATATTATTCAGAATATTTTACATATAATTATTACTTCGCAACATAGATAAGTACCAAGGACGCGTTGACATTTAAGCCGGGAGATTGCAGATACCAGGGCTGCAATAGGCCTATAAATTATGATTAAATTGTGGAATAGTTGGTCCAACTAATTCAAGTTGTATATGGTTTTTCAACACTGAAGAGCTCATGCATTCGATTGCCGATAGCTTGTGGTGGCGGACCAATAAGTCTTGTTGGCCGTCTATTGATTTTTCGACTACACTAGATAACGACAAACTTGCAGTTTGAATTTAGAAATTAAGAATTTACGAATTATTTAATCAAAATTAAGGTAAATATTGATATTAATTAAAGAAAGTGTAAAGATTATAACGCAAGAATGTATAACATTAACGTAAAAAATGGGATCAGCAACACGTATTGACTCGGATTTACAAATTCGTATATTTATAAATAAATTATGAAAACATTTGTGATCTGTGCGACATTGACTTGTTACAATGCCAGTGCCTCTAAAAATAACTGCAGCCAGCGAATTCTGCCACCACGGGTGCTGGACATAGACAGCGAGTACCATCTCTTGACCACACTAATAAATAAACAGGGACAGAAAGTATTTATGAATATGTTTTCTGTGCCATGCAACTTACGGGGTATTTGGCAAAACTTAAAAGAAATAAAATAAATTCAAAAATACGTATTGCACACTTTCACCAGCCAGTGCGCTTGAAAGTGAAATGAAAATTGCCTGAGAGGCACTAGCCTCTTGTTCCAACAAAAACAATAATTTAACCATACGCATGTGTGTGTGTGTTTACACAATTGAGAGAGCGGGTCGTGAAAATGATGGTAAAGATGAAAACAAACAATAACAAATGTACTCGTATATATGAATATATGAAAATTGCGGAGCACACAGCATGGGGATGATCAGCGCTTGCGCTTTTCCGTGGCTGCCGAGATGGGAAAAGAGGCAAGTGCAGGGGACATGTTGCAAATTATTTTGTCGTATTCATTATATTTTAGTTTTAGCCAACTGGCGGCAAATGCGGCAAAAATAACAGACTAATGCTCAAATTATGACCGACTGGGCCTTAAGAGTACCCGCAGTGTGAGCAACGAGCAGCGCCTCTGCCCCGTCTCCTTTCTTGTGTCTGTCTCCGACATCGTTGTCGTTGTGGTGCTGTTTTTAAAAATTTGCTAATAGTTTCAAAAATTTGCTTGGCCAGTTCGGAAACAACATTGGATCTTTGCGTAAGCAGTCGCCGTTCTTAGTGCAGAAAGATCTTAAATTTATCCAAGAAACCAATCATTTTAATTTAATATTATTATTTTTTGTATTTGTTTGTTAATTTTATCGATTTGATTTTATGTATTTGTTTACTTATGTGATCGTAAATTGTGAGAATTGTGCTGAAGCTTGAATGCAATATTTATGGTTCACGGCAGAAAAGAATTATTAGATAGGCAAAAAGACTGAAAAGTGTGAGCGCTAAAAATAAAATAATCGGGACTGCTATTTATGTAATAAAATTTTTTGTTAATACAACATCAAAATTCACAATACAGCGACGATTATGAGCTGTAACTGTAATTGTGATCATGTGCAGTGATGTGAACCGAACTGGATAGTTCCAGAGTGTACATATACGTATTTATATATGTATTAGTGAATACGTACTTATGTACTCCATTTTATGTGTGTGTTTTTCAGATAATGCAAAAACAATAAGAAATAAACGTCACAAAATGAGCCAACGCCACAGTTAACCTCAAATAATCAAGAAACTCACACAGCATCACTGGGATTACCACCAAGTGAATATTAACAGGAGAACACACACATAAACAGTTATACACGGACAGTTGCCTTAAGGTATTGAGCTTTAGAAGGAACGCCTGCGACAACGACAACAAAATGCGGACAACATCGTCGCAGCAACAGGCCGGAGCAGGGACGAAGCTGAAGTCTCGCCCGGGAACGGAGGAGAGCATGTCGCCCAGGAAAATGGGCATAATTGCGATTGTCACTGTGGTTGGATGCATTGCTATATTATGGCCAAAGGTATTTCATCCCATGATGTTCGGTGGCACGCCACCCAAGCCAAGCTTTAAGGATCCTCAACAGCGTGCTGGACAAGGCGGTGAGTGCTGAACTTGGATATCATTTAATTGCAATTATTATCTTATGTTTTAATTTATTAATTTTATTTATTTATTGAATATTGTAATCGTGTTGTGTGTCAATGTTGTCGTGCTCGGGACAGGGTGTTGTGATGTCGTGCTTGACAGGGAAGAGTTCATGAATGCTTCAAAGCCGGCTCTCGAGCCGTTTGGTCCACATTTGTATCGCAAGCAGATCAATTTGTACACCGGCGAAATAAGTAGGTGGCGCCACTGCGCAACCCAGAAGAAACTCAGTTTCTCTCTCTCTCCTCTTTCGTTCAGTTCGTTCAGCTCGACTAATGGCAATGTTTTTAAAAACTTAACTAACCTAACGGCTTTTTAATCAACCATAACATGTTGTATATATTTAAAATCGATTAATTTTTAATAATATGATTTCCCTAACTTCCTTTTCTAATTTTCATTAAGTTCGACTTTGTTGAATGCTCATTTTATTTGGTTTTATTCCAAATAGGTTTACGTCAGGAGCGGCCAGCCCACCTGCATCCGGAATCCATATACCAGGCAATGCGTGAGCGTGGTCGTGCAATACCTGCCACGCCCACTGTACCGATAGTCGAGCGCAAGATCTCGCCGAGCAATCCACCGCCTCGTATTGTTGATGGACGGGTGAGTTATGACTTCGATTTGCAGATCATTTTCCATAGACGTCGTCAAAGAATTAGGCTGCTAATTTGCATAAGGCATTGGGAATCGGTCATTTGCCATCGGAGGGATGTGGGAACGCTGGGGATGAGACATCAGCAAAGTACTATAAATAGATGAGTTTATTTTATTTGGATTTGGGTTTTGTTTTTATGACACTGCACGCAAATTGAAGGCAAAAAGACAGCCCAATGAAATGAAAATATACAGAAGAAACCGTAAAGGAAGAGTGGGATGAGAACAACAAAAATATTGTTCATATTGAACTTGTGCCAAATCTAAACGCGCCACCTGCCCGCGCCTCCATTTGTTGTAGTAGCCAACTATAAACAGTATAAGGTGTGCCGATCTCTGCCAATGTATGCCAATATATATTGCCTCAAACTGATTTCTGATTTTCTAGAACTGCGCTTTGGGTAATTGGCTGCAATGATGAGATTTCTTTTATATTTTTCATATCCAGCCTGGACCCATACCTGGCATGCGACCTCCGATGGGAGCTGGCGCCTTGCATCAACCACAGCAGCGAGGAGGCAGTAGCATGGGATTCCTCATGCCCCTCTATACCATTGGCATTGTGTTATTTTTCGGATATACGATTATGAAGGTTCTACATTTATGGTATTTGAATACTATTTATCATTATTAAGAATTGTATTTAATATTACAGATTGTGTTTAAGAAGCAAGTACCAAATGCTCCCTATGGACCCGCACCAACCGATCCGAGCTTCCGTCAAGAGGTGTTTGGGCAGCAGAACCACAGTCAGGTGGAGGACCTGGGCGGTACGAAATTGGGTGAGTTAATGGCAATCATTGTAGGTTAGCTTGAACTCAGTTATTTTTGAAGAGAGATTTCTAAATAGTTATGTATCGATATCTTGTAGTTATACAGTCTGCACCCTTAAATCCAATACTCGTACAACAAACACACCT
This sequence comes from Drosophila funebris, assembly GCA_018901825.1. Lineage (NCBI taxonomy): Eukaryota > Metazoa > Arthropoda > Insecta > Diptera > Drosophilidae > Drosophila > Drosophila funebris. The sequence continues at coordinate 5,786,791 of JAEIFK010000682.1, forward strand.
ACACACTCACTCTCACACACACTCACACACACTCTCACACACAAGCACACTCACTACTTAACTCATAATGAAAGCTAACCAATCCGTTAATTTGTATTTGTACTTTCTGCGTTGCCATTTGCGAAAAAAGGTTGGCGCGAACATCACACAAGTAAGCCAGATAATAGAATTGATCATTTTTGATTATTTATTGATATTGATTAAGTATTAAGTTCATCTGGTATGAGTGATATAATATAATGTATGGATATAGAAGAGCTTAGTGAGAATCGCTCTTCGCTCTTTTGAGTTTTAAAATATGTCCTCCTCATTTGGTGTAGCAGCTAACCAAGTGCCTCGATGTGTGTCCATTCGGACAGCCAATTACTTGATACTCACACACATATATATATTTATATATATATCCCTAAATGTTGTACTTGTATGTATGTATATAAGTGTCTACTAATTCACGATCCACAACCAATGAATGCATTCGCAATATGACATATGAGTAGAGTGCACTCACGTCGTTTTGATTATTGTTTATGTTTTTTTTTGCTTATGCTGTATATAAGCTCATTATATGTATATATAGTAAATAGTAGTAGTAGTAGTTGTTGTTTTTATTGTTGTTGTTGCCTCAACCTAACTGTTAGTTAAAGCAAATCCTACGCAAACTTTTTAGGAAGTGCGACGAGCGCATCGAATGGCAGGCGCAACGATAAGGAGCTCTACAATGCCACCTTGTCGGCGGCTGAATTGGCCACGAATCTCTCCAGCACGCTGAAGGCTCACCAACAGCAGTGCCACGCCCAGCAGGCGAGCGCCCCAAAGTCCATCGCCGAGGTGGAGAAGACGCTGTTCAATAAGGAAACGGAGCAGTTAATGGAAATTGAAAAGTTACGCAAGAAGCTCGAGGACACGGAGCGAGAGATGGCAAAGTTAATTGCCGAAATGAACACCGATCAGTATGAGGCAAAGGTTAGCATCATCAATCGTAGCTAGCGACACCTCTCCAGTTCATGGATCTAGTATCGCATTCACATTTATCCCATGAATCACGTTTAGATATTTCGCACTATTTTCAATACAATTTAATTAGTACAATCACATCTTTAGTTGACGCGTAAAGTATAACAAGTAATGTGTTTTTAAAAGCGCGTTTAATCTCATTTATTAATTAATATATGCTATATTTTTTTCTCTTATATTATTCTCATTTTTAAGATGATTGCTATGAAGTTTCTCAAGCGGCAGCCAAATTTCTAATGCAACCATTTACTACATATTCAAATATCACAGAAAAAGACCAAACTAAGTACAAGACATGTATTCGTTTCTACTTTTGATTTCTAGTAAATATCTGAGTTACCATCCATACCTGTACCTGTATCTGAACCTGTCCATGTACCTCTACCTGTACCAGTACCTGTAACCTAATCCTTGAATGGTTTGCCAGTTTGACATTCCCCAAAGATTCATCCTTCAGCTTTGTGCAGAAGAATCAGCATTTGCATTAATTCTTCGCTCTTGAGTTGCATGCAGGAGCGCAGCTTTAGAAGATCGTTCTTGAAGCCTGTCTTCTCCTCCTGGTACCAATTCATTTCTTTTATTCTCCTTGTCATGCTTCAACTGTTGCATGCGTGGGCCACGATAACTCGACTGTTCTCTCTCTCTCTCTTTCTCTCTGTGTATGCCTCTTCTTGTTGCACTCTTACTAAACACCTTACTCGTATATTTGGCGTCTATATTTCTAACTTTGCTCTCTATCTACGATCGGCATGCGAAACCGTAGTCCTACTAACTATCCAACTACTCAGATCTGCTATGTACTATGTATAACTATACTTAATTGTATCTGTAGCTCTGTAATAACTACTCGTAAATAACTACTTATGATGGGGACATATTTTAGAAACCAAAAACAAATGAGAATTGGAAACAATCAAAGATACACAGTTATGTACATACTTGCTATATACATAAGTATGTACTATATTCAAACCTTTTCGATTTATATATCATGCCAAATCACAATTCACAATTCATACATCGAATGAGGAGTTTATCAAAATCAATTATTAAATCGGTCGTTATGTGTATTTCTCTCTCTCTCTCTCTCTCTTTCTCTCTTCCTCTATATATTATATATATATGTGTATATCTCTCTTTGTGTATTGCACAATTCGATTAGTTGTAACGGCGATACAAGGTCTTATAGACGCTGCCGATGAGCAATTGAACGTTCGAGACGTGCACAAGTCGAGGATTGATACTGATACTGATATTGAAACTGAAACTGAAACTGAAACTGATTTAAATAAGGTTAGCGCCGTCCTCGGGCCCGCCCCAGAGCAATCGTTGAAAGTTATCTTAACTCTTTCGTTATGTTTATTAACCAGCAAAAGTAACTGAGAAGCCCCTAATTAATAATATGTTTTCGTTTTCGTTGCGTTTTCTTAACAACAATTAAGTAAATATAGTTTTTTATTGATTTTTCATTGTTCTTAATTAACATTTTATTAGTTATTAGTTATTATATTGCTTTTGTGTGCTTTTGTTAGAGCGAAACCTATAGAAAATGCTCATGTTTTGTTTATTTATTTAGCTCCAAGTATTTGCCTTCAATAACTTCTTGTATATTTGGCTCAAATAGCAACACGACAACAACGAAAATTCGAATCTGACCAATGTAGACAACCAAAACATTTCCAATGGGCATACAATCATCGATCAGGACCAGGATCAGGACAAGGCAAAGGCAAAGGCAAAGGCGGCTAAAACGAATCAGCAACTGCAACAACAGCAGCAAAGGAAACGTCGTGACATCAGCGCTGAGCGCGAAGTAACGGTAAACATATATGCACAGATTAATTGAAATAGTATTCCATATCTTATTTGATATTCATTTTGTATATACTCGCATGTGATATGATAATATTTGTGTGGTGCAGGTTCTTGGCATGGAGGTAACAGCAAGTTGCGAGGGCGGCCAAAGGTGGACTGGACGCCCTCCAACACCTGTTTATCGCGCATATAGTGAACATGTAAGTGCCTCTGATGCACCTTTTTGCCAACTCTCGATCCTGCCACAGTCAAAGAATGTTCCAAACAGCAAAACACTTTGAAATCCTTACTGCTTTACATGTGATACTAATATTTACAAATATAATTTAAGCAAATCGAATTTAATTGTATAATCAGAGAATACAAAGAGAGCGATGAACATTGCAACAATTTATCGTAACAACTTGAATTTGATTTGATTACAGTCCAGTAAATTGGAAGATAATCTACCCGAGCCGCAGTCCATTTACTTGGAAGGCGCCTTGGCACACGACTCACAGATTTTGGTTACCGATTCACAAACAAAACGAGAAGAGGTCTATGACTCTGAGCTGAATGGATCATCTGAAGAACCGGCCGTAAATATCATAATTAAACATGAATTTGAATATAATTTATATATTTACATTGATCATCATTATAAATAGGTCATACTCAGCAGCAAGATGACGTTATCATTGATTAATTTGGATGCAAATCAACAAAATGGTAACGAGAACAAACAGGAAATCGAAAGTCCCTTGGCTGATGATATTGAAATAATTGGACATGACGAACACTAAATAAAATGTCTCGTACTTACGAGTATACACAAGCAAGCTTTATGCAGATGTAAGCTAAGCTCGTATAAATGTTTGGACATAAACAATGCCGAAATCGCATCCAAATCGCGTTGTTGATTTGTCTAACTTGCAATATTCAAGTTCATTTGAGGACAGAAGCCACAAAACACCACACAATTGAAAGATATGAGTGAAATATGACAAGTTCACCGCGAATGTTATGACTGATTAAACAAACAAAGATCCTGTTAATTAATTGACATTTGATTTGTATATAATTATGCTTATCTGTATGTATGTACTGTGTATTGAGTTTGATATCGATTTTATTTTCGAAATCATATAGTTTTTGCTTTGTATCTGCTCCCATTCGATCAACTTAACTCCTAATTGTATGCCAAAAAAACTCATTAAATGGATATTCATAGTACTTCTACTTAAATCGCTAGATGTTATGTGTATATTTATAGTCGACATGCGAACAAAAAAACTAGTCTACCACCATCGATTTAAGAACTAAACGAATGCACATTTGAAATCCATCAATTCGTATAATCATAAATGGTACTTTTTCGAATAAACTACATCCTTACCATATAACTTTTATTAAATCGTTCGATTGCACCTTATGATTAAAAAACTAATGTTAGTGCCACAATGTTTGTGAATTTAGTTTAAAATCAATACGTACGTATAAATTGAGAATTAATTACAACTTGATTTGAAAAAAAAACCCGCCTTTTTCTTCCGTAATAAGCATTTGCAGCTCGTTAAAATTTAAAAATTGTACCAACGGCTGCATTGGGGTGTCAGCACTCTGTTATTTAACAAATGTTGACTGTAGCCACGGTTGCCACTTCATGAAAAGTACCAAGTGTGGCCGTAGCCTGCTTGCTAAACTCAAAAAGGCACATTGACAATATTTTTTTTTTGTATTTTAGGTACACACTGCTCAACAGCTGTTTTGCCAGCCAGGGCCGCATTTGGAATAAAAATTACGTAAATACGGCAGGTTAGTAGAAAATTAAACGGTTTATTAAGGGATTCAGCGTGTTTTAACCGGTAAAGTTGATTAATTCTGCAATTGGCAGTTGGCCAAAGAGTTCTACAACGTTCATTAAGCACTTTACATGCGATAATTAACCAATGACCAAGCGGTAGCTAAATTTCGGAATACATGTTGTGATTATTATTTATATTATTTACAGATCTAAGTAACATTTGCTTTTTCGTTGTAATTAGATAAAGATGTCGTTCTTACGCTCCAAATACTACGACCATCCCGATGGCGAGGATGCCTTTGGAAAGATTGTGGCCACAAACAGATACGCTGTCGTGACCGGATTGGCGTGGTCCACAGTGGACGTGCTGACGCTGAGCAAACCAAAAGGTTACCTGCCCACGATTGGCCGGTTTGCCTACAATACGGGTCCGTTGATGGGCATGGCTACAGCATTTACGCTTACCACACTCGCTGCCACTAACTTGCGCGGCAAGGATGATAAGTAAGGTTGTCTGCATTAACTAGATTCTAAATTAACTCCCTGCTTTGCATTACAGAATAAATTATCTGATTGGTGGCTTTGCTGCTGGAGGCGTCTTTGGCGCATGGAGACACAATCATGTAGCTGGCCTAGTCGCCGGTCTATTCCTAGGTGAGTTGCCGTGGAACTCTCGGTGCGCATGTATATTAATGTATTCTATTTCTGTGTCCAGGCATGGCTGGCGTTATCAAGAAGATGGCCATTGAACAGGGCTGGGAATTCTTCCCTGATTCAACCACGCATCAATATGGTGGCTTAAACATTGCTCAGAACGACTATTCCATTATAAGCGAGCGCCCCAAAAACTGGACTTCGGAAAAGAAGTAATTAGCAGTAGTCAAATGTGTGCAAGAGTCAATCACTGATCATGGTTAATAAGCTCTTGCGTTTGTTTAGCTAATAATAATCGAAAACTAATGCAACCGAATAAATGCCAAGTGAGAGGTGATAATCTACAACGTGTGTCAGCTTATGGTGAAGTTGACGGTTAGGCTGAGAGGGAAGTTGTGCAAATATACATATAAGTTTCGGCAATGTCAGCGCTTTGGCGCGAATTAACCCCAACAACGGATGACAACAACAGCAACAAGGCAAGCGGAACTCAGTCACGCTCAGTGTTAAGCCAACAGTTTATTATTTTGATTCCTCGGCGGCCCATTTAAAAAGCCATGAATGTGCACTTAGTCATTTTGGGCCTTTTCTCTTCTCTTACGTCTCTTTCGTCTTACGTCTTTTTACCTTTCTCAAGCAAAAATTTCTTGATTCTTCTGTAGAAATGTTCGGTTCTGTGACTGACCTCTAAAGCTGGAGACCGTTACGCGAGATCTTTTGTTCAATTTACTTTATTATGTTCTTATGTAATATATTTATTAGAATGAGTTTCTTTTCATATTTGTATAGACAATAGGAAAAGTGGGAATGGAACTCTTGGAGAATGCTAACTGCTAAATGCTAAACTCTAAGCATCTATTTCGAAACTCACCTTGATCTTTGAGCACACTTCCAGCTCAGTTCCCGATCCCCCTTAGGCAGGCGAGAAAACCAGTTGAGCAGTTGAGCATGCCCCCAGAGAATTAAAGTGCGCCAGTCACTAAAACTGACTAATCTCTGGCAGCTGCTCCACTTCGCTGTCTGTCTGCCCCAGTCGGAGTTGGAGTCGCAGTCGCAGTCGCAATGGCTGTCGCTGTCGCTGTCGCTGTCTCTGTCGCAGTCGCAGTCGGGTCTCCAGCTGTCAGAGCTGTTGAGCATGAGCATAAAGCGCAGAGAGATCGGCCCCTGATTTATTGTATGTTCAGCGCATTTTCTGTTACTCTGCGGATGACATCATCATTGGCAAAAATATAAAAAGCAACAAGCAAAGATTCCATTAAAAGTAAAATAAATTGCATATTTTGTATGGAACATTTGTGGATTTCACTTTCAGTCTCCCCCTCTTCCTCGTCCACTGGCTCTTCCTCCTCCCTTACCACGCGTTGACAAGGAATATAAAATCAGACGGAAATGCTTCGCAGTGAGGCGCACAAGGGTCTCATTTATCAGTAATATTCAGAGAGACATCCCCAGAAGAGAGAGAGAGAGCGAGAGAGAAGAAGCATCCACATACAACTGAATACACGTATGTTTATATGGTAATGCGACCCTTAATGACACTTTCAGCTAATTGGCGTAACGCTTTTGCCCTTCTATTAAATGTCAATTATTTTCGCCCCTGATGACACTTATCCTGCCGCTGGGGCAGTTATTCCTTCCCTCTGAGCGGGCTGAGTTCGCGTGCCAAGAGGCTACAAAATGTAAATATGCAAATGCCAAGCAAGGATTACAACTAGCCACGTCTCTAGAGGATTAGTCGCAAAAGTATTTGAAGTTTATGCTGATTGTATACACTCAGAGCATGATCTGAAAGCTTCCTAATTAATGAGACACTTGGAAACACACACAATGGAAAACTTCAGTTTGTAATTGTCATGTCAAAATATTGTCACTCTGAAGTCGTCTTCGTATGCGTTGTGGGTCTTTAGAGAAGGCGCTCGTAATTAATCTTATTACGGGTACTTCTGATGGTGCCCACATCTCTCTTGCGCCCAGTTGCTAGTCGCATTTACGGACTCGCCGCGCACATTCACATCTTGTAATCCTTTTAATAAACCCGCGCAACTCGCGCGACACCAGCGTCAATTAATCACCAAGATCGAGAAGAGCAGTTAAGACAGCGGAGGGAGAGGGGGGCTAAATGCCGACGCCGCAGAGCCACAACGCACATTCATACTCATCTATGGGTCGGCAGCGCACAACACACAACACACAACACAATTCTGCAATTAAAGATCGGCGACAAGGCACAACACAAAAGAAGATACATACATTCGTATACTGTGTGTGTTTGGATGTGTGTATCTGCATCTGCAACTGCAGCTAAACATATTTGTTGTTGTTGCCATTGAATCGGTGTCAAACTGCAACGCACAGTGGTTCATGGTACTTTAATGTTTATTTGATTTATTGAACATCAAGAAAAGTCGAATAGAAACTTAAAAAGATAACTAAATAAAAAATAAATAAATAAATAAATAAATAAATAAATAAATAAATAAATAAATAAATAAATAAATAAAAAAAAATAAACAAGTAAATAAGTAAATAAATAAATAAATAATAAATAAAATTGCAGGAAAAAATGCTATCTAATATAAGACTTTAAATATTAAATATATAACTAATAAGTTAAACTAAAAATGATATATAATTTATTTCTTAAAGAGAATGGCAAACAGAAGCCTGCTTATGTGATATTGAGAGATTTAATCGATGCAAATAGCTGCTGAACCACTGTGCCTGTGATGAGTTTGCTACTGCAAATGCAACGAGTAAATGCAGCTATGTATGGGGCCAGGGACACAATCCATCATTGCACACAGCTGCAGCTTGGGTGCGAAGCAAGGCGAAGGGAGAACGGTTAAGAAAAGAGGGGGAGGGGGATGCATAGAGAGTGAGAGAAAGGGGAGAGAGAGAGAGATTTCATGTTTGTCGCTGCAATGACATTCTGAGTAGCCGCTGGCAAACACAGACAACAGACAATAGACTTACACAGAGCTCAGCATCTTCGTCGCTTGCGAGATGCAAATGCAACAAATGCAGATACAGATACACACACACACACACACACACAGTAAAAGAGAGTCCATATCAGATTCACTTAACCCGATCGGCGACAAGCAGCGCCGGCATGGGGGTCATAAGTGCAGAGTAAATAAAATATTTTTGAGTTAGGCAACAACATCAAAATGACGATGACGCTGAGGAAGAGGATGAATATGAAGCTGAAGATGAAGTTGAACATGAAGCCGAGTCCCAAGACGTTGCCAAGACGTAGCAACAAATGAAGTGATTGAATGCATTCTCCAACCGAGTGAGGGTTGGCAGGGGGGAGGCTATGGAAATGGGAAACTGAATGGGAAAGCAACAATAGCACGCGTTGGGGTCTTCTTACGATCAGAGTGTGTGTGTGTGTGTGTGTGTGTGTGTGTGTGTGTGGTTGATGTGGAGTCTGCGTCTCAAGTTGGATAACAATATATTCAAAACGGGGCCGCAGCGTCTCCATCGACAGATTGATTTCTTTAACGTTTCCTTTTTGCATTCATCAATTTGTGGCAAGCAGCCCGGCAACACTTTTGGTGAGCCATGTTTACTACATAAATATATATATATATAAATATGTATACGTATATATGTATATATATATATATATGTATGCATATGTGTGTATACAGCAACACATGTTTTATCGCTCAGCTCAACTCAATTGAAGGCCTGCCTTGTTGGCTCTGTCGAGAGGCTGTTGCTTTGATTGACATCTCTTCAATAATCCCAGAGCATTGTCACTTACAATTGAATGTTGCAACACCAAGAACTGATGAAGATCAGCGGGTATAAAAACTGTCTATACTTAACATAACATTTATTTAATTTAGTTTAACTAGTTATACAATGCACAGTTTTAACAGCATCTAAAGTTCGCAATCATTGTCAGTTATAACTAATTGCAAATACTTTAATTAGAATTATTGTAAGCAATATTTATTACTGAGATAATATTCAACTTTCTAACAATAAGATTAATAAGTAATTTATGCTTTAAAAATGTATTAACTCGATTAAAAGGAGCAGCTCTTGAAGATGTTTGGGCGGACTGTTTATCGCTGTTTTATTGACTGTTTTATTGTATATAAATAAATAAATAATATAAATACAAGATTCAGCTATCACTTATCTACTGCTACTAAATATAACAATATTTCAACTACTTTAACTTTATTAAACAACAGAAGCAACATTGTCTGTATATAGTTTAGTATTTCTAAGCTTCTAAAGTTGCCCGAAGGAAACTATAGATCCCTTACTATCTAGTCTAGTCTTACATAGCTCTTTCTCTTACTACAGCCACTTCTCGGAGTGTATATTTTTATAGATCTGTGGAAGAAGTCAAGTAGACTATCTATTGACTTGTGGCAGCCACATTTGAAACATTCTGTTGCCGCTGATGGCAAACAGACTTGTTGCAGCTGAATCGCATGCATGTGCCACAATGTTGATAATGATTTTGGTTTTTGATTTGAACATAAAAAAGCGTAGAGGGGAAAGAGCGCAGAGGGGCAAAATGCATAAATCAAGTGGAAATTCGTCACAAATGACAACGACACGCAACATTTGTTGCAAATGATGTGCGACACTTGCGGCATGTGAATGTTGCAAGATGGTGCAGCAGCAACTCGTTTATGCTATTGCCAACTTTCAGCTCCTGCATTCAATTGCGACTCTTGTGGCAGCTGCTAATTTGCTTTTGTTGGGTGGGGTGTCTGCCTGCTGGCTTCCTCCTCGATCGCAACTCACACACACCAACAAGAAATGAATATGAATATGAATACAAATATGAATATGAATACAAATATGAATATGAATACGTATACGAATTCTTGCTGGCGTCGTTAGCTGCTCAAGTGGCATTCTTGGGCTGCCACAGCGGCTGCCTCATTCATTCAAGTGGCTTCCGCTCGCACAGTAAATCTTTGGGTTGGGCGTGGAGTGGGCGATCTTGTCGTGACTCATGTGAACCCTATACACTCTCAATTCATAACGAATCACAACTTAACCATGCGAAATGAACTTTTTATTGTTCGGCATTTAAAATCAACTCTCTCCCTCTCTCTCTCTCTCTCTCTCTCTCTTAAGTGCCCCTAATGGCAATCGATTGACATCGATCCATGCCACAAGTGTTCTGCCTCTCTCTTGGTGCCCCCATCAATTGCAACTGCAACTCAAGTTGAAATCTCTGCAGCTTTCAAAGCTTTCAATTGTGCGCTACCGTCTCGGGGTTACTTGGGGTTTCTTCCCCACTCCCCATTCTCCTTCCCTCCTCCCTCCTCCCACCGCTCCTCGCTTATTTATGGACTGCATTCTGTATCTTTCATTTGCTCATTCGTTTTATGCTGGCAAGCTGAAATCTCGGCAATGCATTGTGCTACAATTCCATTTACAAAACTTCCCCGAATTTATTTGAATGCACTAATTATGCACTAGAATGAATACCCATTGTTTGCCAGCGTACAGGGTATATGCGACTCAGTTTACAAAGCAACTCTGAGTAATTAAGATTATCAGAGTTATGCTATATATAGAGGAGTTCTCTCTGGAATGGTGTTCTACGAATTATAGAGCATGCTTATAGTCGTTCAATATGTGCAGAAATTAGGAAATACAATATTTCGGGTAACTTAATTATATTTCGGGGGCCTCACTCAATTGATTCAATTATGCAGAGCAAATCATTATTTTTTGTTCTTGATCAAATCCCACAATTATTTCAATTGGGAATAGAGAAAATCATTGGAAATGTTTGCTCAGTTGTCGGGTGGCTTCAAATTATAGTAATATTCCCTATGTTAGCAATTTTAGAAAGTGGATAACAGCTTTATTGAGGGATTACGCTGGGGGTATGCGAGCTTAATAAGTTCATTAAGCTACCACAGTGGATTGTTAGGGATTGAAATATGATTGTAAATATTAATCCCAAAGGAACCGTTACGATTTATTGCTTGTAATTAATATCTTATCGAAACTGTGAACATTAGGAATAATTACATAATAATATTGTAAATATGAGTTTTATTTCCGAAGCAGGAAATGTATTTGAAGCATAATTTGAATTTAACAGTTCAATTTGTAAGTTGAACTTATGATTTGCCTCTGCATCTTAACTCTTCTGCTGGCAAACATATATCACTTTGTAAGTACTATATCTGACAGGTCAAATAAGCTATACTATCTAAACTGTGCAATCAAAACTGCCACAGAGAACCAGTGTAACTAATGCTAATGTAAGAGTGTAATACTCATATACATAGATGTACATAGTTGTATTCATGACGATATCGAATTCCGTCATCTCCAAAGAGAGACCAATTCATTTGGCGAGTGCAAGGGGGCGGGGGGGAGGGGGGGGTGGCTGGCATCGTTTGTTTTGTCTGCGAGACCTTTTACATTGTAGTTGAATCTATTGTCGAGACCCACTCACTGTACTTTGTCTTTGTATGTGTGTGACAGCAAAGACAAGACAACAACGCTCAATTTGCGGTGCTTCTTTGCACCTCCCCACTCCACTCTCTACCCACCCCTGCTTCACTTGTGCAGTGTTATCTATTGAACACATTTGGCTCCGTCTTCTTCTCCTTCTCCTTCTCAGTCTCCTTCTTCGTCTTCGTCGGGCTTTTTCACTGTGTCACGCATTAATTGTCATTGTCTGTCGTTCGTTTGTCGTATCTGTCGTCAGTTGCTTCAATTTCGGCTAGCTTCCGTTTTCTCTGCTGCTATTTGTACCCAGTGTTTACAGCAAACAATGGGTGGCTTGGCTTGTTACATGCGCCTTGGGGAAGGAGTATTCTCTATAGAGCAAATTTTAGCTATGGAGATTAATGAACAAGAATAAGCAGCTCCACCCTGAACTGAAGGGAAATATCTTCTGCTTGAGGCTATGCTAAGTTTGTAAGTAAGATATGCTCTATATTCTTAATTAAATTGATTGATTAGTTTTGTTTTTTATATCTGATTGAAGACAATGAAATAATGTAAATAATATGTATACTAACAGATCGTAATCATTACTTTACTATGATGTATTTTAAATATGTTATTTAATTAATTCATTTAGCCTTATGTAAAGGGTATATCGCAGTCGATATTCGTCTAGTTTTTAATATGTTTTTCTCTCTGTGCCAATTATGCTTTGTTCGACTGTTTACTTTTGATCGCATTATATCGCTTTTATTATCTATGGGTGCGCTACTTACTAGATACACTTTGGCCACTCAACTGGTGAGGCGTGGGCGTGCGCAGTGGGGGTAGGGGGAGGAGGAGTGGTATAGAAATACGTATTTTAGTTATGGGTTTCGCTTTGATGGCTCCTCATTCACCTCACTTGGTCACCTGTGCGTCGCAATTCGTGACAATTCCCATTTTACTGTGGTATTCATCTCAAAATTTACAGTTTTTGCTGTTCTTGTACTGCTCCCGTGAGTAGGAGGGGGGAGGGGAATTAATAAACATCTGCCGCTAGATTCTCAACACAGTCGATTATCACTTTTCGACATGCTCTTGACTTTATGGCCAGCATCGAAGATTTGTCGCTGACAACTCACAACATGTGGAAGTCGTGGTAATTACGGGCATCACGCACATCTCACATAAAAACGTCTCATCTGAGCCCGGGGGCGGCTCCAAGTTCTTCACATTTTAGTGGCAATTTAGGAGAAATGCGTGTAAAAAGTTGTCTTAATGTCAATTCACATTCAGTTGGTTCTTGCTTGGCTTTTTGTCGTATCTAAAGAACAGAATTGTAGCATTATTTGTATATAGTACTAGCTTAGTTTTGCTATCCAAACAGATCCAAGAAGTAGTATTGCAATAATCTAATTAATTTCACTTTTATTTTATGAAATTTATGATCCCTTTGTTGGCTTTGGTTGCCACATTTTATAGCCATCAATCAAGTGCGATAAAAATGTAATCAAATTAAACTATTTGAAATGTGAAATTTACTACATATTTACTGTATGCCATATATATTTATATTTATATTTTCATTTTCATTTCCAATTCCATTTCAGTGTTTATTGTGTGTTGTATTGGGAAATTTATGGACGTGGCACATGCCACAAAGCGAGAAGAAGAACAAACAATGCAGCACCCTCTGAAACTATTCAGTGGAACTGCAATGGAACCTTTTGAAACATTATCGAAATTGAATCACTCGAGCAATTTGTAATGCTACCCCTCCTAGGAAACGATGCTCCCAAAATCAGCTAGACAGCCTGTCACAGTAAGTAAACGGAGTAGAAGTTGAACGCAAATGGAGTGCATATGACTGGGAGTGTTATCAGGAGGAGCAGGGTGAATCTGGTCTGCAGTTGGATAAACATGACCAGAAAATGTAAACATACGCTGCTTATTATGAAATCTTTCACCCTTCAAAGTTATTTTCTAGTTTCTATTTGCATTGCATCAATTTTTGAGTAAATTGGAGACGCACAAAAAAATAACAGAAGAAAGAAGGGAAACCCCCTTCGTGTTGAAAAGAAAACAAAAGTAAATGAAATTACTGGCACGGCATACAGGACACTGTGTTTGGGCATCCTGCGGCGCAGCCTGTTGAGTAATGTGACTGACGCACGCGTCTTGCATACGGAAGGAAACTGGAATTAACCCCAGGAGCACACGGCAGCTGACATACAAACAGGACTTAAGGGCTTCAGGACATCTAGAGCGAAAGGGCTGATATTCGTGGGGGGGCCGGGGGCGGTAGAGACCATCTGTATCAGGTTCTGCTCTTCGGTACAGTTCGCTGATTTCATTACATAGCCTTGTGCTTATGCTGAATACTTTGCACACGGTTGCCAGGCCACGCCCTGCCCTTGTTGTGACAACCCTCGATGACTCCCTGTCTGGCCGGGTCTTGCGGCCATTTATTTATCCCAGTTGCCCACGGAATGGAGCGGTGGTCTTGTTAAGTCGCCGCTTATCTGCAGTTAAGTCCTCTAGTAAACCAAAATAAACAACTACAACCCTCGGGACTTGAGAGCTGTCGTCTTCGTGATATTTATGACCATCTTTCGGCAACGAATGAATCCAATTTAATGCGTTATTTTGTTTTAATAACTTTGCAGTCAAAGCAGAGACTTTACTTGATGCATCTTTGAATATTTTATACGTTTGTTTGTTAAATAAATAAACAAAAAACTCTGGGAAATACTGAATTTGAATGGATTTCTAACGTCGTCTAACTGTTCAATGTTCATATATCAAGTTTCCTCTTAATAAAGGCGCAAGGAAGTCAGTCCGAGGCAGGAGATCTTAGCTCAGCGGGGGATAGAGCCGAGCAGAGAAGTCAATTGCTTAAAGTTTTATATAAATATCGCTTATTACCATTTAAGTAAGAATTCTTGAGGTCTACGAAACTGTAATGTTTTTCATAATAAACTTAAAAATGTGCATTACGTTTAAGCTCAGCTAATGTACAATAATACTAGTTAACTACACAGGTGCCAGATAAACAATTAGAAACTGTTTTTAAAAGCTCGTTCTTGCTCTTTAAAATCAAAAGCGAAAGTTGGCAAAGTGCGCGCAGTATTTTTGTTGGGTCCGACAACACATTAAACTGTATTAATTATAATCATAAACTATAATTTTCACCCAACTCGCAGCAAGAAAAAAAAAATAAATAGAATCACTGACCGGAAAGTCTGAACTGAGCAAAAAAGAAAGCGCGTGATACATAAGTACAAATACATGTATAAATACATGTACATATGTATGTATATATTTACATACGATTCGTATGTCTAGAGACTCTACTTGAAATTAACTCCGTTGACAATTGTTCGCTAAGGGAAAAACTGTTTGCCATTTTAAGCAATATGTTGTCAGAGAAGTCACATGTCACATAGGTCGTACGTATCGCATGGATCGCACCCAAAAGCGAAGCCAACAATCCCATGTTCTGGTTATGGTTACAGTTCAGCGCGTTTTGCGTGCAAAAAAAAACCAGAATACGAGTTCTCCGCTAGCTTGTCTTGCCTCTATGTTGCGTGGGTGTCTACATACAACTTGACTTTGAAGTCAGACTAAAGTTTTAAAGGCAAATAGTCCGCGAGTAGTATGCATATTTTCAGTAGATCAGTAACGTTAGGAACTGGAATCGAAGTAGCTGAAAGGAATGCTCTCTCAATTGTATCATTCATCATTTAAATACATATATATGTATATAGACAACAGGTTCCACTTAACAACAATTATATTCTGAGTTCCTATTCCGTTCGAAATTAGCATGCCAGTGATTCCCACACTTTGTTAAATATAACATTACAGTTGTGTACTGCATACGCCCAGCTCTTTAACTTTTAATTTTAACTCTTGCTATGTAATTTAATTCAAAACACTTCTTAAGATGTACACGCATACATGTACATGTACATGATGTATGTATATTTTTATTCTTTCGCTGTAAGTTCACTTTTTATCTCCTTCGTTTGCATTCTGCACGCAACTGCGTTGTGGAGGTGCCGCAAATTTCTTTAAACGAAACTGGATTTCCTTTCGACATGGTATTTCCATGTGTGGGTGTGAGTACAAGTGTGAATGTGTGTAAATATGAGTGCATTTTGCTTTAGGTCGCGTGTCCGTGTCCATGTCCATGTTGCCGAGTGTGTCACTTTTCTCTTTTATTGCATTATGACATTTATTTATGATCGCTCTCCCCCACACAATGCACACACATGCAAACTCACACACATTCACAGTCGTACTACAAAGGGAGTGTTGAAAAACTACATGCATAAGCCATTCCAGGGCTGCTTCAATGTCATATTGCCAATGGTCACTCGCTCATGTGTACATATGTATATGTATTTATGTATAACGTGCTATCAGTTCCAGCTCCAGTTACATGCGATATTTATGTTCACGTTTCTCCATTATGCTTTGCTCCTCATCCTTTGCTGCGTTTCTATAGGAATTGTCACGTACTTACACATGCAGGTATGTACATGTATACATACTTATGATTGCGAACTCAAAATAGTACATATGCATATGTACATTTGTGTATGTACACATATGCCAAATGCCAAATGCAAACGCAAACCCGTGTTGAGATCCCAAACACGAAACTGGGCTTCGACTGAATCACACCTTTGTTGCCGTTACTTTTGAAATTGATAAATGAAAAGTCACACACAGCGACACATGCATATGCATGTAAGTGTGTAGACTTTCAACAATGTGCATGCGTCAGCCTGTTGTTGTTGCTGCTGCTGTTTTTTTTTTTTTTTTTTTTTTTGAAGCAGCTCTGGGTGGGACATTGTGCATAAATCACAGTAAGACACACATACAACAAATGATCTGATGCTGTTGTTGTTGTTGATATTGTCTTTGGTCTGCCAGTTACTTTGTTTCGCGTGTTTTTCTTCTCGCATAATTTTTTTTTTTTTCTGTGGCAAAGAACAGTTAAGCATAACCAAACCTTGCGTAATGCAATTAAGTTTCAGAGAGAAAGCCCTTGACATAGTCAACTTGAGATCAGTCCAAGTCGAAGCTAACAAGAGAAAGAGTGGAGAGCGCTGAGAGGGGGAGTTGCCTGCCTCTTGACAGTCTGCGATCAGTCATCATAATTGCTGTCGCGGCGCAGAACAATTTAAATTCATTCAAAAACTCGTAAACTTAATTACTGTAAAACGAGCAACAGATACAACAACAACAATACGAGAAATTACAATAACAACAGTGTAATACAAGCTGAATACGCTGCAAAAAATTACATCTTAAATGAAATTCAGTGTCAATGCTAATTGTAGGAGGAGGGAAAGGGGAGGGGGGCATTTATGACCATATCGTATGCAAATACAGTCATGTTTGACAAGAAAGCAATTATAGCAAAGCATTGTTAGGCGTACCATTACAATAACAATAGATGTAGAATAAAGATGATGCAAACTAAAAGATATGTCACGAACGCATATATTTCTAGATAATATCTTTTCACATAAACATAACTAATTCAGTGTCAACACTGTTAAATAAAGCTCAAGCACTTCAGGTAACAATTAGAACAATTTGAAAGCAGAATAATTCATAATCTAAGAAAATGTAAGGTTATGTTTACTTTTCACTTTGGAAGACTTCGAAAATTCTCTCAGTCTATGTCTCAGTCTCTAACTGAAGTGTATTTTGTATTCTTATTCAACTGCAACAGCATCAGAGTCGTGGTAGCCACTTTAACGGCTTTGGTACGTGGTGTTGGCGTTAATCTTGGCCGGGTCGGTTTCAAAATAGCGCTGGCGGCAGTGAAACTTGTCCCGGTCAAGAGGAGGCCCTTAAGTGTAAATTGGCCATGTCCAGCTCTAATGGATCGACGCACGCCAGCGCGAATGGAAAATGGAAAATAGAAAATTGCTTATGGGCATCACACAGCATTGAAGTACCATATAAATGGCAATGAATTGCCAGCGATCGTGCAGGAAAAACACCATGGAAAACTTGTTCAACACGAAAACACGCGCCAAAACAATCCGGCAATGCGATGGGAAAGTTGAGAGGCCCCACTAACTGTTAAACAGGCCGCATTGAGACTACGAATGCCTACGAAGGAGCACCGAACTGCAGATCCTTGTGGATTGTGTCAGGCATGTGGGCTGCTTCCGTCAGTCAAGAAGGCAGCCAAGTTAACCAAGGTTTCTTATTCGTTATAATCGAGCACAAAAGGTTCAGGCTTAAGAAAGCCAGGCAAAAGCAGCGCTAAAAAAAACTGCAAGCTTGAAAATATTTGTATGTATAAACAAGGTGCAAAATAAATAAAAATGGAAAAAACTGTTAAAGATGCCGACGCACAAATACCCTTTAGAACTGAAAGCAGAACGCAATTGAAGAATCTACTTTGAAATCTGTATATAAATTGTTTTCTATTTAGACAAGCTTTGCTAAATAGTCAATATACCCAATGAGAGCGTAACAAAATCAACAAAGAGTCAGTTGGAGTCAGTTAGTCAACAGTTGGCCGGGTTGCTTACATTGTTGTTGCTGCTGCTGTTGCTGTTGGGGCTTTCAAGCTGGCCAACAACGGCAAACAGTTGGTAAACTTGAAAACTGGTAACTGAGCGGGCAGCAGCGAACAGAGAGTTAAAAAGAGACACAGACACAGGCAGCGAAAGACAGAGAAGGGGCGAAGACCGGTTTGGCAGACTTGAAAAATGCACAAAACAGAAAAGAGACAAGCAAAAGCATAAACATAAACGCTGGCAATCAAATGAGGCTTGTCAGTCGCAAAAGAGGTCAAAGTTGATCATGGCAGTCACAGATATATACACACTCACACACACACACACACACACACAGGTAACTAAGAGTGCATGCATGAGCATATTTATAAACAAATATGTTGCCAATACTTTTAAGTATTCAATTAGTTTGGAAGATACTTAATTTTCGTAGACAAATATAACTTTAAAGTCTGATACATATGTATATATATACATATATTATATATTTACTGAAAGCAACAGAGAAGAAGTCTTCTCTACGCTCAACCATAGCAGAGGGCATGTGTAATTACAGTCATAAGAGCAGCATTAAAATGAGATTGGTGTTTCTACACCCCAATATAATTAGACTTTCATTATCTAAGATCATTTCTCCAACACCTTTTCAAATTATATACTCAGACAGCAGTTCCAATTAATGTTAACTGCTCTGAACTGTAGACAAGACATAATATAATGATATAATGATATTTAGTTGGCATACTTAGTAGATAGACTTAGGGAGACTTAAAGAATACTTTAACTTTAATATGTATAACGAATATCTCTGGTCTCTATAAGACAATTATATGAATACTCTATAAGAGAACTATTTGAATACTCTATAAGAGAACTATTTGAATACTCTATAAGAGAACTATTTGCATATTCTTTCCAGACAGTTTAATGACTTCCTTAGCAGCTCTCATACTTTAAAGCGTAATTAAAATACCATTTGATAATCGTGAGTGTCAAGCTCTGGGATCTCTAGCGTCAATTGATCAAAATGTTTTAGGTAAAGCTGAATAGATCTTGAAATGTCTTGAATCTCTCTCTCTCTCTCTCTTATAAATGCTCCGAGTCGTAGTTGTATTTGAAGTCAGCTGAAACGTCATTGAGCTGTCAGGCTGGGACACCAGATGAGGCAGTCTTTTGAACAGAAACTCCAATCAGACATGCATGTAGGTATGTATGTGCACACATGCACATACATAATTATTTCAAATTCAATTAAAACTCGCCCCTTTTTCGGTGGGATTGCTGTGATTGACAGTGGGTTTACCACAGAACTATTGACATAGCGCAGGCTGAAGGAGTTGCCGGAGTTCTGGGAATTTAACAGGGTATATTAAGAGCTCTCGACATCTCTCGACATGGCGGCATATTGTTTCGAACTTGCGCTATAAATATGTATAAATACATGCTTTATAAGTATTACGCTGTTAGGGGTATTCAAATCAATTCAATTCAATTCAAATCAAATCAAATCAAACTGTTCGTCTGTTCATTTGCTCATTTGTTCATTTGTTGGTTTCTTCGATTTGTGTTCCAGTTTCGCTCTATTTTGGGGGTCATGCCCGCTCTGCATGTCTATAAAAATCATATTAATTATCACAAAAATATGCCGGGCATTTATCAAAAAACCAAAGCGCATTCATTTACCAAAGTGTCAGAGAAATATTTCACACAAATGGGCAAACCCCCAAATACAAAGCTAATATAAAGATTTTAATTAAGAGCGACCATATTATTTATGGCCCTGTGAGAATAAAACATTGGGAATCGGAGGGAGGAGGCAAAGACAGGCCCCTGAAGCTTTTGCTTATACCAAAAACTAAATCTTTAATACAATGTCTGTATATTTCTCGATCAAAAACTTAATAATAAACTTTGCATTATTCTCTGCCTTCTGCCATCTCCCTTCTGCCCTCTGTCTGTTGTCTGTTGTCTGTCCCAAATACATTCCCGCCTCGTCGTTCCCCTCGTTAGGCGGCGCTCTGCCTTCGCCACCACATGCAGCAGCACATCCGCATCTGCATCTGCACACGCACGGGATTTACAATTGCCCATAAATCTTCAGGCTGCGTCTGCGCATGCTGCCCCTGCCACAGTGGCAGTGGCACTGACAGTGGCAGTTGCCCATTAAGCGACACCAGGAATCAAAACATTAAAAGTGGAAGATGCAGATGGAGGATGGAGTTGGAGGAGTTGCTTGCGACGGCGTCTGATGGCACTTGCTTTCGCTTTTGATGGCAAATGGCCAGGGGAGGCTGACACGGTGGCATCAAGCGGGCAGCCTCATAAGTAGCATTTCCACTGACTTGCCACATGCAACATGTCTGCCTTCCTGCAACTTCTATCTTTAAGTTTGTTTACTTTGCTGTCATAAAATTTAAATGCGCACTTTGGCGCTAATTTAGTTGACGCTGTTGGGCCCAACGATTCTGATTCCGATGCTGAATCAGATTCTAATTGGAAACGACGCACGTTGACGCCCTACCCTTGCAAGCAGTGGGCGTGGTGTTGTCGCTGAAAGTCATTGCCATTTGAGCGTCAACAAGCAGTGAAAATCTCTGCCCATAACAACGCAGGGGAAACACAAAGAAGGGGCGAAGTATTTGCAATAGAAATAGAAATAAAAATGAAATTAGTAGAGTATGGATAGTGTAGTTAGTTAGTCGTACATATGCAGCATTATAATGAACTTAGATTATAAATGACAGATGTAATCAAACTATAAACTTAATAATCGAAAATAGTTATAGACTTTGTTTTCCTTTAACAAGCTCTGAGATCAATCCACTATTGATGTGTTATAGTTTCAAATTCGATAAGCAATGGTTTCTTATAGCAATGCTCAACTGTACTTGCTTTAAGTAATAGAAACTCCTATGGAAAGTTGTAGTTGTAGTTGTAGTATCAACAATTGTTTCATTAAAGATAAAATGCGAGGGAATGTAGACCCGAGATTAGCTTTATCGAATTTTAATTGAAATGAATGTAAGGAAATTTGCAATTTAATGAACTCAATTGTTGTTGCCGTTGTCAAGAGAAGTTTTGATTACCTTTGCGAAGCCTGTGGAGCAACCCTTTCCATGAGCTACAACTAATTGCAATTGCACGACGCGGCGGCAGCAGCTGCTCCTGATATATGTATGTGTGTGTGTGTGTGTGTGTGTGTGGCGACGAATATATTCGAATATTCATAGTCATTGAAGTGGCGGCAAAACTACATTTTGAGTGCAACGAGGGGTGACCCAATGGTAGCGGGCAGCGGGCAAGGGAAGGGAAGGGTGTGGAATGTGCAGCAAATAAATCAGCAAATGGAAACAAAACGGAAAACAGAGTGCGAAAAATAAATAGAAAAGGAAACAAACTACAAATACAAATCAAAAGAGAACTGCAAATTCTGTGGGCAGCTGCTGCCTAATCGAGCAAGCCAAAAAGTTGCACAAAAACTTGCAATTGTTGTTATTGCTGTTGCGTATAATTAGCAACAGCAACAACAATAGCAACGACAACAAGTAGTGCAAGCTTGAGGCATGCAACACAAGGAGGTCGCGCATGCGGCCAACCTAGGGCCAAGAAGTGGGCGACAGAGAGAGCGAGAGAGAGCAAGAGAGCGAGCATAATGCTATCTCTTATGTACTTTGCTTATTTCGTGTTTGGAACTGGATCGAAGTGTTGAATAACGGCAAAAGCAAAGCGGGTCGATTGGTCGTCGACTGCTTAATTGCAGTGTTTCAATTTTCAACCATGTGATTGGAATTGAAATTGGGATTTGAATTCGTGACTCATGGCGAGCTCAGGATGTGGCAACGGAAGTCGACACAGGAGCAGGGCATATGTTGCATGTCGGACACGCTTGACCCCCCTCGGTTTGGCCACAGAGAGCTTGACCCCCAACTCGCTTGTTGCACTGAGAGATTCGGGTTTGTTGTCGCTTCGTTGAGGGCTTTTGTATTTGAATTTACCCTTTAGAGTTTTTTATTTTTACTTTTATCATTATACATGTATAAGAAGGGTATGATAGGTTGTGACAAATGTATGTAACGCAGTCTAGATAGGAAGAAACGAATGGTTTTGCTGATGATCATGAATCATGGTTAACACTGCCTGCATGCTAAGTATCTGGTAGTCAGGCACACTCGACGAGAGCATTATTATTTGCTTTTCAGGCTGACCAGGGTATACGCAGGGTATGCTGAGTGTGCTGGGTGTGCGAGTTGAACGAACTGTGAAAGAGTTGTGGAGTTGTTATGTGGGGTGCAGCGGATGTTGATGGAGCAGTCGTGTGGCAACAACTGCATAGCTTTGGTTGCACATGCCCAGGGCACAGACGGACATACTAACTACAGTTGGTAGTTCCTTATCAATCCGGTTGTTGAGATAAAAGTCAGAGAGATAAGATATGATTTGGAGTTTATTTATGAACATTGTCAGCTTTCCTAGAAGCATAAATACATACGTATGTATGCGTCACTCTCTCTCTTCCTCGCTCTCTCTTCCTCGCTCTCCCTCTCTCCTCTCTCTCTCTGTCTTGCCTATCTGTATTTGAACAACTTTACCACAACCAAGCAAAGGTGGAGCTAGAGTTGCTCCTTTGAGTTCTATTTATAGAAATGTCACCTTCTGTCGACTGATAACATCTCAGAGTGACAGACTGCCACATCATAACATTGTTCAAGTCTGCAAACATTATCTCAGAGATAATGTAATATATAACAGGTAAAACAGACATAACTTTTTCCACAGTAAGAGATCTTTCACTCAGAAGAAAAGCAAATTGCTTTAAAAGGATTTAAGTTTATGCCTAAACAAAACTAAACAAATTATAATAAATGAGCTGCAATTTTCACAATATTAAAATATGCTAAAGCGAGCTTAAAATGAGAATGTTTTTGTGTAGGTTTTGGACTTCATTTGAGTTCCAAATTAAAATGGTAAATAGCACAAGACAATGGTATTACCAAATGTGACACAATGCAGCGTGTGAAAAGACGCTACCAAGTTGTCTCAGGGTGGGCGATATTCACAAACTGATTGGGGCAACAGAGAGGGAGATGGACAGACAGAGGGAGAGAGAGAGGGAGACACAGAGAGAGAAATCGAAATCTTAGACAAGCGCGAGTGCGGATTATTTCTAGTTGATTCAGAAATTAACATTTTTTTCAAATTTGCCCAGAGTTAATGTGACTTTCTGTTATTTCTTACTTACTTATATACAATATAAGATAACGAATTTATTTCTTAATTATTAAATGGCAGTCACGTCATCAGTACGAGCTAAAAAGAAAAACACCAAAGAAAAGCTGTAAACAGCAAGCCGAAGACTTGATGCTCTTGCAGAGATCTGAACGTTGCTATGACAGCTAAGATATATAGTACTCCAATTTCTACCAAATTAAATCAGTGTTTACACTGATAATATTATATAATGATAAATATATAATGATATTAACTGCAGCTGCAGTCACAACAAGATAGCTCTAAAAACTGAGAGACTACTTTGGTTAGAAAGAGAAGATACAGGTAGACTTCTACAGTTTGGCAGAGAAGCAGGACTCTATATAGACTCAGCTCTTCATTCTTTAAGAGCACTGCCACGCCTGCTTAAAGGCGTTGCACACTTATGAACAAAGCTATAATACCCGCTGCAAGAGTATGACAATAGAATCAATTCAATGAAACATAATGCAGCAAAGTGTTCGCTGTGTTTGCCGTTGCCGTTGTTGTTGCTTGTAGGTTTTGCAATTTTCTTAAAAATTAATCAGCAAAATGTTGTCGCTTATTTAATGTATCGAATAACCGAATTAACGAGTAATTTGATACGTAATTGCACTTACCATGTTGTGCTCATTTGCTGCCCACGTTTGAGCAGTTGAGATTGAAGAAATACTACTGCATTAAATGAGTTATATGTACATATATTCAACAAATAGTAAAACAACTGAATTAGCTAAGCTGTGCAGAGAAGGGATTGGTGGCGTGGAGTGAGGTCATTCCACTGGTCAACAGGTGCAGTCAAAACAGCCAGAGGTACAGACAACGACGCTCTGGCCAAGCTGCTTGATAAACATGGCAAAGCGGATGACACCTGTGCAGGCGTTGTTGATGTTACATGTGTGTGTGTGTGTGTGTGTGTGTGTATGCGTGTGTGTGGGGTTGTTTATCATGATAATGATAGACATGAACCCAAAATTTATAGCTGCATGTGAGTAAAACAAAATTGCAGCACGTTGCACCGGCAAAGGCAGTCGAGTGTGTAAAGTGAAGTTGAGGTCGCGTTAGGATGTGTGTAGTGCCACGGGGTGTGGTGCCACGGCAACGACGGGAGCTGTTTCTTCATGTACAGGGTATGCGTTGGTTCCGCTTCGCTTGGCTGCCTTTTGGGCCTGGGAAACTGTTCAAAGTGACGTCGCGTAATTGACCTTTTTCGGCCACATTTTCCACAGTCAACAACGTATGAAAATGGAATTTCAATACGCATATGAGCATGAATGCAGCCACGCCCAGCACAGCAACAACAGCAACAACAGCAACAATAAGCTCAATTGTAGTATATTCAATTGTTAATGTTTTATGATTATTTAACAACAACTCGCTGATGAATGTCACCACTTAATTTGCATAACAAAAACATTGCTTCAACTAATGCAATAAAAAGTAAACAATTTCAGTGGCAGCCCTCTTGGATTAACATAGAAGTACACATGGGCATGTGTATCTGGTGCTGCTGCTGCTGCTGCTGGTGCTGGACAACGTTTGTTTATCCCATTGGCAGCTCCAGGCAAGCGCAACTAATTGTGAGCACCAGCCATTTGCCATATGGGAGCACCTTTTGCGCCCTAAAACTGCGGATGCAGCCATAAACAAATTGGTGGGAATTTTCGCTTGGCCAACATTTTTAAGATTTGTATACCCTGCAGACATTGGGTGTAGTGGGCAAACATGCAAATGGCAGACACTATAAAGTATTTATTTATTCTTAATGAACATCATTCTCTATCTCTTCCACTCTCACTTTTCCACAGCGGTCGTATACAGAGTGTCTATTAGTCGAGCTCTGCTGCTTCTTGTGTTGTTAAATTTATGGGAAATTTGCAAGAGCTCCAGAGTTCAAAAATGTTTTCGTTTGGCATTTTTATGCTTTGTTTAGAATCCTAAACAAACGCAAGGCAATCGTTGCTCTATATTCAGCTAAAACTTATAGCTAAGCATATGAATGATGTGTCATAATAATATAATACGTATTATGCAACCTAATAATTATCTTATAAAGCAAAGATTTTACAATATCTTATTGCCTTACTTAAAAGAACGAATATATTTTATTTAGCTGGGCGTCTGTTAACTTGAACCAATGTTTAGCCCAACCTCAGTTCAAAAACCATAACCATAACCATCTTCATTGCCCTTGTTGTTGTTCAAACAAGTTGAAAATACAGAAAATAAAAAATGGTGGGTTGCGTTTTGTTCGTGTGAACGATTTGCGACTCGTTGTTTATTTGAATTTCGCGCTTGATTTGCTTTTCGGCTTCAGTGACGAGTTTCCGGTTCAATAAAATAAAAAACTAAACAAAAACCTAAAGAGCAGAGCAACAAAACATGCGTGGTCTTATTAGTTCTCAGTTCTGTTGTTCGATTGGCATTTAATTTGCTTAAATGTTTTTCTTTTTACCAAAACTACGCGTAATTGAAATGCGTGCAGCGATGGCCCCAAACTGAACTCGTATCTTGGAATGTGCGTGCGCACGCGCCACTCAACTAGGTCTTCCAGTTATCCCCCCGTGTTGTTTCCCATTCCCCTAAAGCTCATTGTACTGACTGTAAGCGGAAGTGCACTGTCAGCTGGCTGTGGCACGGCTTGCTTTGAAGCCACCGTCCGTGTCAAGCAGTTTGGCTCTTGCAGTGGCACGTCCAGCACCAAATTAACAGACAACTAAACGGCAAACTTGAAAAGACTTTTACGACATACATTATTCCATAGGCAAATGCACTTAGAGCCGATGGCAGCCACAGTTCCAGTCCCAATCCCAGACCCAGCCGCAGCATTGGGTCGAAGCCTAACTCAAGCCCATACCTAAGCGCCGAGTCCAACAGCAACTACAAGGCGACTGCGACATGCAACACGTGACCTCATTTTTAGCTTAAGTGCTGCGTAAAATGCAATTTACGCAAAAATAAAACAAAAACATTAAAAAAGAACGGCAATGCCAAACGAGAAACAAATGCAAAACGCAGCAAAAAGAAACAAAAACAAAACAACAGCAAGTTGCACTAAGCGTATGCAACTGCACCTGGTATTTGAATCGAGAAAAACTATGACAGTTGAGAGGAAGTGGAGGGGAAGGGTAGCTACATTAAATATTTATTTAAGTTATGTTTATTATTTATATATAAGTTTAAAATTTCTATAGTGCTCCTATGACGTTATGCAGCCCTGCAACAAGCCGATAAATATCGATAGCACATAGATGAATAGCTGATAAAACAGGATTGTTATTAGGATTAACTTTGCTTTTTACGTCATAAGAACATGTTTTGGAATAATAATTCAAATTGAAATAAAAATTATTTTATATATTTATATAATTACTTAGACTATGACTTCGATGGCTTTGATGCCTCTGCAGAGGTTGCAGATTTTAAAGTTGCCAAAAGTTCAATCGGATCGCAATATGGCAAATGATTGCGGTAAAAAGTCCGCTTTAAAAGAGTTGAAGAAAGTAACAACAATCGTTGCCGATACTGGAGACTTTGCAGATCTAAAGAAGTATAAAGCGACAGATGCAACAACTAATCCGTCCATTGTATTAGCCGCATCAAGAAAAGAAGGCAATCAGCGATTCATTTGCGAAGCCATCGAATTTGGAAAGTGTCAAGAGGGATCCCTAGAAAAGAAGGTGGCCGCAACTGTGGACTACTTGACCGTATTATTTGGAAGAGAAATTCTAAAGATTGTGCCCGGCAGAGTGTCCACAGAAGTCGATGCTCGTCTCTCGTTCAGCGTCAAAGGGAGTGTAGAGAAGGCATTGAAACTAATTGATTTGTACGATGGCTTTAAGGTAAACAAAAAGCGTATACTTATCAAGCTGGCTTCCACCTGGGAGGGTATCCAAGCAGCCAAGATCTTGGAAAAAGAACACGACGTACACTGCAATTTAACGCTAATGTTCTCACTGGTCCAGGCGATAGCTTGTGCCGAGGCTGGAGTTACATTGATCTCCCCATTTGTTGGCCGCATTTCGGATTGGTATTTGGCCAACACAGATTGTAAGAGATTCGAGCCACAAGATGATCCAGGCGTAATATCAACTACACAGATCTACAATTACTATAAGAAGTTTGGCTATAAGACACAGGTCATGGGTGCATCCTTTAGAAATATTGGCCAAATCAAGGCATTAGCTGGCTGTGATCTGCTTACGATGAGTCCGGCCATGTTGGAGAAATTGCAATGCGATGAGAGTGAAGTAAATCCCAATTTATCAGTGGAAAATGCCAAGAGAGCAGACATTCAGAAAATAACTTTAGACGAGGATCAGTTCAGATACAGACTCAATGATGATGCCATGGCCTCGGATAAACTTGCTGATGGCATTCGTAAGTTTGCAGTGGATATTGTCAAATTGGAGAACTTAATTAAAGGATATTTCAGCTATTAAAAAGCAATCTACAAATTGGCTTTGGATTCTATGCTCCAACCGCTTTCCCCGCTCTTCCCGCATACCATCACACGCATTTAAGCGGCAGACTGCAAATACCAAAAGAGCTTACAAAGGGCCCCGCTGTAAAAAGCAATTTGTAATTTCATTCCGGCCAGTTGGTGGTGCAGTGATGTGGTGATGTGGTGGTGCGCTGGTACACCTACTAAGCGGATCCAAAACAACGCACGCATTGCAATTGGATTGTTGCCTCTCTGTTGCGCCTCGAGCTAGTCTCAAATAACAATAGACCAATTGGTCAGTCTGTCACTCAGTCAGCCAGGTTGTCCATGTCTTTGGCCTGACATCAAATTCCCAAATGATCGACCAATTTGTCAAATGCCCGACTTGCGTCCATTAGTGCTCCACTTGGATTATTACACAACAATGCCAAGTTTTTTCATTCTTGCCATACAACATACACATGTATCTACTTCTAAGTATCTTTACATATAGATACTTATGTATCTATGTTTGCTTCATTTATGGACTGAGTGTGGACCATGGGAAACGTCGTCGTCGGGTGCAGACTGCATTTGGTGCGAGATTTCGCGCTGTGTGGCCCCGGATGGTTTAAGTGCCACATAAAGTGAAGGGTCTGTGGAAATTGAAATGGTTTTCTAACCTAATGCGGTCTCGAAAAAGGCTGTGCTGCATTATGGATTATTATGACAACATAAACTCCTTAAAGATAACTGCTCTGGTGCTCTTATTGTCGGCCAATGGATTGACCGACCTATGGACTAGTTAGCCAGGCAGCCTTAGAAGCGTTCACTTTTGGCCACTTTTATGCGCTGCAAGTCGAGTCTATTTTTTTTTATATATTTTTTATTCTGTTGTTTAGAAACGTTGGCAACGAGTGGCCAATGCGGGTTGCCCGATACACAGCGCCAGTCCAAGTCCAGAAACGAAGGCTGCTCCAATTCGCCAACTTCTCTATTTGTTGGCATTGTTGTCGTTATTCTTATTTTTTTTATTTGTATTTATTTCTGTATTTCTTCTTAGCTGTCTCAAATGTCTTTATTTTGTTTACTTCCATTTGTCGTCGCTGTTTGTTTCTTTTATTTCAATTAAGCAATTTTTACAGTGAAACCTTCGCGTCGTCACTTTTAAGAGCACATTTTTTATGTATCTGGCTTTTTGTCGTTGCGATTTGAATTTATGCGGCGTCGTCAAAACCCCGAAACACATTTCAGCAACATTTCAGATGTTTAGACTTAACATAAGGTTACCTCATGCCACATATCATAATGCATATAGATCTGTTTACAATCGTACTATTCATAACCTTGCAACTTCTTAGTTTTACAGGGGTTTATATATGCTTTATATTTCCTTCTTCCTGCAGTATATGAAGCTGAAAAGATCAAATGTTCCCCCGCTTTGAAGTGGTACAACTGTTGCGTAGTTACTTTCCTTTGCGTTTCTCTGTACTCATTGGGTTTCTTTCTTTGTACTTTCCCCACGCCCACCACACGCTGTTAACATCAATTAAGCTTCAGCAGAGCTTTCAATGTGTGTTCCCTATTTACAAATGTGACGTTCAATATAAACAAATTAGCAGGCGCCCAGGTAAAAGCTGTTGATCAACGGGCAGACGAAACTGGCGGGTTAAGGGTTCCATAACCTTGTCATTTACCGCTATTGAACCGCAGCACGTCGCATAACCCCAGCGGCATTTATCAAAGCTGTCAGAGAGTCTTATGCACACTCATCCATCCATCCATCCATCCATTCATCCATATCCACAACCACACACACGTTTATCCATATTTCATGTATTATGCACTCAGGCGACAGGGACAACAGCAAACAAACAGGCGACATCAAGATAAACGAACTTACTACCACGGAATTCGAATATCTCTCTCAATCCCCCTTCCCACACTACATCAACATATACTATCTATCTGTGTGTGTATGTGTGTGTGTACGACCTAAATATCCGGTCTTCTTATCAATTATCACAACTGCCTGCGATTGTGGCACCCAACGAGTGTTCGAACTCTAGAATTTACTTTATTTTACCTTGCTGTTCCTTCTGCCTCTTCAGATCGAGGAATATCGCGAGCATTGACTGGGGATCTGTTGTTCCGATCTGAGTATAAACTGATGAATGCGAATCCTCTGTGCTGTCTGCATTCTGCTTCACATTTATAGGAAATTCCTTGTTTTGGGTTTGCATTGTTGTTCATCAAATATGGTTTATGGCGAGGGTTGCTACTGCGCTACACGAGAATGTGTGTGTGTGCGTGTGTGTGTGTGTGTGTTGCGGGGGGGACTCTAATTTGTATTAGGGTCATATTTCACTTGTAGGGTTTCCAGCGAAGTTTCATTTTAATTTTATTGTTGTCGCTGGGCCATCGAAACCAAACCGAATGCATTGTTTTCTCCTTTTCCCATTTGGCGTGCTACGATTTCAGCTGCAAGTCCATTATTCCAACCCTGCGGTCTCTGGCGTTATTTTTGGACTCGTCCTCCTCCCTTGACGGGGTGGGTGCCAAAAGCATTTCGTGGGTTTCATACTATTCGACAGAATCTTTCACGTGTTTTATTTTCGTATTCCGTTCTTCCGCTTTTCCTTTATTAATATTAATAATCAGCAATTGTTGACGCACTTTTATGACCAAAATACGCTGACAGCTGGCGTATGGATTTCTATTTCTATTTATTTGCACTCATATCAGATATAATGTCACATGCAATCTGCTACAAATAAATATTAACCTAATAGGGAGTCAAAATAATAGTCTAACGCGAACTTCTCTTTCATTATTGAGGCTGGTTTCCCTTTTCTTGAGTTAGTTCGTTTCTTCACATACTACGTTATTTAGACAGTCTGCAGATTGTTGGCAATAGGAAAGGGTTTGGGTTGAACACAGCTAACAGCAAAAGCAATTCTAGGAATTCCAAATTCTTTGTAAGTCGATGCAAAAAAGGTGAAAAAATTCACACTCGACGAATGCAAATGAGCCAGGCATACACACACACACACACACACCCAATCGTACTCGTATATGGCACCATGTCCAAAATGCCCCATCCCCGTAGCTCCCTCGTATACCTTGTATAGCCAGTTCGCAGACACCGACAGTCTCAGCTGAAAACTGAATCACTTGGAAACATTGCAATTTAAGCAGAAAATATGGTCTTAAACTAGTTTTTGCCACGTTTTCGCCTTCGGACCGCGCCGTGAGTGGGGAAGCTAACGTTTTACGCTGACAAAACAAGTCCAACAAACGCAAGAATAGCAACAACCATAACAACAAATGTATTTGTATTGAAAAACATTTGCGTTATGTTAAAATATCAAAAAAAATTGATCAGCAATAACAACCCTGTAATCATATGATAAAAAAGGGGACAGCTATTGCTAATCATATGGACTGCTTGCAATGCACATGCCCAATGCAGTGCAAGCAGTGCACTGCGCTTCATTCACAGTTGTGTTTAGAATGTCTCTGCAAATCAACAACACTTGCTATTGTTGACTGCATTTCAAGATACATTTACATATTTTATTTATCGTTTTTGATTATGTGCGTCACAGAAACTTGTTGGTTTCTCTCATAGCAGGTGAAATGTTTGATCGCTGCATATCATCCATATATACTTATAAGTACATATGTATGTATGTGCGTCTCTGTTTGTACGTGCCCGGCTTGGATAAGCAGTGGTTTGGCACCAGAATCACAGACGGTCACGTCTTGAGTGGACAGCATTTCTACAGTTTACAAAAAAAAAATTTCCCTTTATGAGCGATCTGTATTATTGATTCTGTATTCTGTATGCCATGCGGCAGCCAGGTTTGAAACTACCTGCTGGCATGTGGCATGTTGGCCAACTAATAAGCGACTTAATACAACGAACACGTAATTCACTTCATAGAGTTATTAGTGTCGTCTTAAAAGGGTTATGGGTGAAGGGAACGAAGGCGAGGCATTACAGACTGTTTATAGATTATTATAAACATAAAATGCTTCTCAATTTAAACAATTGATTATTTTCGCGTATAAAGCAACAGAATTGCCGTAGAATAATAGAGTAATTGAAGTGTAAATTGAGCTGATAGCAAACAGAATAGTGTATGCAAGGAGATAAAAGAGTGTTTTCCATATTATCTATGTCTACTTTATAAGAAATACATATTTTGGGCAAAAGCAATTCACGTGTAGAACTGCACACAATGGCAGACCATTGTGCCAATCGGGACAGACATTGTGTCAGAGCGTCAACGCGTCAATGGTAATTGAAATTGTGATGAATAGTCAGCGAGTGTTAATGAGTACTTTGCCTGAACTGAACTCAACTCAAGTGAGTGCAGCTCAGTGGCATTCCACAAGGTTCAGTTGGTTTGGCTATTATTAATCAAGAGGCCTTCGTACCAAGAAGAGCAAGTGAGTCTGTGTGTGGGTTGGCAGCGAGGCCAATGCAAAATTGCAGCGATGGATGAGCATAGACAAAGGCAAAGGCAAAGACAAGAGAACATGGCAAGAGAGTAACAGGAAAGAAGCAGCCAACAGCCAGCAGCCAGCAGCGACAGCCGGCAGCATCCTCAACATCATCAACAGGTAGTAAAACGCCAAGACGTGCCCATCAATATCAAGACAATAGCATCGTGCGTGACATGCTCGGCTTGTAGCTGATCATGCTCGCTGCCAGAGCTAAGAATCGAGAGAAAGAAGGAAAGAGTGAGAAATGGAAGTACATGTGTAAGGTTAAGGCAGCTGGCGAAGAGAAGAAGTAGACAAAGACAAAGCGAAGGAAAATAAATTGAGTGAGTGAATGCACTCAAAGCACGACTCGAACTTCAACTCAAGAACATAGCACATAAGAAGAAAAGATACTCGCACAGCCAACAGATACACACCTCGGCTCAAAGCAGTTTGAAATACTGGTTTTTGTGCAAGCGGCCAAGTTCGTTACAAAGATTTGCTTTCATTTTTCCGTTAACGGCCAGAGCGACTCTCTGCATGTGTGTGTGTGTATCTGAGTGCCTGTGTTTGGTGTGTGTATCTGAGAGATACATTTACGTTGCAGCAGCTGCTGTCCCAGGTATTCATATCCCAGCCGAGTTCTCAACTTGGCTTTACCTTTCTTTCCTCTCATTTGCTTTGTGCATTTCTTTCGCCTCGGCTGTTATGTTAATCCATTGGCTAAATATCCCAGTCCCCTTCTCCTTCCCCTTAACCATCACAATCCCTATCCCGTGCCGGCAACGATCGAGCTCACCTGAGTGAGAGGCAGCTGCAGCTGCGCACTGCGTCGAACAGGTAGCAGAAGGTTACTCGTATTTGATTATTCAACAGCCATTTTTTTTGTAGCTTCCTCTCGAGCGGGCCCTCCGTCTGGCCCTTCCTCTACCTGGCTCGCATTCTGACGAAGCCTTGTCATTTTCGCCTGAATTTTTGCAGTTTTATTTTTTTTGTTCTGTTTTTATTATCGACATTTGGTTCGAGATAGAAACGCATCTGTCCGCATTTGTCGGCTCTTTCCGCAATCCAGGAGGAATCCACACATGAGTTTCTCAATCTCTGAAATACTTTAGCTACATTTTGTACAGTTTTTGTTAATGTTTTTTATTTGGGAGCAATTGGATTGTTTTTTTGGGGCTCTTTTTATATTACTCCCGCTTGTATTTTGAGCACAACAAATTTATTGATACGCTCGAGAGCCAATTGAAAATCAATTTCCGTATAATTTATGACCATCTGGTCGCCACAAAAGTCCAAGCTAACTATGTAAGCACTCATTGATCAATTGGTTATTGGACTAGCTAAGCTACTCTGTTTACAGGGTATAACAAGCCAAGTGGGTCGAGTGCTCTGCTGTTGCTTGCAGAACAATGGCGAGCGACTGTGCCAGCTACTCTCGAAGCTCGACACTGATGACCCTGGCTCGAATGTCGAAATTAATGTTTGATCGAGTTATAGATATTGATCGAAGACTGCAAGCGGCTGCCGACTGCACCTGCATTACGATTGAGTGCATCAAATGGATGCACTGCATCGCAACTGTTACAGTTCGTTTCGTTTGTCGGTAGCCATTTGCTTGTGCCCCAATCGATTTTATGCACAGCAACATACACACAATTCAAAAGCCGGCAGACTCGGCGGCCTAGTTTCCACTCGACCCGCTGATAAGATAATGGGCCTCTTCCTCCAACGCTGACGAGAAGCGACGCCAACGATATTCCATGACTTCCATTGGACGAGCTGCTCTACTCCGACCCCATCCCGCCAAAAGAAACCGAAGTGTAAACAGCGCCTTTTCAAATTTATATTTGTTCTGAATTCGGTCTGTGTTTAGTTTTTGGAGTCTCAACAACTGAAAGCAACCTCCATTATGCTTCGTATTTGTAAATATAATTCTGACAATCTCATCAATTATGCGAGGAAAGCTATTACATAGCACCAGGTCTCACTGACCCCTGTAAGCAGATTAACGATCTCTTATTTATATACTTACTTCCATACTTGTACCTAGGCTTATCTCTTGCTCTCGCTCTCTCTCTGTCTTCCTGCTTCGATTAATAAATTGTAAAGTAATAAAAAGAATTTGATTTAATGTTTTTTCCATGTTGTTTATTTTACACAATTGTTGTGTGTGTGTGTGTGTAAATTTATTTATATAAATAAATTTATAAGTTATTTAGCTGCGTTGGCATGTATAAAATTCGCTTAGTTTAGGACTCTAGACGAAAAAACGACTTATAAAAATACATATCGCATATCGCATTTATTATTATTAATATAATTATTATTATTAAACATTTTCCTTTCACGTTTTCGCATAAAACTTTGTTTTCTTCCCTTAGTTATTTCTATTGATTTCTATATATGGAACACACACATACATGTGAATTTGTATGCTTTTTTTATATATATATATCATAATTACAGCGCCTAGCTAAACCCTTCGATTCGATAGTTTTGATTGATATCCAGAATATGTATATATAGCTATATTTATATAGTATTTAAGATACATTTACAGCGTAAACTTAGGCAATGTTCTCCCTTTTTCTGTTTCTTTCTCTTGTTGAATATAAATTAATTATAATTTATAGATTATATCGACTTGTCTTAATTGTAATTTGAATTGTTATTCGGAAGTTTCAACGAGCTACGCGTTCCGCAAGTTGGGAGTTTCATTCTTGTCTAAGCCTAAACATAATGCCTTTTGTAGTACTTGTACATTAAATTAACATATTATTAACTAAATTATTATAATTATAAACATTTATGCTGGAAATATGCTGAAAACAAATGCCGTCTGTTTCATTTATTATTTATTAATATTTTTCGTAGGAATTTTCGTTGAATTTGTTTTGATTGATTTTCATTTCATAATTTGTTTTATTTTTCTTTATATATTTTTTTGTTGTTTTTTCGTTTCTTTTGTTAAATAATTAACTTAATTGTGTATGCTACATATGTGTATGTATGTGTGTGTATATATGTATGTATTTGTAATATGTATATGAATTTGTGTGTTCTATTCTATATTTTGTCGAAAAATACAGACAACAATCCTCCTGCTGAATGCGCTTTGTTCGCAGTTGCTTCGCTAAATTAATGTTTAATTATAGAATTCAATTTTCATAAGATCAAGATCACTTTTTGCGATTACAAACAAAAGAGGTGTTCCTATGCCCTTGCAATGCTCCTCCTACTCCTCCTCCTCCTCCTCCGCTCGATGCTCGATTATAAAAAAATACTATATCTATTATATTTATATTTGCAATGTCTTCAAGAGCGCACGGCACGTCGTCGATTGGCCGAGTCTGGGAACCATCCGGCTAAGCCGACGTCCCGGCGTCCCGGCGCCCCACACAACTTATCGTAAACGTAAAAGTCTTTTCAATTTCGTACTCGCTACTCATCCTGACTCTGGTACTCAGATGCGCCAGCCCTGCTCGTCATCCACATTGGAATCGGTATCGGAGGGCTCCTCGCCGTACATGTCGGCCAGTTTGCGGAAACGTGGCCCAAAGTTGGACAGATAGTCGAAATTGAGATCGCCGTCGTCGGTGCAGGATGCCAGGCTGGAGAGGCTGCCGTCGGAGTTGCCATCGCCCTCGTACGCATAATGCCGCACATCGTCCACTGTGAAGGCGCCTGTGTCGCGATCACAGTTTTCCTTTTTACCACCAAGGAAGTCACCAATGTCGGGTATATCGTTCGGATCACGCATGCCCGATTGCAGCGCATGTGGATCCTTGTACAGCTTCTCCTCATAGAAGGGCTGAGTGCGCAGCACGTTCAGATCGTAGTCGGTATCCCGTTCGCCGCCACCCTCATCCTCGTAGTTAATGATCGTCTCACGAATGTCGTCGATGTCCTTCTCGTGCCAACCGTTCTTCTGCTTCTTCTGGACCACAACAGCCAGCAGGATGATCAGGAGCAGGGCAATGCAGGTGATGATCGCAATGATAAAGTTGCGATCAATTCCAAAGCTAACGGCAACAGCAACCGCCCTCTGACAACCGCTGTCAATGTTCTTGGAAAGGGCAGGCATGCCCAGGTTGTAGGTGCGTTCGTTCACGGTCAGATTGCGGACACAGCCAAAGAATCCTTGTTGGCTGGGCACATGGGTCCAATTGAGAAGGCGACCGAGCTGTGAGAGATCCACAGGAGCACCTCCCAGCACCAGAGGGGCATTCACGTTGAGGAACTCATTGGGCCCCTGAGGAGCACCCAGGCTCATGCAGGTGGACAGGCGACAGTTATCTACGGTCATTTCGATGCTGGCCCTTTGCAGTATAATGTCCAGCTGATAGGATCGACCCGCCTGCAGTTGAATATGCTGATGCTTGATGCGCACCATGCCCGATCCGTAGTCGACACTCAGCACCGGGTAGCCCTTGTCCAGTTCCAGCGCCAAGAAGTCCGACAGCGGCAGCAGAGGATTGTAGTTGAGTGGACCGAGATACATGACCAGACCCTGCTCATGCTGTGGAGCAATCTCCATGCTAATCCGCGTGTTATCACATGCGGAGATGGGCTCATAGAAGGCATGGCCATTGCCATAGAAGCCCACGGAGACCAGTTCGCAATGAGGCCCGGTGAATCCCTCGATGCAATCACAGGCGTCGTTCTCGCCATAACGACGTGTGCCTCCATTGAGGCAGGGAGAGGCAGTAGATTGAACCTCACAGCCGCATTGCGCCTGGACAAAGGCATTGACGCCCACAAAGGAGCTCTTGTTGGAGTAGATCATGTAGGGAACAGAGCTCTTGTGCAGCTCGTTGATGCAGGAACTCTCGCACTTCAACCGCTCGATGAGACACTCATCAATGTTGACCATAAGCATCTGCAGATCGAGCTCATTCTCCAGGGATTGCTGATTCTGTGCCACGATCCCGTTGAGCTTCTCGGGAGCGTAGTAGGGTGAGCCGTGGGCGGAGTAGCGTACGTCCAGGGTGCGATTCTCATTCTGGAGCACGGTGAACACATCTACGTTCGACGCTGAGGTGTTAAAGAGTTTGGCCAGCGAAAGCTGCAGGCGATCCTTCAGCGAGAACACGTCATCCGCTTGCACGTCCCGATTCACTTTAATGAAGTCTTCCTTGGTGATGTTAAAGAACCTTATGCTGCCGCTCTTGTCCACAGCCTCCTCTGGCAGTTCACGAACTACAACCGTGACGTCGGCATTAACAGAGTGTTTAGGAATGAAGGGGGAGTCTTCGGTAACTGTAAATTCCAAGAAGTACTCGCCTTCCCGGGTTCCTTCGAGCATTGTGATCATGCCAGTGCTGGGATTGAGTCGGAACTGTTCGTGTGGTTGTCCATCCTTCCATTGGAAGTTTTTGTCATCCAAATCCCAGTCATCTACATCGTCCACATAGACGCGACCGATGTCCGTGTCCTGTGCCTCTCCCTTATAGTTGTATATGAAGATGCGCGAGGATCCCTCCGTCATGGCATTATCGTTCACATCGCCAATGATGAGATGGAGTATGCTCACCGAGCTTTGCCTGGGCACGCCCGCATCGCTAATCCTAATTGGTATGAAGTACTCCTTCTGCTTCTCCCGATCGAACGCAACGTTGGCAAAGAGATAATCGTTGTCAATGCTGAACTTGGTCCTGATATCGTCAGATGCATCGCTGTCTATGCCAAAGATAAAGGGCGGTCCATTCTGAGGCTCATCGTAGTCGTTGGCAATCAACTGAACCACCTGACCAGGATTACGATTCTCCTGCCAGATGACCGGCATTTGATTGATCAGGAAGGGAGCATTGTCATTGATATCTTCCAGCGTGATGATCACTGGCTTAACAGACTTTAGGGTCGTGCCAACTCCGTCCTGATCGCTGGCCGCAATTAGCACCTGCCAGCTCTTGTGCCCATTTGGAGGATCACGATCAAGCGGTTGGATGAGACGCAAACAGCCGGAATTGTCAATGGTCAGTAGCTTTTTGTGATCCTCCTTAACAATGGAATACACAATGTGCTGATCCGCATTGCGATCCTTGATATCGGGATCGTAAGCCTCAATGTTCAGTATACAATCGTTGGATAGAACCGGACCCTCTTGGATTGTCTTGCTGTACTCCTCCTTGAACACCGGCGGATTGTCGTTGACATCTTCGATCTTAACGATCACCGTGGTGAAATCATCGTAGATGCCGTCAAAGGCACGAACCTTAAGCTCATACTCCGTGATGGTTTCATAGTCGAGACGCTGGTTAACCGTAATCTTTCCGGTCTTTAGACCAATCTTAAAAGCATCTCCCACGTTGCCGCTCTCAATGCTGTAGACAATCTGTGAAGCATTATCCTCATCCTCGGCCTTAACCTCGATCACCTCAAAGTTGGTATTGGCATCCTCAAGCAGTTTATCGGCCAGATACGTCGTCTGCTGGAAGTGGGGCTTGTGATCGTTCTTATCACCAATGGATATCCGGAATACCTGATAACCATGGTTATGTTCACCATTGTTAAACAGGCTGGACGGCGAGTTGTCTGTTGCGCTGACCTTCACGTTGTAGAAGTCGCGTTCCTCTCGATCAAAAGTGGTTAGGGCCGTGATGTTGCCGGTGTTGGGATCGATGGTAAATAGATCGCGATTGTCGGCCAATTCGAAGGTGACAATATTGTTGGCAGGAGTACCATCCATGTCGAAGGCTCGCACCTGCATCACAGGTGTTCCTGGTGGCTCGTTTTCCAAGATCGTGCCCGACTTGACTTCCGTAAAGAATGGTATATTATCGTTGACATCCTCCACCATAATCTTGATATTATGCTCGGCGGCCAACTCGAAAGTGTTCCTCACACTCATCGTCAGAGAGTAGGCTGTGATGGATTCGTAGTCGAGACTCTTGCCCAGCCTGATGGTCACTTCATTGCCAATTTGATTAAACACAAAGGTATTCTTGCCATTCGTCTGCTCGGTGCGGCCCGTGATTAGCTCGAAGATCACTTCCGGCTTATCTGGCATGTTGGACACCGCCCGAAGGGTGACAATCGGTTCCGAGAAGTTCATAAGATCCTCCTTCAAAAAGATGGGCACATCAATGGGATCGACGAACGAGGGCGGCTTTATCGATGACTCCACCACACGTATTCGCACCTCAATGTGCGCCTCCTGCAGAGGATCAGGCACTATATTATAGGCACGTACATTTATCGTGTACATCTGACCCGGTTTCTTGTCAATCGAACGCTGTAGATAAATGATTCCTGACTCCTTGTCGATCTTAAAGTACTGAAAGTCGCGTTCCCGCAGTATCTCGTACTCGACGATGCTGTTGTTGCGATCATCAAAGTCGCTGGCACTGATCGACATGACGACCGCGTCGAGCTGCAAGTAAAAGACAAACGATTTCGGTTGGATGCCATTCAAATATCGGGGATGACCCTAAACATAATCCTAATACACTTTCCTGCTTCCTCACTGTCATTCCAATCACAACTATGCACATTTTC
Organism: Drosophila funebris; assembly: GCA_018901825.1. NCBI lineage: Eukaryota > Metazoa > Arthropoda > Insecta > Diptera > Drosophilidae > Drosophila > Drosophila funebris. The sequence goes on from JAEIFK010000682.1 coordinate 5,826,704, forward strand.
TCAGTCTATAACTTTGAAATTTATTTAATTAATTTATGGGCAAGCTACGCTTTTCTCTGTGGTCAATTGAACGCACAGCTAAGAACTGAATTTAGTAGGAAAACTAGCGTAAAAACAAGGCATATTAAGGGTTTCTATTCTAGGGGTCGTTCTACATAGTCTAAGTATAAAAATATAATCAATACTCGCACATAAGAACATTTACACTATTTCAAGGCCCCTTTCTGTCCATTGCCCTTCTCAGACAGGTTAAGGTAATCCCACTCATTAGTTTGAAAACCTTTCGGGCTTAAGTTACTTCCTACGCCCGTCTCCCTAGCTAAACTAATTGTGGTTCCCTAACTGAGTAGGTGCTGCAGAGGGAGAAGACTTGTTTGGCAGCTTTCAAGAGCTGTGCTTAGAGGAGTTTCAAGGTTTCGGGCGATTGACTCATCGAGCAATGCGAACAATGAACTCAACCTGTGACTGTGTCTCTCTAGGCAGAGAGTAACCAGCTTTTCCAGTTCAATGCCTCCACCCACGCACAGATCCTCGATGCTGTATTCTGGTAAGGCCAAGACTAAAGGCTAATTAAAAGTGTTGAGCATTGAATTAATATCATCAGCTAGCTCTTCTCTCTTTATATCCAAAAGATCGTAGCAACTCTTAGTACTTTTTCAAGTTTTATCAAAATAGTTATACTCTATAATCCAGAATAAACTCTATATATCTTTTAACTATATTTGCATTTGTTATAAAGATAACAAAAGATAATGGGAGTTGTACCCGGCACACAGCGGCTACATGAGGGTCAAAGGGCAGTAATCCGTGGTCCACACGATTGACCCATGTAGTGCTGAGATGGCCATAGGGCACGTATAACTAATGGGTGTACTTACATTTGTATTCTCGGACATGGATTCATCGTAGCGAGCCTTGTTGAAGACAGGAGGATTATCGTTGATGTCCTCGATGGTCACGTTGAATGTGCAGACATCGTCGAGGGGTGGCAAACCGTTATCCGTTGCCTGAACCGTAACAAACACGAATTTCTCGTGTATCGGCTCGTCCCGGTCGAAGGTGTGTGCCGTCATGATGACGCCAGAGTTTGGATGGATAATGAATTTTGTTCGATCTGCCGCCGACTGTACGAGACTGTAGCGTATCTCCTGATTCGGATCGGGATCTACCGCTTTTACCGTAAACACATATGTATTCTCCGGCTGCTCCTCCTTCACGGACGGCGCGTAGCCGGCACAATTGACAAACGCGGGTTTCCGATTGTCGCCCGAGAAGCTACCGAGCGCCGTCATGTGAAAAGCCGACGCACTCGAGCTGGAACTGGAGCTTGAGACGGCTTGGATGGCTTCTACAAGTAGGGCGGGAGAACAGTATGCGACGATAGTTAAAACTATCGCTAATGCCATCAGCCTTGTAAGTGGGCGTGGCTGTGAGCAGGTGTAACTGTAGCTGCAATTTCTTCTTTGACTGCGACATTTTCGCTTGTGCTGCTGATGTGGCTGCTGTTGTGCTGGATTTTCGTTGATGCTTTCGCTGTTGTTGTTGTTGTGTGATTGTAACGACATTTTATTGCATTATATTCTGTTTACACTGGAGGAGGGGAATGGGGAGCACGAACTCATGTAGCTGAAATCATGACGGCAACAAAACACTTTTTATGAATCACCCAGTATTTCAACTAGTATTTTATTTTAGTATTTTTCAAAGGTGATTTTTATGTAGGTGTGCGTGTGTATGTGCGTGAGAATTGACTGTAGTATACGACGATCGCAGGTTCTTGCTCCTGCCCGTTCTTCTTCCCGCAACACACCGTTTCAATTTACGTTTTCTATTGAACTCGAATTCTCTTGCTCTCTCTCCCTCTCTTTCTATCACCCTTCGCTTCACAATTGTTGTTTGTTTGTGTTCGTGTGCTTCGTCGTTTGTTTAGACTGCATTTTCATGGCAACGGACTCAACCGCACACAAAAATCATCAAATTTAATCGAATAAATCGAATGCCACACACAGTTGAGAATGCAATTAATATTATTTAGACAAATGCACTTAATTTTAGCTATGTCTTTATTTACATTCACGTAATTTGTACTTCAAGAATATCATTCACTCATTTGACTTTGCTTTGGTATTCATTTTATTGCCAACTCTGCTTTGTTCGCTTCTTCGCCTCGGCTCTTCGGCTTATTTCACTCGCACAAGCACAAACAGGTAAATCTAGGTAAAAAGTGGTTTCACACACACGCAAGCGCGCACACACACAAATGTCGGCTAAGAGCGCGTTGTTCAGTCAGTTTGCACTTGTATTTGTTACCAATCCAACGTAGGTTCACACATACATAATTATGAGTATGTGTACGTTTGCAAGAGCAAGAGAAAAGGCACTTTTGTTGCTTTTACTGACGTTTGCAAGCTACAGGCACGGTTTTATTCGTAGAATTGTTCACTTAAAATATGATGTTTTCTAAATTAAACACAGTGGTTTTATATGGACGTATTTCAGATGCTTGTTTTTATTCACTAACAACTTCACGATCGAGTTTGAAATCATCCGCTAAACAAGCCAAAAGCAACAAGAACACGAAAGCCGCGAGAGCGTCCGAACAGGCCAACAGCGAGAGACAGAATGAGCGGCAAGCCGACAATTGAGCGGCAAAATCATGAGCACGGCGACAGAGCTACAATGTAGCTCAACTAACATCGATGAATCGATAAGTATAGTTATCAATTGAGTTATCGTTTCAGTTAACAGCGAATGTTAAGCATTATTATTCTGTTATATATTTAAAATCTTTAACAAAGTTTCTCTTATAAAAATAGTTATCTACAATTTGAATCAAGCCTTCCTGCTCAATACATGAATTTATTAATAGCAGCTGCTTTATTGATGATTCTTTTGACGTTACAGAAATATTTGACGCTTTATTCCATGTTACTGATTATGGCAGTGTCGGCTTATTATGGTAAAACATTCGTTAAAATTCAGAGTCGCTCATTGGAACGCATTCTTAACGAATATTCAATTGAACTGTATCGATCTCAACTGAAGGCATTGTATTGTATTGTGCAAAAATATATGTGCGTATGTTGTACAAATATATGAATAATTGGGTTTCTTAGTGCATAAAATAATTGCGCTAATATATCGATAATATTATTTATCCTTATTGTTTACCATTATGCTATTTCAGTATTTTATTGTTTCGATATTTGAGTAGTACCAACTTTTGTAAATAACATACTAAAAATACCAAGAGAAAAAACTCTGTCATCGTCATCGTTCATAGTCGTCTCATTAATTGCTGGAAAAAGAACAAAAGGCCGAGTTAGATTTTATATTAATTATAAAGAAACAATTAAGAAACTATAAATTTAAATATTATAGTAAACATCAGATAGTTAGAGCTGCCACCCATATACGTATACTCACATATACATACTGAATAACAGAAGTTGCGATAGTATAACAACAACAACAACAACAAGAAAACCAAACACTGCCCCGAATTTGTGAATCACCAACGAAGTTATGGAACAAACACAGATTACAGATGCGGAAAAGGTTCGCATTGTGTCCGACTTTATACTACATGCCCCGCCCGGTGAATTCAACGAAGTCTTCAATGATGTCCGCGAGCTATTGAAGAACGACGCATTGCTTAAGGATGGCGCCAGCCACGCCTTCTCGCAATACAACAAAGACCAGTTGACTCCAGTACGCGTTGAGGGCAGCGAACACAACGCCATCATCTCCGAATACAACGATTTGGGTGCGTATAAGTTCATAGCCACCTTCACGCTAACTTGCCCCCCACCAGTGGTTGAGGTCGGGTGTTGGGCAGTGCGAGTTTGCCCCGCATCAATATTGCCGCTGATTACCAAATATGGGCATAAGCCCCAAACATACCCTCAATAAACTCATACATCTGCAAAAATCCATCATAGGAACTGCCTATACAAAATTTGAGCAAATAATGTCTAAGTTATCAATATATTTGTTTAGCTTAAAAGTATTTATACAAACTTCGCTTTCGCGTAGTGAGTCATTGATAAAATGCAATGAATTGATAACCTAAATTTACTCACCATGGTTTATGGCTCATAAAAAGCAGACAAACATTCACCTTATCAGATCTATAGCATTAAGTCCTATCTGTTAATGTTGTTAACTTCTCCATTCATTGATATCATATGCTTATGCAGACTAAAAGTACTTCCATTTTGCATTTACTGATATGAATCTCGATTACGTTTTCAGGTAATGGCCGCTTCTATGATCCTCGCACAAAACAAGCCTTCAAATACGACCACCTACGAAAAGAGGCGTCCGATTACCAAGATCTGGAGGCTGATGCCAATGCGGAGTCGTGGCGCGCCGCTCTGGATCTGGAAACACTTGCATACACTGCCAACCACTACAGGCATGGCGTAAGTAGACTTCCTAATGCTCTGTTTTGTTAAATTTCAATTGGTTATCTCTTAAATCTTGCATACAGGTTAGCTCCGTGTTTGGTAAATCGCAAGGCAACCAGGTGACACTGACTATTTGCATTGAGGACCATCAGTTCCAACCGAAGAATTACTGGAATGGCCGGTGGCGTTCGCAGTGGCATGTTAGCTTCCAAGCGGGTAGCGGCACGGCGGAGCTTAAAGGCGTTTTAAAAGTGCAGGTCCATTATTATGAGGATGGCAATGTTCAGCTGGTGTCCTCAAAGGATTGCCGCGAGAGCGTTGTTGTGTCGAATGAACAGCAATTGGCTAAGGAGGTCATACGTCTGATTGAGGAGGCTGAGAATGAGTATCAGCTTGCCATTTCGGAGAACTATCAGACCATGTCCGACACCACGTTCAAAGCGATGCGTCGACAGCTGCCCATAACTAGGACCAAGATTGACTGGAGCAAAATCGTATCTTATAGCATTGGCAAAGAGCTAAAGACGCAATAAGAACAGGAGCAGCAAGCGGAAGTCGAAGCCGATGGCACGCCAGCATACCCGTTGCCCATGGCAGTGCCGGCGCAGTCGCATATTAAAAGACCCAACAGTCTTCCACTTGCAATGGCAAAGCGAGAACGAGAGAAATGAACGGGAGTCGCAGCAAGAATCATACACTATATACGATCGTTAAATGTTGGCGCTTATGTAATAACTGTCTTTTATTTGCTTATCCCTTATACAAACATACATATATACACATACAATATACATACATACAATTCTTGTCTGTTATCTTACGATGAAAGTGGATATGTGTATACATACCGACTAGTATATATATATATATGTATATGGACATACATATACTACATATATATAACTCAATCCTATTTGGATAATTGTCATCAACCTGCATACTCACAGTTACAGCTACAGCTCCAATTACTGCTCCAGCTCCAGTTACAGTCACAATCGCCACCAACAGTCGCCTTTATCGTTTAACTAAAGCATTAAGCGCGTGTTTTTTATTAATTATAGTATGCATGCACCTTCTATAATGTATTATAAATCTAGATGAGCATAGGTCCGTGTGTAACCCATGTCTCTCTTAAGTGACGGCACCTTGCAAACAGTAACAGTATAACAATAACGATAAATACAATTTATAAAGTTTTTATTAAAACCAACAACAATAATTTAATTAATTCAATAGCATCTATACAATTGCAAGCTAATTTACAAATATAATAATAATAATAACTCATTGGCGCCTTAAAATATTAACAAGCGCTTCATAAACAAACAAAAAAGCATAATAATAAAACAAAAACCTGTTTTTTGTTTAGAAACAGAAGACTTTGGTTCTTTTTTAAAAGAAATTTTGTACACTAAAATGTAATTACTATTACAAGTTAGAAAATGCTTAGTCAAATTTTATGAGAATAAAATAATTAAATCACTTTCATAATTTTTACCGCATGCGACCCCCATCCGCAGTTTGGATATATGGCGTCGGTTCCTCTGCCTGATGTAGTGGTTGTGGTTGTTTACAACCTCGATTGGCATAATACGATTCCCCGGACGGCTCTTCCGGCGAATTTTGCTGCTTTTGTTGCTGCTCAAGGTATTGCCGTTCCTGCTCCAAATACCTCTGCTGCTCTTCTTGATACTGTTGCGACTCAGCGAGGCTTCCGATTAATGTTTCTTCGGTTGACTTCTTAAGCAGGAAACGTTTATTGGGATGCTGCTTTGCTTCTAGCTCTAATCGGTCAATGAACCAGCCTTTATCCATATTATTCGTGGCCCAAAAGAAAAGTGTACCCTTGTCCTTAGGCCCACGAACTGTAACTTCGAGCTGTGCTTTGTTGATATCACACGTGTTATTCACATTGGCAATGTCAATTCCAGAGTCCTTAATAGGTTCGCCTAGCAAACCGACAGCTCCTACAATTTATTTTTGTCATTATTATTGTTTACATCAATAGATTGGCAACGGTTATGCATACCCTTATGCTGACGCAGTGTCTGCATGGCCAGTTTATAGTATTCCGTGGATCGAACGCGGTCCTGTAGTTTCCAACGCATATACATTACAGCTGAAATGGAAATAACTGCGCCATATACGCAAATATTTCCCAGCGTCCGGTTGGAAGGTAATCGTAGTTTTATTGATGGCATGTTCGCAATTTCATTTGCTCAATCTTGTATAATAAATATGCATATAAATTTGTTATCGAACTTTCGCCGGTACAGGGTAGATTTCGATAGATTTTTACATGTGTGCCCGTTTGTTCATTTGCATGGTTATTATACAACGAGAGTGTGAATTCATTCGTTTTGTAAATAAAATGAAACTGTAATTTTAAATATAGTTGAATTTTAGACCAACAATCCGTCAACAATCAAATTTAGAAATATGAACAACCTGAACCAGGCTATCAGCATGCTGAGGCTACGTTTAACAGCAGCAGCAACCTCAACAATAACACAAGCGACTCGTAGCTATGCGGCTAAGCCAGCAGCAGCTGGAGGAGGTAAGTTTCAAGACCACAGCATGTATGAAAACTTGTACTAACTAAACATCTCATATTGAAGCTGCCAAGAAGAAGAAACTCGGCAAATTGGGACCCATAATGGAGAAGAAAATTATACCCGTCGAAACGGATGCCAACAAGTTGGTGAACTACGTGTGTGGCAGCAATTACATGAAAACCGGTGAGGATGTCAAGGTGAGTCTAAATTTACCACTATCAAGCATTGGTAAATATTCTATTCTTTGTTCTAATATAGATTAAGCCGGATGCTGAGTATCCCGACTGGCTGTGGACACTCAACACAGAACGCATCATACCGCTGAATGAACTGGACCCCAACGGCAAACAGTATTGGCGCCGCTTGCGCAAAACGGCGTTGCGGCGAAACAATCAACTATCAATGCTGAAAAAGTTTTGAGTAGAGCATTTTTGTTGGAGTCTAGGCTGGTCATACTTACAGCATGCCCTTCAACTGTTGTTTGAATATCGGAGTGTATCGAAGTCTTAGGTCATACATGAACCGTTGTATTTGCGTTGCTGTTGGTGCAAGAATAAACACTTTGATTATTTTTATTGCTACGTTGTTGTAGCATATGTACATATTTTATCTTACAATGTCTTGCACTTAACGATTATCTTGATGTTGATGTTTTTGGCCGCTTCACAAAGGTATAAAATGCGAAGATGTCGCAAAACTATAGTATATTATTGTAGAACGATTCCCAAGTCTAAGTTGTAATGTGGTCTCATATAGCGCTAGTTGTTAGCTTGTTACTTGTTGCAAATGCATCAGAGACAGGGACTAAAAGTGAGTATATGTTTATTAAACTTCATAATCCCCTCATCTAAATTCTTTTGCTGTCAGAGCACGTTGTATGCTATCAAGGAACCTGGTCTGTCTATCGACCAAATGAAGGACGCTTTGGTGTGGAGGACATAGATCCGTTTCTTTGCACACACTTGGTGTATGCTTTCATAGGTATCAACGAGAGCGGAGAGCTGCGCATTATCGATCCATATCTGGATCTCGAGGACAACGGAGGCCTTGGCAATATAAAGAAGTTTAATGCCCTCAAATTAAAGAATCCCACTCTGAAAACGCTTGTTGCCGTTGGCGGTTGGAACGAGGGATCCAAACGATTCTCAATCGTTGCCAGTGATCCCGCAAAACGGTTACGTTTCATCGAGCAGATTATTCAGTTTATACAGCGTCATGGTTTCGATGGATTGGACTTGGACTGGGAATATCCAGCACAACGGCACAGTCTGCCGAATAGCAATGATTGCGATAATTATGTTACTTTCCTTAAGGAACTCAAGGAAGGCTTGGATCCGTTTGGTTACCTACTCAGCGCTGCCGTTGGATCGGCTGAGTTTTCAGCAGAGCTATCATACAACATACCAGCCATTGTCCCATATCTGGATTTAATTAATGTCATGGCCTACGATCTGCACGGTCCTTGGGATGAAACGGTCGGCATTAATGCTCCACTTTATGCCAGAGCAAGTGACAAGACCAAGCGAGCGAATCAACTAAACGTGGATGCCGTTGTCAAATATTGGATAGGCGCTGGTGCTCCGCCAGAAAAGCTAGTACTTGGCGTACCCTTTTACGGTCGTACCTTCACCTTGGCTTCGGCAGAGGAACATCAACCTGGCGCAGCTCACATTGGACGTGGCATGGCAGGACCATTCTCTCGTGAGCCTGGCGTTTTAGGCTACAACGAACTGTGTAAACTTTTGCAACAGGATGAGTGGACGCACGAGTGGGATGCCGTGCAGCAGGTGCCGTACGCCTTCAGGGATCGCCAGTGGGTGGGTTACGAGAACGTACAAAGCCTGATGCTGAAGGCGCAGTATGCAATGGTTAATCAATTGGCGGGCATCATGATTTGGTCTCTTGAATCGGATGATTTCCGAGGCAGTTGCGGAGGCAAGAGTTATCCATTGTTGCGGGAAATCAATCGTGTTCTGTTTAGCAGAGAAACTCCCACAGGACTGATTATTGAGCCGCAGGCAACGACAGAAAATGATGCCGAAGAATATCGTTGTACAGGAAATATTGGATATGTGCGGGACACGCACAACTGTTCGAGATTCTATTACTGCAATGCCGGAGCTACATTTAAGTTTGATTGTCCCTCGGGTTTAGTATTCGACTACGATTCCAGTAGCTGCAACTATTCAGAATTAGTAAAATGCTAATGCTAATTGAACAGCACTACCAAAAGATAAATGGGGTTTTATTATGTGAACTGTAAACTTTGAACTCTACAAAGGAGAGGGAGAGGGGACTAGCTCACAATCTTTAGATTGATGGGCAAGTTCTCGAAGCTGTAACGCTTCTGACCTGGACGCCAGGTGACAAAGTTCTGGTTACATTCAACTTGGCTAGAAGGCTTGCACTCGCCAAGCTTTTCATCAAAGTAATAGCCCTGAATGCACTCGTAGTCGATGCGCTTGGCATCACGACACTCGTGATACAGCTGACAGTCCCAGAGGTCCCGGAAGAATCCATCCTGTGGACAAAGGCCGCTGCCCTCAGTGGTTGGCATCTGAGTAGTCAGAGTATCTGGGTCGCCAATCATTGATATGATGACACGCAGCAGTCCAAACCGTTCCCCGCAATCTCCTTGGAAGTCATCGGCATCGATGGACAGCACCTGGACACCGGCCAATCGCTGCTCCTTGACCAGATGCATCTTGGCGCTAATGCTGCGTCCATCCTCATAGCTGACCCATTGATCTCCCTTGTAGGCATAGGGCACCTGCGCCACCTTGTCAAAGTGCTTCTGCCACTTGGCAACTTGATTGCACACCTCTCCATAGGTCATATATCCCGGGCGTAGAGAACTTTGGTGCTGACGTCCTGGTCCCTTGCTGGACGAACCCACTGCAGTGTTTGAGGAGTCCATGGTGTAGGACTGGGCAAACAGTGGAACACCCAGCAATAGTTTCGAGGGGGATTTGCTGTTCTTTACCCAGTGGTGGACACAGCTCTCAACACTTCTGATCTTATCCCCGTGAAGTGGAGCATTATATCTAAGCTGACGGCTGTAGGGATCCTGATGGTCATGAACAAGTAAAGTGACGAAATCGGCATATTTGGTTATCTTGGGAATGTCGTAAGCGGCGAGAGTGCTCTCATCCAGGCGAGCAGACACCGTAACCATAAAAATAAAGTTATGCTCCTGTAAACTATCGAAAATGGTGCTTATATATCATTGCTATCGGGCAGATATTATTACTTACATAATCCTTAGCTCATGCAAGAATGTCACAAAATTCTGACGATCCTCTGGTTGGCTTCCATGAAAGACCGGAAACTGCCAGTTAATCTGGACGCCCTGAAAGGCATTCTTATACAGCAAATTGATAAGTGATGTATAAAATAGATCACGTTTCCCTATGTCCGACAGCATTTTGGAAATCAACTTAGTTTCATCCTGCCAGCCGCCAATCGAGATTATTGTTTTAAGGTTAATATTTCTTAAGCGTCGGACTTGAGCCAACAGATCTGTATAATTGTAATTATTTAATACTGTCAGCTAGATTGTTCGATAGATACTTGCCATAATCCATGTCCTCCTCCGGACGATTGTATCTCAATTCGCCAGAGCCAGCAGAATCCAAACCCAAGGATGATCCATATACCAAATGCGTGCAAAGCTTCGTATTCACATCCCATGATTGGAAGTTACTGCGTTGCTTGCGATTAATGGATTGCACGTCCCAGTAGCAAAATATATTATCTAAAAACAAGACAAGAGTCACCAAGAATCTCTTCTTCAATCTATGAATTGAATTATTCACTTACACTCGGAGTCTGCAGCTTGGGCAAAGAGCAACAAGGCTCCTAGAAGGAAAACAACAGGCAGCACTTTCATAATTATCTGCCCCTCGAAATTGTAGTGTTTTATTGAAGAATATTAAACTTTTAATTTACAAATGTTGCCTTTAATATGTTTTAATTATTTTAGACGAATTTAGACTTCAGTTTTGAGTTTTATGTGTTTATTCAGCTTCGTATTTGAGTTTTTTAAATTTAAATGCAAGGATTGCTTAAGTTAACTTTAAATTTCGAAAATTTAATGAGAAATGTTTATTTGATAAAAAATCTTCTGCTTTTTTTTATCTGGCCAAGGAGTCAATCCGAAGTATTATTTTAATATTCATTCACATACATATGTACGTATGTGTTCTGGCAAATGTATATTTTATGTGTATTTTACTTTATAGCAATCAAATTTTAATGGCTTATTAAATGTGGCAATAAAGTACCAGTTCAACGCAAACAACAAACGATATCAATTTCAGAATTTCAGTTGTTTCAACCAGTCGACATTGATGTCCTAATGTAACCCTGTTCTCGACAAGGAACTTGGCCAAGGCATTGTATATGTCGCATCCGGTAAGTTAATGTGTAAACATTGAAGCAATTTTTACGATTATTGCCGATTTATAACGACAACAAAATGTATCGATTTCATTTAGGTATGTACCTAAAATATATACATCAATATTTATACCTTGTGACAGACTATATTAAGTCCGTGCAAAAAGTATCTAACAGGCAGCAAATGAAGTGCTAGATATGTACTTTAAGATACGTTTCGCTGCCATGGAAGCGGCGTTCAACGTGAGCTTTCCATACATACGCAGTCACTGCAGTGAGCATGGATACTAACTGCAGAGAGCTTGCTCTTCTTATCACACATACACACTAGCGCACAGAAATAACAATGTGTATGCTTAATGCAGCAGGCTTGCTTACACTCATAGCGAAGGCTCGGGGAAAGCAATAGAATGCAAAAACACAGAGAGCTTGCCCGTTTGATCACACATACACTTACACAGAAAGACCAATGAGTATGCTTAATGCAGTACGCTCGCTCGCACTCATAGAAAAAGGTAGTGGAAAGCAATCGAATACAAAAACACAGAGAGCTTGCGCGTTTGATCACACATACATGCCCATCTGATCAGACACACACCAATGAGTATGCTTAATGCAGTACGCTCGCTCACACCCATAGAAAAAGGTAGTGGGAGGCAATAGAATACAAAAACACAATGGTTGATCTCTCTCTCCTTCGCTTATTTACATTTGACTTGAGATTGCTGTTAAAATGTTGTTGTAAGACTTACACGGGAACCAAGATTATCTGGACAATTTCAATGACGTCTATTACTTCAAAATGAATAATTAGGCATGTCTACAATAATCAATCATTTAAACTCGATATTTTACTTTCGAATTTATTTCAGTCACTAAATAATATCGAATAATTCGTAGATGATGGCTCGTCAACATTGGAAATCAGATATACACACTTGGTCGATAGAGAGAATTTGTGCGAAGCTCAACAGCGATTTGACAAATGTGAGAAGTTCACTGTACGTTAAAAGAGAGACTTCTCCATACTTTGATTTTCTTTCTGCAGGGATTAACAACACCGACGGCTAGAAGTCGATTGGCTGCCAATGGGAAAAATAGATTCACTTTTCCGGTGAAACCGGAATCAAAATTTCGTAGATATATCTATAATTGCTTTTGTGCATTTGGATTGGCAACATTATTGAGTTCGATGTCGTGTCTTTTCTTATATCATCTGGATGATCAAGACATAAACGAGAAGAATATCGATCCGGAATATTGCATTTCCGGCGTGGTATTATTTGTAGTATTCCTGGTCTCTGGATATTTGCGTTACCTGCAGGAGAATGACAATTATAAGGTGGTCTGGGCATTTAAAAATCTCATGCCCATGTACTGTACAGTTCTGAGAGATGGCCATAAGCAAATCATAAGATCTGAGGATGTTGTCCTGGGTGATATTCTAATGATCACCTATGGGGAGCGTATTGCCGCTGATGTTCGAATCTTTTTCTCGCAGAATTTGGAATTGAATAACGTGGCGCTAACTGGAATTTCTATACCCGTGGTAATTATTCCGAAAGTGAGTCACATTGACAAATGGGTGGCTCGCAATGTGGGCTTTGCCTGCAGTCACGTTATGAAGGGGCAGGGAATGGGTATTGTTATTGCATGTGGAAATGATTCCGAAGTTGGAATAATGGCACGTTTAAGTATGGGACCACGTCCTACAAGCAGGGCTCGATTGCATATGCAACAGGTCAGATTACATACATAAATGTTTTGTTTAAAAACACTTCATATACCTTACTCAGGTTACATTATATGCATATATTGTGGGAGCTGTAATGCTGATTGGCCTGTTTGTCACGGTCTCCATGAATAGTGAATTTGAAAAATTGTGGATTGAGTTTAATGTAGGCGTGGCAGTTGCCTTGGTTCCCCTGCATCTGCCCTTTCTAGTGTACTTCGGACTGTGGCGCACCCAGAGGAAGTTGTTGGCAATGGGTTGCTATGTGCGAAACATGGAGGCCGCCTCAACTTTAGGGAAAACCACAGTGATTTGCAGTGCTTTGATGGGCACAATGACCATGAAAGAGTGGCGAGTATCAGAAGTGATTGTCGATGGGAATCTTTTAACGGCGGAGGACATCGACTACAGCAATTTGAGTCCATCCTTTGAGATGTTAATACAGATTTCAGTGCTCTGCAACGATGCAACTGTAAGTCCTGGCCAGAGGGGCGTACCTAAAGCACAAAAGACTCTCTACGGTTCAAGCTATGACAAAGCCGTCTATAAGTTCGCCATGGGCGTTATTCCCGACATTCATCAGCTGCGTCATAACCATGAACTGTTGACCTACAAGACCTACAACAATATTGATCAGATGCATGTGACCATTCACAAGAAGGATTATCCAAATGGCGTCACAGAGTATATGCTACTCATGAAGGGACACTTTAGTGTGGTGCTAAATGAATGCACTACCTATTTGAAGGGCAAAGAGTTGATACCACTCGATCAATCATACAAGAATACCATTATCAATGAGGCATTAGAACTTGTGGTGATCGGGCGATATCCCTATGTCTTTGCATACAAGTTGTTGAGTCAGCAGGAGCATCAGTTGATAGCTGAATACACAAATGACTTTAGCATCAATAACAGCGACTCCTTCAGGTCGCATTTATCCGAATTCGCACACTCTCTGCACTTTCTGGGCCTCATTGCCATATACGATCCTCCCATTCACAATGTTGACCTCGCAGTGGAAAAGTGCAGAACCGCGGGTATTAAGCTTGTGCTTTTCACCCGAACTGATGTGAATTTCTCCCGAGCTATTGCCAAAACCGTTGGAATAATTAGTCCACAACATGAGACTGTTGAGGATATAGCATTTCGCCTTAAGGTACGCCAGTCTCAGATCAAGCACAGCATGATAACCGCGGCTGTTATCAATATGCAAAACTGGCATAAGAAGCTGCACCATCAACGCTGGGATACCAAGCAATTGCTGCTCGCCCATCCAGATTTGGTATTCGCAGATATTGCTGTGGAGCAGCGTCATATGATTGTTGAGGTGTGCCAAGAGTTGGGTGCTGTGGTTACCGTGATTGGCAGCTCTGTGCATGACACATCTGCCATACGACGGGCGAATATTGGAGTCGCCGAAGGTGCCTCATCGGAGGCGTGTCAATCCTGTGCTGATATCATTTTAGTGAGCAGCAACTTTGTCACATTGGTGGCTGCCATTAGGGAGAGTCGTCTGCTCTTTGAAAATATGAAGAAAGCCTTGGCCTATGCGTTGTCCTCGAATATGGCAATTATTCTGGTGTACGTCGCTTTTGTAGTGCTAAAGATTCCGTTTCGTCTGTTTCTAAGCGTCTTAATAATTCTGGATCTCTTTGTCAGCATGGTAAGCATTTAAGCATGCCAGTTGCAGCTTCACTGCAGACTCTTTCCAGATTCCTGCCCTAGCGCTCTTCTACGAGCCTGCCGAAGAGAACCTAATGAGGCAAAAGCCCAAGATCTCTGATGACTATGTGATGAACAGACGGTACATGAGTTGATCTTCAAAATTACTTACTTATATAATTGTCTCATTCACTCGTTAGCCTGGTTTTTATCACATTCATACAAGTGGGCGTCATTGAGGCCTGTGCAGTCTTTGTCACCTACTTTGTCTTCATGGCGTACAAGGGATTTCTACCAAGAATGTTGATTGGCATCGGCACATCTTGGTATGACGAGTACAATAATGACATCATCGACTCATATGGCCAAGAATGGGTATTGTGTTTTAAATAATTGATTAGTTTAAACACTTCTCAACCATTTTTCAGACTAGGTATGCTCGCCAGCAGTTGGAATATCAGATCTCAACGGTTACCATCTTGACCCTGATTATAATGCAGTGCGCCAATCTCATATTAATTAAAACAGGCCGAGCAAATCTAATTAGTCATGGATTTAAAAACGCCTGCTTAAATATTGCAGTCTTATATATGATCGGCTTTGGCATTCTTTTGGCCTTCTTGGATCTGCCGGAATACTTACGCATTGCCTCGGTTGTGTGAGTATTAAGCGACTCTTTCGATCACCGCATCAAATCGATGAGAAACCGCCCATTTCCCATTGCAGTTATCCCTCAATATTCTTCTACACTTTGCCATCATTAGTACTGCTTATAGTCTTGGAATCTGCCCGACGGTATTTACTACGTCGTTTTCCGGGCAGCTGGTTGGAAAATGAGACATACTACGGATAAATCGAATCGAATTTGAATAAACTCCTACCTCTGCTGAAATAAATAACGTTTGAAGTTGCCAATATCCTCACGGTTGCCATACTTGGTACTTTAGTTGGTTACTACTTTTACTACTACTTCTAACACTATTTCTACTACTATTTCTACTACTATTTCAACTATTACTATTTCAACTATTACTATTTCTACCACTATTTCTACCACTATTTCTACTACTAGTTCTACTACTATTTCTACTACTATTTCTACTACTATTTTTACTACTATTTTTACTACTATTTCAACTATTACTATTTCTACTACTATTTCTACTACTATTTCTACTACTATTTCTACTACTATTTCAACTATTACTATTTCTACTACTATTTCTACTACTATTTCTACTACTACATCTACTACTATTTCTACTACTATTTCTACTACTATTTCTACTACTATTTCAACTACTACTATTTCTACTACTATTTCTACTACTATTTCTACTACTATTTCTAGTACTATTTCTACTACTATTTCTACTACTACTTCTACTACTATTTGAACTACAACAATTTCTACTACTTTTTCTACTACTATTTTTACTACTATTTCAAATATTACTATTTCTACTACTATAACAACTACTACTATTTCTACTACTATTTTTACTATTACTATTTCTACTACTATTTCTACTACTATTTCTAATACTATTTCTATTACTATTTCTACTACTATTTTTACTACTATTTCAACTACTACTATTTCTACTACTATTTCTACTACTATTTCAACTACTATTTCAACTACTACTATTTCTACTACTATTTCTACTACTATTTCTACTACTATTTCTACTACTATTTCTACTACTATATCTACTACTATATCTACTACTACTTCTACTACTACTTCTACTACTATTTCAACTACAACAATTTCCACTACTTTTTCTACTACTATTTCTACTACTTTTTCTACTACTTTTTCTACTACTATTTCTACTACTATTTCTACTACTATTCTACTACTATTTCTACTACTATTTTTACTACTATTTCGGCTAACATTTCTACCATTATTTCGACAACTATTTCCACTACTATTTCTTTGTCCAAGATCTGGTTGCAAATATTTGCAGGAAGTGGCAACTGTGAATATATCATAAGCATAATTGCTTAAGTTGGCAATAATGGCGCGCCTCTCATTGTGTATGTGTGGACACACTGGTTAATAGGGCTGGCCAACCAACGAAGATGCTAAATCAAAATGAAAGATTGTTTTTAAAATATTGCATTTATTTTGGAATAGCTCGAAGCTGTGGTGGTGTAGCTGTAATTTCTCACATCAATATTTGGTTTAATTTTTTTAGGTTAATTAATTATGTATTTAATTCAAGTTGCATATTCATATTTTCTACATGCAAGTATTTATATAGGTACGAGTAATCATTTTGTTTTTAGGACTTTACACGGTTCATTTTTCATTCAACATCAAAATTAATATCAATATTTCGTTTATTTCATTGTGAATTGTAAATATGCCTTTTGATTAAACTGTTGAACATTAATGCATATACTATTTATGTTTTTATGTATTTGTATTTGTATTTGTATTCGTATTGCGATTATATTTAGCTATGAATGCATTGAGTGCACATTTAGATTCATTTAGGTTTCATCTTTCGTCATTATTAATATTTCCATTAATTGCATATCGAGTATTTTAATTCTGTTCGTTTTTCCGTTAATCAATTTCACGTTTACCGCCAAACACTTAGATTAAAAAGAATTTCATTTTGTGCAAAATAGATAACATTTATCCAATTAATTGTAATTATACTTTCATTCATTTATATCTATTTATCATCATAAATGACCATTAAGCATTATAATTATGAAATATTTTAAATTGCTATTAATATTTCTTTAAATTATGTAGAAAATTATGGAGAAAACGAAATTGAATCTGAAGCTCTTTATTTTCTTATAGGACTGCGAAAATATTTGGAATTGGTCTGGAATTTGTTATCTTCGATGTTTTGAAACTTTTGCGTTCAAACTGAAACCGAATAATTGATCCTATAATACTAAAATTTCCACTAACACTTGGATTCCATATAAAACAAGCAAAAGGCGGTGGGATCGCAGTGATCGCAATTAAATCCAGGATTTTTGCTGTTTTCATAATCTTTAATCTATGCAAAGAAAGCATTGGGAAAATTCTGGATTCAATAAGAATATATGCGAATTTTTATGGTCTTTGGTTTGGCTTTCAATTTGTCTTGTACTGATCTCATTCATTTACTGTTTTAAAGTACTCCAAAAATTATTATCAATTTTTATATGGCTTGAGTTTAGATTTGTTTGTTTTTTTTTTTTTTGGGTTTTTATCTTTACTCAAACACATTTTAAGTATATAGATTTAAGTACATATATGTGTATGTAGTGTATATATATTTGTTGTATGTATATGTATGTATATATGGTACTTGCATTTGTGTGTGTGTATATTTATTTAAAGTAATTTATTTAAAGTAATTGCGTTTACATTGTAATTCTATTGAAGTTGTTCGTTAATTTGACACTAATTTAGATTATCATTTTCTAGTTTTTTTCTTTTTAGTTTTCATTTGTTTATCGTTAATTTTTAAGTTTTCCAAATACGAGTATTTTTTTTTTTTTTTTTTTTTTTTTTAAATAAAACATCGCATTAAAAATACTTGCTTCATTTATTTATAATTCACTTAAAACAAATCGTGTGTAGACAGTAGGCTCTCTGGTAGTATTGGTATTACCTCTGGAGCTTCTTCAAAGACGTGTACAGTTATTCCCCAAGGCGGGATCGTGTGTGGGCTCATCGCTCGATAAATTGAATTTTATTATCGGAGCTCGTAATGCAACGTGTGTGGGCTCCTCGATGGATCCGATTTTTGTTATCGTGTATTCCTTAAATTGTTTTTTCTGGTAACCTTAACTTATTTGTGTCTTTAGAAGAAGGAGGCGGGGCAAATTGTAGTCGGTCAGGTTGGACCATCAGTGCGGCGCAGCGTATAAAAGTCGTAGGGTTAGACGCCTTGGGCAAGACTCTCCTTGGGCAGCGCTATGATCGACTGATCCATCCCCTGGTGCGGAATGATGAAAGGTGAAGCCAGCATCTGCAGAGGCCTAAGTACAACATTTAGTCAATTATAAACATAAATAATTTCAATTTTATCTTATTACTCAGCAAAACTGGTGGCGGTGACGACGGGTTGGCGAACTGTGTGCAGAGCCTGTGAGTTCTTGGCCCGAGCCAGCAAACTCATCACGGTACGCTTAGTGGGATTCATGCCAGATCGTGGTACGCCCAGCAGCGGCCGCTTGCGCCCAAGGCCGCCACCTGTAAGAGTATATCGAGTTGAGCAACGGCTGGCCAATTAGCCCATCTAAATATCCTCCAGTCTCACCTATGTTGATCGCCTTCACGTTACGCAGCGCAGGATGCAGCAGTGCTCCTGGCGGTTCCAATAGCGTCAATGTCGATGTGTTTGCATCACCGTCGCTAGCCAATTGCAGGGCCGAAGCGCTGCTCTGTGTTGCAGGCAGACCCGACATGCCACCGCCCACGCCCACACCCACGCTCTGCGCTGGCTTCAAAAGTCCACCTATGCCGGCAGCTGTCAACTGATGCTGCAGTGCCACCGCCATTGCTGTGGTGTGAACTGAAACGGAAGCGACAGTTGAAATGATATCGAGCATGCTCGACGTGCAAATACTCATTACCAACTATAGAAGTTTATATAATCACATATTGGATAAAGAAGTCTATATTCGGTTATGTCCGTTAATGTTATCTACATTTTTCAATGTTGACAATGCAATCAATTAATGCTGCTTAAAATTTTAATTGTCATTGTGCAAACGAGAACTTTTCCATTTCAATTCGATTTTTTTTTATGCTCATTTCTTTTTCTCATTTTTGTGCTAATTGCATTAATTTTGTAGATGAGATACTCACGTGCAGCTGCTGTTGCAGTAGTTGTCTGTCCAGCGAGATGGTCACCGCAGGCGGCAGCCGCAGCTGCTGCAGCAGTTGCTCCGCCATGGGTTTGGAGTAGCTGATGGAAATGCGCTGGCTGGTGTTGCTGATGATGATGATGATGATGATGATGCTGTTGATGTTGCTGCTGGAGCTGCGTTTCGCCGCCGCCGCCGCTGCTGCTGCAGGATTGACTACAGTCGAGCTTATCTGGCGATAGGCAATCCATGCCGCTTGTATCGTTGTCCGATTTGTCGTCATTGGACGTATCCATGTCGGCCAGACCGCCGCCGAGGCCGCGGCTCGTGTTTGTCGGGCTCTGCGAGTCATCGAGGTGGCTCAGCGTGGGTGTCGACGTCAATGCCTGCATTTCCCACATCTGCTCCTGTCGTATGTCATCGTGGTAGTCCTGCAGAGAGAGAGAGAGAGAGTAGTAGATGCACTGCAGATTAACAATACGATTCCACTTCGTTTGACCCAGTGGCAGGTGCAGATGCTCTCACAGCAGGTGGTGCCATGGCATCTACTGCATTCCGGCTCGTCGAGCAATTAAATTTAATTCAGGCGTTCTCAGTGCGCGTAATAAATGTGAATTTTATTGGATGTCAATTAAAAGTTTGCGAGGCCATTCGCCTGACACCCACTTAGGCCCAGCCCCTAACCTACAAACTAAATCCTTTACACGCTGTGACTTTGTGACTTAGTTCCACATCTCTCTCTCTCTTTTCTCATACGTGAGCGTTGAAGCAATGCATGTGTGTGTGTGGCAGTGTGTGTGGGTGTAATGCAATTATAGAGGAACAGCATGACCAACGCATACCAACTACACCATTTCGGCTCATATCTACGGCTGAGTAAGAGACGTGCTGGTTCGTCTCATTGATACAGAGAATATACTTTTTCATTAGGCACATTAACCAAGTTACTGATGTAGTTCAACAGTTAGGCGAGCATGTGTGTATTCCCCTGTGTAATCAGTAATTTGTCTGATATCTAACTGCTAATTTCATTCGAATTTCACTCAACTGGAACTTGGGAATGTGACTCATCCAACTGTCTCACTTGGAAATCACAGGAGCTCACATTTGTATGACGTTCGTCCACATAAATGATACTGACAGCTGCCATAAACAATACTTTGGCTTATAAGGATTGGCCATCTTACGAACCTACTCACATACGCACACACCACCACACACGCATGCACACACACTCAGCAAATTTATCTAAATTGAAACGGTTTATGTTTCAACTCGCATATCAAGTATAAAATTGAAATAATTTCTATGCAAATTTTATGTAATCAGATCAGAAAACTGTGGGGAGGCCTCGAAAGTAAATTTATGTTGTTGACAGTCGCGTGTCGCAGGGTCTTCACAAAGGAGTCTTACGATGACGCTCGAGTTACCCAAGCAACCACATGTAACACTGTGTAACCACACTGTAACCTAAAATGGTTTCAAAGTTACGAGATTTTTGTGCATAAACTTCAATTCCTATTCTTGCATAATACATTTTACCTGTCAGCAAATTCAGTAATAATCGAGGGGGAAGCTGAACCCGAAAGAGGGTTAAAAGGGGTGACATTTGTCTGCAGAGTGCAAGTTTTATATAATTCAATTACAAATTTTGTAGTTGAATTTATTAAAGTTGAAGCTGTCGAGGTCTCTTTAGTGAGTTGGCAACACCACGGTGAGTTGGCAAAGCGGGCTGCTGTTGATGTTGCCGTTAAATTGTGTCAGGCGTTGCCATTTGTTTGTATACATATACTTATGCATATTCAGTGGCAACACTATAAACGCAGATCAACTTGAGGAAAGCCAATTGAAGTTCTTATTATATTAAATTATTAAAGAGAATAAGAGAGAGAGAGAGATTGCAGAAAATGTAAGCTAAGATAAATTCTTATTCACGCTATTGTGTAATATAAATAAAAATTAACGTGTGGCATGTGAACATGTGCAGTGCATCTGAGTGATGGAAGCACAAGGATTGTAAACGAGCATCAAGAAGAGAAATAAATGGGTAGACGTATTTGTCCCAAGTGGACAAGTGGAAGCAAGAGGAGAGCAGAGGAGGGCGGACACAAGCATGAGGTACATGAGGAGATGCAATGGCGTTGCCTTTGTCGATGCAGGTGACGGTGACGGTGGCGATTGCGATAGCGTGCCAAGAGGAGCCACAGAATGGACAGCAGTTGCAGAAGGTGAAGAGGAAATGCCGGCAAAGTTTGTGGAGCGCTTGGCGACTGCCAAAGGGGTGGCGAAAAGGGTGGCAAATGTAATTACAGCACAATGCAATTTCGTCAGCGACGCGTGGAGGCATGCCACGTTGGAAACTGATGGAGGATGCTATAACAGAGGCAACAGCAGTGGCAGGAACAGTAGATGCCATGAAAACACGGAAGCTGAAGTCGATAACGAGTGCAACCTTGGAGCTGCAGCTGCAATTGCAAGTGGCAAGCAGCAACCAGCAAGGAGCATCCAGTATTCAGTATTCAGCAACCAAGTGTCTCCGTTTCGGTCTTGGACACAGCTGTCGGTATACCATTAAGTTTTGTGCATCGACAACTTTAAGATGTTTTGTGTGCTCAATGTAAGTGGCGCAACTTTAACAAATTTTCGGTCTGAAGAAAGGGACGGAAATGCCAACAAAGGCAATTGGGTAGACGGGTTGGCGTTTGGTTGGCTGTAGGGTGCGAGCACTTACCGGAACCAGAAACCGACGCACTTCCGCCAGGGCGTAGGCAATGCGAGCGTGTGCTTCGGCGGGCGCTGCAAAGGTTGAAATCTCCACGTGCAGGTCCTCAAATAGATGGGCGTAACGACTGTCCCCACTGGCTCGCAGCTCCTCCTCCTTCCGGCGGTCGCGCATCGAACCCCGTCCCAGCACGGCCATTTTGCACATTGTGTCCTCCTGCAGACGCTTCATTGAATTGCCCTTTGGGCCCAGCAGCTTTCCAACAAAATTGAACTGCCAAGCGACAACAAGAAAATACAAGTAGAAATATCTTAAGTATTATGATTAACCATGATTACCCCCATCTGTCACTCACCTTTGGGTGATCCCGCACCGGCACGGCCACTTTGACGGACACCTTGACGGGCTTATCTCGGGTTATGTCCAGCATTTTAAGTTTCTCTGTAATGTAAGCAACGAAAACGAACTTGTAATTGACTTTAGAGCTTGTTAATGACTTACTTAAATGAATTTGCAATATATACAGGGTATAACAGAAGCTGAGTGAGCAATTAAGCGGAATTGCCAGTCAACTGATGTCTAAATATCATAATATTTCACATCGAATGGCAGACAGACGTATTAAGAGATTGCAATGTCTCCTCACTTGATTACACATAAGTAATGCCATCTTGAAGGACATACTTCATGTTAGTAAGTGACATTTTGAATATTATTCCAAGCTATCAACGAAACTACGGCTAAGACAGAGACAACTCAAAGACGGAGATTGATAGACAGAGAGAAGGAGATGTGCTTAAAAGAGTTAGGTTATCCAGATATGTGACACCTTTCCACTTGAGTAACTGTCTTTTATATATAACGTATAAATATATATGTATATATGAGCTTAACAACTGTGGCTTATCGAATGATTATCTTTCATCCTTAAACAAACTGTGAAAGGGACTTTTGTAAGAATGTGATATCTTAAACTTCGTTCGGTCCCTGACTGAGGTAGTTAATTCCTTTTGGATTCACAGTTTTGATGTTTGTAACTAATTAAGCAAAATGCTTCAACACACAACAAACTCAGGCGTAGGCTGAATGGGGCAAACGACACTGGGAGGGTGCGTCTTGGATGGACAGGGCAGGACAGGGCAGGGCAGGGAACTTGGTAGGGACAAATCTGTTGACATGCCCAAACATGAAAACATTTTTGTTTGCTCTTCAGCTCAAGACTTGGCAAAGGGAAGGCAGGACAAGGACTTGGCACACTCACCCACACACATTACACACCGACACTCATTAGCAGGCGAAATGGCTTTCTTAACACCTTTGTCGTTGCTGCTGCTGCTGCTGCTACTGCCACACCCTCTCGCTTGTCGCCCCCGCGCTTCCGAGCGTGTGTTGGCCCCCGCTGACTGACTGGCTCGAGCTTTGGCTGAATCTGAATGTGTCGCCATGTCAGTGACAGTAACATACGTAAGTAGTTTGCAGTTGTCAGCAGAGTGAGTGCACTTTACAGGCATAGACACACACACACACACACACACACAAACACACACAGGCACACACAGCTATTTTGGTACTGACAAATGCATAAACAGGCAAACGATAAGTGCAAGAACAGCCTGCATATGTATGCACCTTTCCTGTAGCTGTTTATGCGTATGCATGACTGTCTCTCTCTCTCGCTCTCTCTCTCGCTCTCTCTCTCTCTCTGTGTGTGTCTTTCTTTGTTGTCGTAGGTGTGACTGTGTGCGTCTCCTATTTGTGTTAATTGTTGTCATTGCCACATCAAAACACGCTTCATCATTTCCCTAGTGAGCGTGTTACCTTTCAAAATATGTACATCCGCAGTTGTTACAACCCAAAGACTTTCAAGCCCAACTCTTAGACTGTTCCGAATTCCAACAGCATCATATAATACACACACACATACACACACACGACAGACACACCTACACCTACACCTACACACTCACCAGCAGGTATTTTGCATAATTTAATACAATATCATTTAGGCAACGGTGCGTATGTGTCATGCAAATTAAGCTTAAAATAATACGTATACGCATCTATGCATATGCATAAATAAGTATTGTATATATTCAGGCATAAATTTACGTTTGGCCTTGTTGATTAATTACACCCAGCGCTTAATACTCTAAAAAGGCATTTTCTGTTCCTAATTAACTGAATTAATTACAATAATTAGACGAATTTTTCTTTCTTGGGATCTTGGCTAAAACAAAACAACAGCAAAGGAAATTTAATTGAAATTTATATTTATTATTTTGAAAGCAAATCCAAATCAAACCCTATTCAAATAGAAATAATTCGTTTGATTGTAGCTAATAAATGCCATTGTTGTCATTTATTTGTTTAGTTATTAACAATAACCCAAAGCAAATTAATTATTGCACTTGTCAGTTTAGAAAATAATTATAAATTATTTGTTTTCAGTTTCAGTAACACAAAGTTGTGTGTTGTATGTATCTGTTCAATAGTTTGAAATTAATTAACAACAAATATAATTGATACATAATATGTTTAGCAAAACATATTTATAATATCTATAAGCTTGTTTATTTTAGGGCTTTCATTTAATTGGCAGGCAATGTTAAAGTTATGCAAATTGAAATTGAATGAAGTGCAAATAATCTAGGTAAATAAAACGATAATACTTTAATGTATTTTCATAGTTAATATAATTTAAATTAATGGTTTTTTGTAATTCGTAAGTGGTTTATTTTGCAGATCAAGTGATATTGTACATAGTAGTCCCTAGTAATGTTGCAAAATTGTTGTTTAATTAATTTTATTTTAAATTATAAACAAATAAAATAGTTGCACACTGTAGAATGTGGTTGGTTGGTTGCTCGCGTATGGGAATTCACTTTAGTGGACATTTACTCAACTAATTATGTAATTAATTTCCACTTTATGCATCGCATATGCATTAAAAACAGTTTAATTGGCATTTTACCAGGCCAGCATTTATTGATTTTCAACCGGACCGCATCGCATCGCATCAAATACTACGAACACGAACACTAACAATTATAATTATAATCATTTTTCGCTCATTTTACCGACTCTGACAATAATTTTATCAGTCTGCATCGACAAGGTCTGGCGAAAGAGTGGACAGAGGGGAGGGACTACAAGTAGGTTGTAAAAGTTTCAGGTAAATGCAAATTTTTGGCACCCTAATCTGGTGTAATTTATGGCCAAAGGCCAAAAGGCCATTAAGCTAATTAGCTATGCATTTCACGGCGCCTCCATTATGGAAAACTGCTGTTCCAACTATTTTCTATCCCATTCCATTTTTATCAGATTGTGCATTAAGTGCTTTCATTTTTATACGGGCAGCAAAAAGTGCTAAACTGTTGTTATACTTTTTGGCATTTGTCTAGGCCCCAGATGCCAAAGCCAGCCAGTCCTTGCTTGGCTTGGGGTTAGTTAGGAATGCTTGGATAAAGTTCACCCAGATAAGCACTCGATGTGAAATCAAACTTAATTTCTCTTTCCGACAAAAAAAAAAAAAACAAACAAAATATTCATGAAATAGAAACGTACTCCTACTGCTGGCAATAGAGATTGGAGCTGAAGAAGGCGCTATAGGGGAAGGGATCACTTCCTGTGTTGTGTAAGGGGGTTGAGGGACAGATGCTAAACATTTGCTCAGTCATTGCAATTGTTTCCGTTGCGTACAACTGTTGTGCACTACTATTCGCATTTTACTGCCATATTTTCTCCATTTCTTTTGTGTTTGCTTT
The DNA here is from genome assembly GCA_018901825.1 of Drosophila funebris. NCBI lineage: Eukaryota > Metazoa > Arthropoda > Insecta > Diptera > Drosophilidae > Drosophila > Drosophila funebris. The sequence continues at coordinate 5,852,782 of JAEIFK010000682.1, forward strand.
CGTTTGGCTTTTCCAGGTCATTTGTTTGTCCGGAACACTGTTCCCTGTGCCTGCGCCTGTAGACAGTGGCTTCCTGCCTGTTGTCCGCCTGTTGCCTGCAACTCAGTCCCAGCCCGAGGAGTAGACACTTGTGTTAACATGGAAGAGTCTGCCCCTTGTCACCCTATGACCCATCCTCGACACTCACTCTGATGTCCCATTGCCGGTCACCTTGTACCCTTGCACCCTTCACCCGTCATCGGGTCATCCCATCATTCAGAACCCTCTTCAGTGCACTGACACCGTCTTGAGCATGATTTATGGGCCTTTAATAAAGGACACACCTGCCTTTACTAAGTCACACCAAATTCCATTTCCTAAATAAATAAGTGTGCGCTTCTAACCTTCCGGTTAAGTCATAGCATATATGTATGTATATCCTTCCATGGTAATCAGATGCACTAGCACTATTAATCTACTCTCTTGTTAAGAAGTCTAGCTTATAGATTAAAGATTTATTGCACTTTCCCATTTGGCAGTTGCCAACTTTTATGTGGAGCAAAGTAAAAGTCACGTATCGGCAAACGTTTGAAAAGCTTTTCCGAATTGACAATCGAAGTGGTTGCCTAACTGGACTGATAAATGCGAGTGGATCAATCATTTTTAAATCTTTCATCAATTTCGAAATACATAGTGTGTAATCGAATCTTACTATACAGAATATATATACATATATATATATGTATATATTACATCAGTTGGGAAGAGTCAAATATTCAGTACACGCTTCCACTTGGAATAGGATATTTAATTCAGTTTATTTCGATGGGGAAAACTCTGTCGCGTGCTTTTAAGAGCGTGTTAAAGCTTTGTCGGCATTAATTCCGTTTGCCTTCCTTCTGTTTAGCTGTAATAAATAAATAAATAAAATAAAACAAAGCGTTAACAGACAAAATATAAAAAGAAACGAAACTCGAACCCCAAACCCCAAACCCGCAGCAAACGTAAATGCAAACTCAAATGGAAAACGCCTTGGGTCCAGAGTCAAAGCATCAATGCCATGGCAATGGCCAATGGCTCATTTAATCGTTTTGCGAAAGTCTTGGCCCGCAGAGCTCATGAGAGCCTCATGAACCATCCATGATGGGTTGGGCTTTAGCTTATGCTCTGGCTGGTTTCGACATTGGTTTTGGTTACGGTTTAACATTTCCATTGCGAAATACCCAAGGGACGGATTACCAAAATGCGGCTCGTTAGTCAAAAAATGTGCTGCCCAAGAGCTTACATGCCACAGCGACGACGATGAGGACATCAAACATTCAGACAACAGTTGCAAATGTATCCTTTTCTTTCTGCCTTGTTACTTTCTTGGCATTTCGTCTTCGAATGGGCGAAACATTGTTATTTTAAACTTTTGCTGCCTCGTGTAGATTCAATTCGAAGAAAAATCAACAAAACAAATAACAAATGCAAAACAACATCGTAGTACACTCCGTTTTGGGGTTTTTTCTATATGCTTTGTGTTGTGCTGTGTTGTGTTGTGTTATGTTATGTGCTGGCAGATTTACGTATGTACATATATACTTAGATACTTAGATACTTTTGTATCTGTGCTAGGCGAATCGTTGGGGCTTAGTATTTCAAAGCGAAACGCCAAGGCTTTAAAGCGAGATCCCTAATGAGTTCCAATGAATGAGGAAAAGACGACAAATAGTTTTGTTTTTCGTCGGTTATCACCGCATGACGTAATCCCCTTGTGTGCTTATGATTAAATTTCTGCGAGTGTGTGTATGGGTGTGTGTGTGTGTGTATGAATGAATATGTTTGGTTCCCGATATCGGTAACAGCCAGCAAGACGACAGTTTTTACGACGGCAGGATGCCCGTCGCTTTATGTCCTTCCTTAACTTTTGCGCAAACAAGTCCAAGTCGAAAAGGTAACTGGAAAAGAGGGCAAAAGCTCGCTGCGAAAATTCACATCTCTCGCCAGCTTCGCTTGACGTTTGCTTAGCTCAGCAGCATGGCCAAGCGTGTGGTTATCGGCGGACTGTTACGGATGGGAGGGGGCACGTGGAATGGGAAAGGGAAGCTGAATTCTGTTGGCATGGGACGCCTCTCTAAATACCCCCAAGTCGAGTCCGCCCGCAAAGTACACAAACCCTGCCGCAAGTTTATTTTACTCTGTTTGAATTTCTTTGCAGTCCCGCATTGGTACTTGTCGATGGTGAATATTCGATTGTGGTACTTGAGGGCATTTGGAAATCTATAAGTTGCCTTTGGCAACAGTTTCAAATACCACTAAGAAATGTAAGTTAAATATTCGAAATCGTTATATAATAATATATAATTATAATAACAATAGATCTGTGCGATTAACTGATTAACTGCATATCTCTCTCTCTTAATATTATATATTATTATACTAAAACTAATCAAACCTTTTAAAAGGGCAACTGCATAAGTGCGCACTCAATACAAATTGTATGAGAAGAGTTCAACTAAAAAGTTGTATTTTGATTGCATACCTGAACTTTTAAGAGCACGTTCCTCCTGTGAGCTTAAGCTGGATTTAGGTTCCATTTTATGCTTAAATTTCAGCAACTGCAAGCAAAGAAGTTGAATAATCAATGTAAGTACATAATAATAGTTTACTTTGGAATTTTTAAGTTTTCCCGAGGCAACTCCTCTGCAATACAAAGGGGGTTTGTATAAATAGCTTACTGTAAAGTTTTTCTTTTTCTCTTTTTGGCTTACAACATTTTATCATAATGCCTTAACAAAAAACAGGGAGTAAACCACCATCATTGCAAATACCTGAATACATTTTTTTTAAAGGAATTTTCTATTCATATTGTTACGTTGCATGTGTTAGATCATGCGGGGGGTGGGGGGTATGTAGTACTCTTTTTTGTGAAAAGGCGAGGAAAATGTTTAAAACAAATAAATTTCAATGAGCCCTTAAATAAAACAATTCAAGACGAGTGGCTTGTTCAATGCTTTGTAAACAATGTTGTCATTGTTGGCCGTTATCATGTTACACAGACACTATGGCTCCCCATTTGAGACGAGGTTTTGGCCAAAATATTTGCCCCATTTTAAGAGAGAGTGTGAAGCATCAGCTTTCATAGTCAGCAAATACGCTGAGCAAATTCAAGGCGACATTGTTAAATATTTAGTTAACTTATTCAAAGATTTATAATTAATATAATATTAATTTCATTATTATTTGATTCCTTTCTTCCCGCTGCCATTCATTTATCGAATATACTAGTTCATTTGTGTGATTAGCAAAACAAACTAAAGGAACGAACAAGCTCCCTGATTGTAGTTCATTTCGTTCGTTGGCTCAGTTGTACATTTGTTCTTCTTATTCTTATTTACCCAATGCTTGTTGGAGTTCAATGCAGTGTTGAGTAATGTCACTAACCAAAATGAGTAAATAGAATGTCTTAATTAACGTTTCGCAATTAAACATTCTCTTCTGCAGTGGCATATGCAACCCAATCAAATATCAACTAAATTTAATGTGATTGATTTTATCTGCCGGCTTTCCTTTGACCCAATTTAAGTGGCTGCAGATCTGTTTATATGTACATATGTTACCTATGTAGAGTGCAATTCTGGTTAATTGTCGCCACGCCCCATTAATTTCTAGAGTACGGCAATATAAGCATGAAATTATAGGTAATATCATTTTCGATACCATCAACCTGTGCGTCATGCCGCCTAATTGCCTTTTATGATGACGCGAAACATTTGTTTTCCCCATCCCCTCTATGTTTGAGCTATTAAAGTTAAGAGCAACTACCTGCAAAATCGACGAAAGGATAAGCGAAATAGAGGGACAGAAGAGAGAGAGGGAGAGAGAAGTTCTTAAAATTAATGATGGCGCGGTCCTGACAATCTCTGGCAATGTTGTTTGTCATTGTTGGGTTTTTGCTTTTGTTCTCTTTTACGTTCTCCTTTCTGCCACCTTCTCCCATTCAGTCTCCGTTAGCATTGGATGCCTCTGAGTTTGACGGATTTGTGCGCATTTTCAGATTAATGCTGCGATTATTGTTTACTGTTGGCACTGCGTACTGTGGTGCATATACTATACATATGTATATGTATTTATGTACAATGTTATTTATTTGTTTACTTTCAACTTTTTAATGTTTGATGAGGCAATTTGTTCTAAAGCCGTTAAAACTCTGCTGTTATTCAAATATACTTAAATGTCAATCAAACATAAGCATATTATCCCCAATATTAAGTTGATCGATTCAATATTTCCGATATTATAAGAGAGAAGTATGAGCATATTATAAAATGGAATTGATTATATGTACATTTTTATTTTGATTATATTATTGAAATACTTTTGAAGTGAACCAAAGGAAGCAATGAAGTTGAACCACTGTGCAACTGCAAAGACGACAGTCGTAGGAACGTTGTCTCTTGTATGCAAAATTTAACCCAGAATATAGTCCTGTTCGTTCGTTCGTTTGGTGGGTTAGTGGGTCGGGTTAGTGGTTGGGTTGTAGTGCCTTCTTCATTTGCCTGCGTTCCGTGCACTCTCGGTCGTCACTTTGTATAGCTTCGCACGCACGATTTAAGGATAACGAGGATGGAATGCAGGAAGCGAGGCAAATATTTACACAGTTGGATGATTTAGATAAAGAAGACATGAACATGAACCATAAAACGAAGAAGCCGAACACCGCAGCCGAGCAAACGGAAGGGGGAAATAAGCCCGAGACATTATAAGAGTGGGTTGGCATTATAAAGGATAAAGAAATTTGAATACAATGAAGAGGATTTGGGAAAGCCGTGATTGCCGAGCCTCACTTCACGGTTGCACTGTTGTGGCTGTCGCTGAGGCTGTGGTTGAGGCTGGGCAGCAACAGGAAAACAACAACAAATAATGAACATTATATTGTTGCTATCCAAATTAATGCAACTATCTTGTTATCATGTCATAATGTTATCATATTATCATTCTATCAAACATAATTGCACCCCACCTCTAAATTAAAGCCTATCAATTTGAGCGATGCGAGAGAAAAGCGCAATTAAATTTCAACACATTTCCATAGAATTTGCCAGGTCAGAGGTTAATCGGCAGAACAACGTATAAATTTTAGCTTTTGCTTTAAAGTCAGCAAATAAAAAAAAAGTCCTAAAATACATGTATGCAAAACAACGAACATGGATAATTTATTCAAGCGAACATTGCATCTAGGGGGGCGTGGCGAGGATTGGAGACGAGAGAGAGCACAAATGGAAATGCAAATGCAAATGCAGATGAGTTTGCGAGTGTGTGTGTGTGTGTGTGTGTGTGTAGAAGCCAGCATGTTGTAACTCACACAGACACCTGTGTCCGGGTGCGACGGATCAGGTTGAGAGCGTCCTGGTTGTACATAGTTCTGGTTCTAGGTGAAAATGGGCTCACTCGAATTTCGAGTACCGTGTGAAATGCACTGGAAGCTGAGGGCACAAAGAGAGATGCCGCACGTACCACGGGCAATATGCATATACAGGAGGCTTACACACACACAGATGGCTAGCAAGCACTAGGGGTTATGATGAAAGGAGGGGGCTGTGTGACTGTGGGGGGGGGAGTCGAATAACATATGAGAATTTCGTCAGCTTCACACAGCATTTAAATTATTTGTGCTTGTGCCAACATTTGGCATTCCATAAATTTCAGTCGCTCGATGCATAGGAAATAACATCAGGGTTACTGCACAAATGCTCAATGCAGCATCAAAGCGTCCTCTCCTCTCCTCTACTCCTCTTACAGTAATCCCCTGCTACTGCCAACTATTTTCCATCAATTTCAACATTTGCTTATTTGCTCATCTGTTTGCGCATATGAGTGCAAAAATTGAAATAAATATTCAATTCCCACCATGATTTGCATTCCCTCATCTGCTCCACAATTAGCTAACTGCCCACTTCATCAGCTGCATCACCACCTCCTCCTCCACCATCACATCCTTCTCTAGTAGTTCTGCATTTGTTGCCTCGAGATGCAATTGAAATTTCTGACCGGAAATTGATTCACAAGCGCTGACCAATTAATTTGGAAAACAACTAAAACTGCTGCAATGGGGAGTGCTCAACGCTGAGATACCCACTAAAATATATTGATTCAAATAACTGTTACTGAATAACTTGTCTGTTTATTATGCTAAATAAACACATTCTGACTACTTCAGTCTGGCATACCCTTTATACATTTGCCATAAGAACAGCGTATATAATAGAAAACGAAAAGCAAAACAAAAGAAAATAGAAAAAAAAAGACAAAGAATGAAAAATAAATTGAAAACACGCGAATTACTTTTTTTTTTTTAAATCAACAAAGAAACTTGGAATAAAAAACTCAATAATTAAAAACTCAGAAATTAATGAATACTCCAAGCAATGTGTTCATAATTAAATATACATATAAATGTATATATGTATGTACATATATAATTTAAATTTCATTAAAATCAAAGTCCCAAAACCAGAAAACCATATAAAGGTTGTAGAATGTCAAAAAGTTTTGCGGTTTGTTGCCTCAAATGAAGCAACAACAAAAATAGTTGAGTGGCCTCTCAACCTTTGGGGAATTTAAGCCCGGCCTGTACTTATAATCATATGTATGTGTGTGTGGTGTGCGTGTGTGTGTGCGTGTGTGTTTGTAATGTACATACATATATAAATAACCGCACAAAGTAAAAGTTTTGCCTTTATTATCCACAATATGGTTGCACAGTGTTGGCCACAAGAAAGCATTGGCAAAGGTCCTTTGAGCTGTATATATTATGAGTAATGTGGGCCTAAATAACAGCGCATATATTCATGATTTCAAAATTTAGTTGTAAGCATTTTTGATGATCTCAAATATCAGAAATTAAGTGGTAAGAGCTTCTATTCAACGGGACTCTCTTTAATGGAGCATAGGACGGTGCCGCCAACGCAATTGAGGGCAAATTAGGGGGACATCAATAAGCATGAGTAGTGTGGCCATAATTTAGCTAAATTAGTTTTATTTTGTCAAGCCCCCCTCCCCAGCTGAGATCAGTGTATATAAATGACACTCCACTTTCACACCCACCTCCCACCTCCCGCTTCCTCTTTCTCTTCGCTTTGCCTTCCCTTACCCACTGCTCCTTTGTCTGCCTTGAGATTGAGATAAATCAGAAGCAATTACAAACATCCATTCTCGTTTACAGCGCAGCCCCCGGGGAGTCTTGGAGTCAATATAGGTGGATAAGTACACATATATATATATACATATATATATATATATATATATATATATATGCTTACAGTTATAAATACACAAGTGCATAAGTAACTGGCCATTGAATTGGCCGCCAGCTATCTGCATTTGGGTTTAAGTAAATAATTAAGCCGTTTTCCCCAACAGTAATTAAGTTGTATTTTCACAAGCGTATTTCATTTAATCTGTAATTCAAATTGATTACCTCTAGTCGATTTACTTCTTGATATTTAATGCATACAAATGAAAGTGTTGTACAAGCAAAACTAGGCTAATAACATTGTGATTCTCTTGCGAGTGTGTTAATAAATTAAAAGAAAAGCCAATAAGGCAGGTAATGGCCAAACAAACAAATGATTAATCATAAGATCTCTGGGGAAACTGAATCAAAGACTTTACAGGTTAATATGATCTATAAATAAGCAGAAAAGTCAAATAAAATAGAATAAAAGGGAGTTTTTTATACCCTGTACTGTGAAATATTAACTTTGTGAAAACAAATTTTGTAACAGGCAGAAGGAGGCATCTCCGACTCTATAAAGTATATTTATTCTTGATCAGCATCAACAGCCGAGTCGATTGAGCCATGTCCGTCTGTCCGTCTGTATGAACGCGTCGATCTCAGCAACTTTAAGAGCTAGAGACACCAAATTTGGCATCACGGTTCCTGTATACCCTCTCCAGATCGAGTTTATTTTAAATTTTGGGTACCTCCCCCCCACCCCCTTCCCAAGCAATTTGAAAAAACTAATAATAGCCACATTTTTCAACGTAGACACTTCTAAATTAACAGGTGCTTGAAGAATATCATATAGAAGGAACGCTGAAAGTTTCATCAAGATCGGTTTATAAATAAGACAGATAATCAGCAATAAAAGTTATTTTTCCATTGAATCGTAGAGCAGCAGGCAGCACATGTGTGCGAGCGAGACTGTGATACATGCGTCTGCTTACCATGTGTGCATATTTGTGCGAGCGAGATAGCGAACTACTGCGACACAGGCATAAGTAAATTAAGTGTCGTAACACTCAGCTTTTGATTGAATACGTATAAATATGTGAAAGTTAGCTGCTATAAGCATGCAAAGAATTCATATGCAAAAAAATGAGAGTTTCAAAAGGGTATTCTTGAAACACCTGTTATGTTCCTACTTTTATTTTAATCAAAGTATTATCAAAATACTTTTAATATAGAAGCCTGTACAGGGTATTTTACTGTCGAATGCGGTCGACTGTAGCCTGGTTCCCCTTGAATTCATTGACAAGTTTCTCATGTTGAAATAAATCATAGAAATTAAATATATATTGTAGTAATAATATAAAGAGTAAAATATTGAATAAAGCACAAAAAATGTAATCGTTAACAATATTTAATGTCTTTATTTGATTTATTAATATATGTACATTGGCGTAAAGACAACTTACCAGATTTATTATGATTTATTGTTATGATTCAAAATCAAATATGCAAAAGTTGTTGGTCGCAGTTAAAGTAATCCGCTTGAATCGCTGCTTTAATTGTTAAACATTTATCTCAATTTTCGCGAATCACTTTAATTTTCACTTTGCGTTGCGTTGCGTTGCGTCGCGTTGACAAATGCCTGGAAGTGCTTATTTAATGCTTTATTCATGCGCTGCAAACATTTGCACATCCACCAAATTCATCAGGGCTGATTAAAGATACATGGCCCCCGGGGGAGTGGGTGGCTTGAGTGAGCTGGAGTGGGTGGGGAGGGGACTTGCCGGAGGTGCGAAGACTTTGCTCGCTTTTAATTTAAGTCTGTCTGACGAAAAAGACAACAACGAGAACAACAAGAGTAACAGCGACAACGACAACGACAACGACAACAACACTGCAGATATATCCCACGGGCTTCAGATAATGTCATCCGATTGGGGAACCGCACGAGAGCCAAACGCGCGACGAGCCATCAACGATGGCAACGGCAATGGTGCTGCCTCCAGAGAAGCTTCCCAACTGTTTGGCTAAGTACTCCGCAGACGGCGCCACACGGCACCCACAACAGGACCACCAGTGACTACTTTCACTGGCTGGCAGTTTAGCCTGAGAAAGTGGTCTGTGCTTGGGTCTGTAGACTGTAGCCAGGACAACGCTGACTGAGAGAGAGATGTGGAGTTGAAGTTGAAGAGAGCAGCTTCGGCACTGTGTTCCTAGCACTTGACACAAGATAAACAATTTGTCTCTGCGACGCGTCGAAATGGGCAGCTTGGCGCCAAACACCTGAACCGAACTCAACTGAACTGAACTGTAGATGAGAGTATCAGTAGTAGTTACAATAGCGCCACAGCGTTCCCAGTTACCGAGCACATCTCACTGACGTCTTATACCGCGTGTTGAACCGTTCCGTCAAGAGACCAGCGCGCAACTGATATGTCCGCCATCAAAACTCTATCCTATCATGGCCCCAAAACAAAAACACCATCTGTGGATGCTGTTGCCGATGCTCCGATGCTCCGATGCTCACACAACGAGTCTGCGCACATATACCCATCGCTCTCTCATTTATACTGGGTACACTGAGTGCCGTTCACACTTTCCGCGACACTATCAAGGATTGTTATTGCGGTCTGCCAGGTCGTGTGTACGCACACTTCACATTTGGCTAAACATCCTCAAAGAAGTTGCCAAAGATAACACTAATGGTTACAAGCAATATATGGACCGTAGATTAAATGGCTTAAATATTGAAAATTAAAGCTTATGCTTAAGTCATTATGGGTTAACTGGTTAACTGGTTAACTGTTTAACTGTTCAGTTGGGCTAAACAGTGTTGCCACCTCGTAGAAATTAATGTGCGTTAAGTACACATTCATTAGCAACATAATCTGAGAAGTTAGCGTTCTTCAAAGTAGAGCAAAGAGGGGAAAGCGGCAAGTAAGGAATAAGGAAGGTTCATGTGGTTCAATTCAGTTATTGACCAGCATTTCTAGAACTGATTCATAGGTAAAACAATCAAATATTTCACAGTTTATATGGCTAACACTGTATGGCTGCAATTGCCAAGAATTTCGACAGAGTTACTATGCAGTTTAATTTTGGCCATATTGAAATGATCTGGACTGAGCCAATGGTAGAATAAATTTGCATTCAAGCTAACAGAGGTATTTTGGTAAAATAAAAAGGTAGAACAACAAACATTTGGGGGGCGGGTAGGGGGTGGATGAACGTGGCCCGAACGGTTTGCACCGAAAATGCATATTTTGGTGGGGATGTCGTTATAATATAGGAGCATGTACAAGTGTGCTCTACTCCATGACCATAGTTTATATACTCGAGCATTCAGTATCCAGTAACCAGTAACCAGCATCCAGCACAAAGCACAATACGCTCTGGGCCCTATTTGGATACCGTTCAATGCGCCTGGGACTTTGCTATGTATGACAAACAAACATAAACATTGTGTGCTGAAATGGAGACCGTAAAGTATCGTTTTCTCGGCGTTTATGTTGATTCTGCTATGTGGAGCCACTGTGGACGCCACTTTTCGACAAGCGGTTAACTAGGAGACGAGGAGGGAGTTGAAGTGAGAGTCTAGGGCATTTTCCATGTTTGCATGGCGCACTCTAATTAAAATTTTGGCCAGGGGCTGCTGTGTTTCCCATCCCAAAATGTTTTACGAGGTTAAAGCCAAAAAAAAAAAAAAAAATATATATATATAAAAGCCAACAGCTTAATTTGGTCAAGCAAGGAAATGTAATAAAATCGGGCCCAAGGCGTATTGTTACGCCTGAAAGTGTTGCAAAGTTACGTTATAAAAAAAAGGGGCGAAAATATTGCATTTATAGCTTACACACTCATCCGAAGATTGTAGCATAATCTTTGGTAAGCGAATATGATAATAGGCAGAAAGTCATTATAGCCCTTTTTCACCTTCTCCAACTGCCATAACTTTGATAAAACTATACTGATCTTGGTTATATAAATAATGAAAGTGTAATTAAAAAGAATTTAGATGTTTTCGCTGTTTACTTTTTATATACATAGGTTCTATCTGTGTTTTTAAGCAACAGTACGTGTGAGCTCGGCTTATCAGCTTGTTTATCTTAGTTTGCCACACACACTTGCATTTAAACTTACACTCACGCAACTCTTCTCGATTACTTTCGCGGACTAACGGATTAATTCCCTTCTTCCAATACGTATAGTGTGGACTTGCAAAAGCGAGGTCAGTGGATTTTGCGAAAGCAGAGAACAATCACAGTTGCCGAGCATGTTCAAGAATGAACTGTTAATTGTTAAACTAGCCGCGAATAGAGCGAAAGCGAATAAAGTATGTACATATATACTTATTCAATACCCTGCAAAGAACCTAAGAGTTTCTTGCGAGCAACTTAAAGGCAGTTAATAGTGGTAATATGTTTTATTGTTAGCAACAAGTAGGTTTTTCAGATAACATTAAATAATATTTATAACATTTGTATTATTTAATTAAATGTTATTTATTATTATCTTATGTTGTTCTATGAATGTATACACCTGCTACGCCACTCTGACTACCGTATTATAACACTTCATTTCATTTGCTTCATGCTCTTCGTTTCGCCCTCAATTCGCACACCGTTTCTCTCTCTCTCGCTGTTCCTCTTTCGCCTGCTCAAATTGTAAATGAAAGTGTGAAGTCGTTTATTTATTATAGTTTCTTTCCCATGCAAATTATTTCATGTTAACAGCTTTGTAGTTGTATCTGCAGTGCAAGACAATTAATTAATGAAAAGCTTTGCATTTGCTTTCATTTATGTATTTAAATAGCTTCAGACAAGCTACATATTTATTAATGTGTACTATCAAATAAAATACCAATAATATTTTTGGGGTTTTATTTTTGTTTACATTTAAATTTTACAGCAAAACTGCTAAAGTGAATTCATTGAGTGAGTCTTACCTACAAAAGAGAATAAATTTGAGCATAAAAACCTTAACTGCAAGTACCTGTAAAGGATTTAATTAAATATTGCGAATTCCCCAAAATGTTTATCACTCCAATTATACCCTGTATCTATATATTAACATATGTAGTTTTGCAATTGTTTTTGTAGTATGCTATCTTCTATTTCCGAAGTTCTTCTCTATGATTCGAATCTCTGAACCATACTTTCTGCTGTTCAATCTGGTTACTGAGGTACTGAGTATAATTACTGCGGTATCTACAAATTGTTGGGAATCATTTTCAAATTAACCCCCTTTTCATAAAAAAGATTAAAGGATGAACTCTGGCTGAAGTTTGAAGTACATTGTTGACATTTAGCTAATTGCAAAGTTAGTCTGTAGCCTGCTTAAGCGGCACTCGTGTTTGAATAATTATTAAATCAAATGTTAATGTTATACTAGATGTTAGTCAGTTTCATCAAGCGATGTGTATGACACGGATTAAAAAAAAAAAAAGAAAACGAGAAAAAAGAAGAGGAGATTGTCATTAATTGTGCTTTACAAACTGTTTAATTAGCTTAAACTGTCAGTGTCACATCATGTTAGACATGGCGTTGAATGTGCTGGTGAAATGTCCTTCTCCAATGGAGAATGGACAGGTTGTCCATGCTCTAGAATTGCTAGGGACAAGAGCAAAGTTTTAATTGATTTCCTGCAACAGGAGGGGCATTGCATTGGGGGGAGACAGAAAATCATAATTCATCATACGAGAATTCTATGTGGACCTGCATGTGCAACGATAGAGACAGAAAGAGAGTGAGACGACAGCAAAGTCAGCGAGGTGACTTCAAGTTTTAGCTGAGGCGCAGCAGACTTCCAGCTTCCAGCTTCCAGCTGCGAACTGCCAACGTGGGAGACTTAGTAGTAGATAGACAAATAGTAGTATTGTAGTATGTTGTAGCTGTAGGAGCCGCAGTCGTAAAGTTTTGTTTAGTGCAGTGCATTTCTTGCGGCTCGCTTCGCATAGCTCTCAAAATAAAGGCTACAAAGTGTTTTGTGTTTGCCACTGCCACTGTGGCAAGATTGCGACAACACACATAAAGTTGTCAGGCACTCGAGCGTTACCAAAGCCTGGCAGCCTCATCCACATCCACATAGGCACAACCTACAGTAAATGGTTGCGGCGTAGGGGAAGTGGGGGAGCTGTGCTAGGGATGGAGATAGAAGCCAAATGTGCCATTTATAATTTAAGCGGGATTAAAGTTTCCTACAATGGGAAACTTGCTGGCTGAACATGCCGCGCGTCAAAAACTTTTTATGGCCTTTGGGCAGGAGGATATACAGGGGAAATGTTGGCGAAAGCAAGGGCGAGGCACGGGACACGGGCAAGGGCGACTAAAAACTGTAACTGAAAACGAGCCGAGAGTTGCCTGCAAATTTGACATCAAGCGCCCCAGACATACCAAAGCGGATTAGGCAGGCAGCTCGCCCTAAGGCGCAGTCAAAGTGCTCCACACTTTTTTTTTTTTTTTTTTATTTTTGACTACTTTCCTTTTTGCACAGAGATTTACATGTTTCTGGACCAGCGTCTGTTGCTTCTGCTGCAAACAAATTGCAGTTTGGCCTCCATTTTGTTGAGGGTCCAAAGGGGCTGACGACTGTTGGCATAGAAAACTGTTGGCGAAAAAGCACGTGGAACACACACAGCAAACACAACAAACACAACAAACATAGAGCGCGCGCCTGCAATTTTGCAAATTGTCTTCAAATGGCAAAATGCTTTTCCAACCCGCCAGTGCATGCTCCCTGGACCCGCACCAAACCACCGCAAACAGTGGCGAAACGCTCGGAAATGCCACCGGCAGTTGTTGGATTAATTATGAAAAATACCAGCGCCCCACACCCCACGCCCCACAGTGCCTACCATGAGTATGCTTCAAGTGCATTGTTGTGAATTGTTCACGAATTGTTGTGCTCTCCTCTCGCTCATTTTCTCTCTTCCTCTTTGTCTGTGTGCGTGTATGTGTGTCTGCGTCTGTTTGTGTGTATGGGTCAGCAACTTAATTGTCTGTTAAGTGTCACAGTGCACAGTGCAAAGTGGGCAGGTGGTTAACCAGTTGGGTGGGGATGGGGGCGTTTGCACTTATTGCGCCGCCATGTTGCAACTGAGCTTTGACATGTTTCGGATGTGTGTCGCCCAGTTATGTTTTGACACTTGAACGCACTTGCCACACTTCCTGCAATTGCAGCTGCAGTTCAAGGACGATCAACTAAAGGTAAAAGCAAAGCTCAGCGAACAGTACTCTTTGTAATCCCATAAAGTATTTCACAGGATTAGTCGCATCCTAATCTATGATCTATAAGTAGACTAAAAGTAAAGTACGTAATACCTAGTTTCAAAGTGGCCAACAGCCTAAAATTGGTTTACTGATTTCTGAACAGAACGGATTGCTACTGACTTTGATTTTCAATTACGTCCACTTGATTCATATGCATTGAAAGGCTGTCAGCTGAAACGACATACTCACAGCTGTACTCACAGATATACTCACAAATATACTCACACACTCGCATACGTTATATATTCATATGTACGGCCGTAGTTCATTGAGATGTACGTGGTCGGCATGGAGCTATTACGGCCTTGGGCAAATATTACGTTCTGCGTTGGACATGAATGATGTGAGCTTTGTAAGAGCATTGTAAAACACTTAACAGAGAGGCTGAGCCGCCTCAGCCTTTGCCCCCTGCCACACAGCTCACATCCTGGCATCCGCATCCTCATCCGCATCCACATCGCATTGGCATCCTCATCCACATCTACATCCGCAGTCAAAAGATTGTGCGCAATTCATTGTGGGTTTGATAAAGTGGCGAACGGACGCTGGTCTGGTTGTGTCGGAGGTTTGGAGGGCTCGGAGGGTCGCAGGGCTGGTGTTCCAGTGGTGACCAGCTGTGTGTACAGCGCATATAACACACTCCATTGAGTCTCGGTCAACACTTCACACTCTTTTCGAAATTACCGAAGCCTTGATTAACTTACCAGTGTCCGAAGAGAGACGCATCGGCAGCAGGCAAAGCAAATACTGGAGCTGGCAAAATGTAGGGGTAGGGAGGGATCCCAGGAGGTGTTTATGGAGCAAGTTAAATGGGAATGCATGCTCCGATAACAGACATCTATGTGGACATATCCATAGCATGTGATTGTTCAATGGAGCAAGCTGATGCTTTTTTTCTCCTGATATTAATTAAATTCCACAAAGGTGATTTCCCTTTGTCAGGACGTACATATATGAGTATGAGTGTCCGGTTCGAGGGATATCAACGTTTTCCGATAATAAAAGTCGCAACCACTTCGACTGAGGCCAAATTCTCATTAGCTAATGGCTTGGAATAGGGTCCCCCCCATCTGCAGATGCGAGTACTGAGATCTGAGAACCGGGTAGCGAAATGCGGCTTTAAATACTTAAACCCTTTAGCTGGAAGAAGAAGCGACCACAGGACCGCAAAAGCTATTTCATTCAACATTCCTGGCACTGCAGTGTTAAGGATTTCAGCAGTTATTCCGATTGTTTCGCTTTATGATTGTTTTTTTTTTGCTCCTACCCTTTCATCGACACGACGTACCACAGCTACGACACATGACTTGGCCACTAACTTGGCCCACTCGTTGCACAGCAACTCAATGCTTTCAACAATCGTAAGCCATTTAAGGTAATTGGCCAATTGGCTTTCCAAATGCCCGCCCAAACAAAAAGGTAAGGTATATGCACTTCGGTGTTTCGCATTTGTTTTTCAGCATTCATTTGCTTTGATAGTGTTTGCATGCAATTTTTCTCGAGCTTTTCCGGCGGCCGCACAACAAAAATTAAGAGACCAATGGGCTTTACACTCATATATATGTACTATAAATATATTTTCAGTTTTTTTCAGTTTTCATTTCCATTCAACGTGAATGGAAACTACAGCGTAAATACAAACAAAGAAACACAACAAAAGGGGAAATTTGTAAAGAAAATCCCAGCACTGAGCCCATTTGCTGCGATTGCCCTTTTGATTCAGTAGATTGCTTAATATTATAAACAATTAAAACATTTTTTTTACCACCAAAAATGAAGTATTATATGGTTTATATATTTGTTAACAATACCTTACATAGTATTATTAACGAACTGCATTCATACTCTGACTTTTACAAATGATTTCTTACTGCTCTTGCTGTGAAATTAAATCTTTTAATTGTTGCAGAAGAAGTGTAATTTAAAATAGAAATTAAATATATTACAATCGTATTAAATGAAATGTAGTATTTATGTGGGTTGGTATATTCCAACGAGTGCCAACTGGCAACCCTAGACAAGAGCGAAAACGATGATGGAAGGGCGAATTCACACACAAACGAATTCGCCATTAGAATGAAGAGAGCGAAGCAGATCTTCGTGAGAGAGGCCGAACGACAGTTGCAGTTCAGCCTTTGACGGGAGAGAACAGCAGCTTGACGAAAAATTACGTTTAAATATACAATTCGAATAATTAATGTCTTTAGTTAATAAATAAACCCCACATTTATAATTGTTGTTTTATATTTGTATTTATTTAGCAATTGTATTTGGTATAGAATAGCATTTGTTATATACATATATATATTGTTTATTTAATAACTAACAACATCTTTCTCTATTCTCCTGCAGTTTATAGCAGTTTTAGTTGCTCGATATCCTAAGCAATTAATTAATTATGGCATATTAAATTGAAATAGAATAGACAACTCTACATATAATTGGCAAGTTATGAACTATGAAAGCTCACATCTATATCTCTATAATCTATAATCAAATGCATTTATCGCTGTTTGCAATTTAATACTGCTCAAGCGTAAAGTGCGTAGAAGTATCTGTACAAGATATTTGCATAGAAGATACACAAGTACAGATACATATGTATTGTGATACATTTACATATGTACTTGAGCGCAAATCGCCTGTTAGCCAGCAATGAAATGCTAGAACAATAGAAGAGACACACACACACACTTAGACACACACACACACACACACTCACATAGACACAATGGAGTGAGTGCTCTTAGTTGAAGCACATTCATTAGCATTGTATGCATGGGTAGAATGGCTAATACGAGTACGAATACGAATACAAATACGAATACTTGCACTTGCACTTGCACTTGCGCTTACACTCATACTCATACACAGACTCAGTATCGTTAGCACATCTCATTAAGTTGCTGCCTGCTAACTGATTGAGCAATGAGCCGTTTATCAAATGTGCCATAGATGCCAAATTACTATTTGGATATTTGCATTTCATGTTCTCGCTGTTCACATATTCCAATTCAAATTGTGATTCAAATTCAGATGTCGCCACAGGCCGCAATTGATGCATGCTACACGCTGCACGCTGCATGTTGCATGTTGCAGGCGTTGCAGGCGTTGCATTCAAAGCCAAATGTGGATGTCAATTAAAATTGTGGCAAACTCAAGTGCCACTCATACACGTGAATCAGATCAACTCAAAAAACACAGCCCAACACGCCCCAACCACAGTCCGTGCCACAGACTGTGGCACAGCCAGGAGTGCGAGTATGAGTGTATGAGTATTCACTTGCAGCAATGACTGCGGCAGCAGCAAGTGGCATTCACATTCGCATTCGCATTCGCATGAATGTGCATATGTAATTGCGGTTATCTGACTGAGCGTCAGTCTCTTCTCTTCTCTTCTCTTCTCTTTGCTTCACATCTCTTCTCTTCACTTCTCGCCACGCTTGCCATCTCTTTCACTGGCATGCAAAACGCTGAGTGAGGTAGCGTGGAAGAGAGAGAGGGATGAGACGTAATGACGAGCTGCTGTTCAATAATTCAAGCATTTTCACACTTGTGGTCAGTTGTTCCCATGGACATTTATTCGATGAGTGGGCGTATTTGCTTACTCAACTGGGCGTGGCCGTATGTCATATGCAAATTTTATATTTTGCTGCCTGCATTTAAACGGAAATAATCGAGGCATCCTTGCGTCTATTTATATGCTCACAAAATGCAAACAAAGGAGTTGGCCTTTTTCCCGTCGTTGAGTGTATTTGCATATTCGTCTTAAATCTGCCTACAATTAATTATTATGCAGGTCAGCAAATACCATCAATTGATGCACTCTCCAATCAAGTTTTTGATTCATTTAACATTCTATTCTATTCAGCAGCTTTTAAACTCTCAAACTTCTCATACGAATATCTTTTTGCTTTGCTAACAAAACTCTAAGCTTGTCTAGGCCCAGTTTATGCAAATATGTGTGTGTTTATAGGCGATAAATAAGAATACTGCCATTTTATACTTTAGTCTGGCATTTAAATTTTAATTGTTCGTAGCTTTGGGCTTTGGACAAAGCCTTTTCTTATGGACAGTCAACTTGTTGTTCATCTTATTGCCAAAAACAAAAGGAAATATTGTGAGCCAAACAAAAGCGTATTTCACCAAACTCTACGAATTCTATGGGAAAACTGAGCAACACTTGAGCAAAAGTGCATTATGAATACGTTGAAATGGGTTTTCCTACAATGTTGTAGTCAAAATACAAAACAACTTGGCTCTTAATGTATTTGAAAAGTGGTAGCACTTCCTTAGAAGAGTTAAGTAACATTTTGCTACCTGTTAACTCAATTAAACATTTACTTCCCAACTACTTGAATGTACTCAGCTTCTACTTCTCTGTTTGTTAAAGTTACTTAACACTCTGCTCATTGTGCGAAATGTTAAATGTTAAATTTGCTAAACAACAATTAACCACAACGAGTTTGTCAATTGTCAATTGACATTGAAAAACTTTCACACTGAGCGCTTTTCCAACGAACCGTAGCTGACACTCACTTAACTGTTATTGTCGAATGAACACTTTGAGCCAGCAAGTCGAAGTCCAAGTCCAGGTCCAGGTCCAGTTCCCCCGTTCAGATCTTACTGTTAAGTATCGCTCAATTGAAGTGACTTTGTAATGCAATTGAACTCATTTGGCATAAAGGGAAGTAGAAAAGGAACAAATATATAAAAAAAAGAAAGAAAAAAAGAAAATAAAATGAGAAAAACGCTACCCCAGCAGCTCCATCAACTGTAGAATGGAAAAGGAAAAGCACAAAGGCAAACATCAAGTGCTCAATGGTCGCGCATTTAAGGAAAATCAGCAAAGAGCGCAGTACAGTAAGTAAAAGTTGATTTTTCATAGCTGACGTGCTCGAGTACCTGCGCCCCCTTACCCCCCCTTCCCATCACCCATTTGGCCGAGCACAGCTACAGATGGCAAATGGCAAATGGCAAACGAGGTGCCAACTGGCTAAAACCAATCCAACCTCCTCATACCGGAAAGGGAAAGATTCTTTGTTCGTTTAGTTGCGTGATATTTCTATGGTTGACTGCTTAATCGTGTGGTAGCAGCAGCAACAGAATCAGGAAGATGATAATGATGATGATGATGCTGATGATGGGGATGATGATGATGGTACTATGGTGGTGTCAAAAGTTAATGCCAATGCGACGATTTCCATTTGACCTCGTTACGCGACTTCCACAACAACACGACGCGCCGTTGGAATCAATGACAAAAATTCAAAGAGCATTGTAAATTTCATTGTTTGATTTGTCGCATTTTCTTTTTTTTTTTTTGTCTATGGCGTCCTTTGTTTGAGTTTAAAAATGTTGTTCGCACTTTTTATATCACCTCCGACAATTGACATCGATGTGTGTGTATCTGTATGTGTGTGTGGAATGAGGACACATCGATGCTTTAAGATTGTAAATGGAACGCATGAGAGCGGGATAGCACATTAACGTATCTACACTCCTTGGTCACGTTTTTCATGTGGATTTTGCGAGAAATGCAATGAAAATAAACGTTTATTATCGGTTTACACGGACAGCAACAAATCTTAGCTAAACTGTGACAGTTTATTAGCAAATAGACAAATTCTATAAGGATATATAGTTGTGGAATAGAAATTGAAATCGGGGATTTAATTAAATACTTCAAGATACATGATTTCACATTTTTACAATACATTTGAATTTATTCTTAGTTATTGTTTTTCTTTTTAGCGAGGGAGCGAGTTAATATATCCCTGTATGTACGTGATTGAAAAGAAATCAAATATAGAGACACTGACCAAATACAAAAATGCAGTACACAGAATGAGTAGATAAAAAGGAGACGCAAAACTAGGTAAGTATTGAAGAGCAGCAGATCTGCACTCAAAGCACGGAATGAGAAGATAAAAAGGAGACGCAAAACCAAGTATTGAAGAGCAGCATATCTGCTCTTAATGCGCGGAATGTGAAGAAGAAAAGGAAACGCAAAACTAGGTAAGTTCTGAAGAGCAGCAGTTCTGCTCTCATTGTCGGAAAACGAATAAGAAGTAAAAACAAAACAAATTAAACTTTTTCCATAAAAATAGTTTACAATAAAAAAATACTGGGGACCAAAGTACTAAAAAAAACAAAAGAGTACCTCTTTTACTGCTAAAGTCTCAAGTGATTGTCAAATTCAAGCAACATTGCGAGAGCGAGATCGCTATTTCGATCGCTGTCCTTGTACTACAAAGGCAAAGCGAGATAGCTTGATGTTTATATCGTGTTTATAAAATGAATTGCTTAAGCGTTTCTATAACTTATTGATGTCAAATCATCTTCTAAGACCAGTCATACTGAAGCTAAATTTGGATAATATCATTGTACAACAAACAGGAAAATTTGCCTTGAATGGCTTTTGGGTTTACAATCAAATTCAGTAAGCTTCATTGCCATTAAAGTTAATGCCGCCGAGTTTCACTCATTCTCTCTCCTCTACTCTGCGCTTTGCTTTTATGTCTGCTAAATTTAAAGGCATCCCTTACGGATCAGTTTGCTGTTGCTTCCATTGTTTGGCATACATATCAACAAACATGGGGAGTGCAAATGTGCAAATGGAATTCGTCAAACGCATAAATACTCATATAGTCTAGGAGAACTGAGACAGATCAAATGACATGTGACTGGTATGTGTTTGTTTGTGTTTCGACTCATCGCACAGCGCAAAGAGAAAAAGAGACAGAGAAAGAGAGAGAGAGAGAGAACTCATACGCCCCGTTGCACAGTGCACAATTCTCGATTCAAGGAAGCTGCCAAAATTGGCCAACAAAGCCCCCACGATTTACATTCTCGTACTCGTAAATATTTCAATGTTAAATTTGTAATTTAAATGAACGAGTGCGGGCTGCTGTGATTGCCTGGCAATGGAACTTAAATACTTATTGTGATTACAAGATGCCACAATTACGAGCGAGAGTCGAAAAAATTAAAAAGGACACTGTTTAGGCGATTTGATGGCTTTATAATTCATGTCGACAGCTGCTGGCACACTTGGGCCATAATTTCAAATTGCGTTCATAAATTGATGCTCAAATTGGCGTCACTTTTGTGCTTTTCCTTTTGGTTCTACTTCTGCTTGTGCTGCTTTCGCCCCTGTTTGCCCCCCTTGTTTCCTTCGCTACTTCCACATTACCTGACTCTTCGTTCAAGCTATTTGCAACTGCGTCTGTGACTTGCCGTCAAACTGAAATTTATCTCGTTAGCCCGCTTGGCAGGACCAGACTTGTAGCCCCAACCCAGACTCCAAGTCCGACCCAGACAGCTGTCACAGCAGCCCAGGTGCAGGAAGCGATGAGTTGTAGTGACACTCGGCGACAATTTCCAGCAAACTCAAATTACGGAGACGCCGGAGACGCCACGCGATGGCAATCGATATGATTATGGATGGGAATATGTATGTATGTATGTATGTAGTTGATGTCATCGACAGATGCTTCGTCTCCTTTAATGAAATCAATTAAATTATTTATTTCCCTCGTAAAAACACAAACAAACACACACACGCACCTTAAACAGTAAAGTTCTCTTCAATTTTGTATATTTATCACTTGATGGCAAACGATCAAATTTTCCTTTATATGAGAATATTATCTCAATTTTAATCGACTTTCCATTAACATAATTGTTTTTCCACGATATGACGCTGAATATTCGTGTAATATGAAAACTCCAATTGCAGCAGATAATTTAACAAGTCTATTGCTTGAATTTACATTCAATTTGTTATATATATTTCAGTTTCTATAACTCGCTTATACCCTATACCTGTTGAAATGGGGTATTATAGCAAATATAAATAATTCGCTGCATTTATATCTCGTTTTATTCAGCGGATGATTAAGACAATCTTCTTTATTAAATTATTTATTTATTTAAACTATATTTCTATGCCATTTAATTTTTCAAATTTTTTTATTATATAAATTTTATTTGTATCTCATTTAATTATTCAGAATATGCCATTTTGTTTGTTGAACTATATTATACAAATATTTATATTCTTTTTTATTATTTTTACTACAATTCTATTCCATCTAATCTTATATTTACATCCTTGATCCTTTAAGTTTGAGGCTTTGCTGAAATTCTTATGTGCAAATACATTTCCACACCGTAGCATTATTAACTCGTACTCATATTTTGTGAGGCGTTTTCTTTTTTTTTTTTTTATTGTGTGGCAAAACTCATAAATTTTTCATGTCCTTTTCGAAATAAAATAATATCCTTGGCTGCGTGAATGCCTTTCACAAAAGGAATTTCATATGAAATGCCAGTAAACGAATTTGTGACTTTTTTAATGAAGCTAAACAACAATTATTACAACAAATTCTCAAACTGTGAGTACGAACAGCAGCTGGAGATGGGGAAGGATCAGCAGCAGTTGGAGGAGACCCCGCAGCGGTGTTGAATGGGAACAGAATGCTTTATGTCTTTAGGATTTTTCTCCTTTTTTTTTTTGTTACCTTTACATTTGCCCTGGGCTGCTCGGAACGCGCACGTCAGGCGAAATTTTAGGTGACAAGTTGTCGTGGGAAGAGCACGAAGGATAGTGTGGGGGAGGGACACGGGGCGGCTTGGGTTTGTCTCTCGCTCTCTCTTTGCGCTTGTGTGAGTAATATATATTGCTGAAAATTAAATTTTAATTATTCATGTATGTGCTGGTAAATTTTAATTAAATGTTTTTATTTGTCCCGCATCCCTCCTTCCACCACCCTCATCCACCAGCCACGACAGACGACAGTCAACAGTTCTAGATGGTACAGATTCATTCGGATTTGTTTAGCTTATTGTTTTTGCCATATTACGCGACTTTTTGGCTAAGGCTTATGCTGCTTTGCATCCTAATTACACGTATGCAAATATTTATTTACATCTCAGTAAATGTTTATATCATGGTGCGCTGCTTGCACATGGAATGGAATGGAAATCTGTGTTGAAGTCAAAGTGGAAGTGAATTTCAAATATTAATGAAGAAATTCATTTTTGTATTTCCAATTATTAATATTAAGTGTACACATGATATATACTAGATGTACATAGACAATTTACTTTAAGCTTTACTTGCATAGCTATATTCCTAAACAAGAATTGACTTGGTTGCCTTTTCTAATGCGTAACACAAAGGAAAGATAATCTCCGTTATCTGCTTATCTGCTCCCCTTGCGTATAGTTACTCACTCGTTGCTAATTATCTGTTCATACAATAGCATGCATGCCTATCTACAACAGTTAGCATATATTCCTCATCGAACATAGTTTGCTATATCTCAGTTTTACAGAAAGATAATTACATGTCGCTTTATTGGAGTCCATTGCAGGTTGCCGCAGGTTATTGTCCAGCTCCAGTTGCAGCTTTAGCATCAGTTCCACTTTTAGATTGCATCTCTCTCTCTCTCTCTGCCGCTCGCTTTCGCATTCCACGAAATGGACAACCGCCAATTGCAGAATGGGCCTGCATGTTCATGTTTTTCTTTTCTACTCATGTAGTGGTTGTTGTTGTTGTTATTGTTGTTGTTGTTGTGCATTTTTTGTGTGCTTTTGTCCTGGGGATAGCAAATGATTCCTAAATTTGCTGGCAGACTCGCTTTTGTTTAGCAACGTTTCGCGCTTCGTGTGCAATTTCAATTTTCCGCCAGCGCTTTTTGCTATTCCCTTTCCCATACCCATTCCACATCCTATTCCCATTCCATGTTCCATTCCCTTTGCTGTCTTTTGTGGGGACACAAAGAGTATGTGAGAGAGCGGGAGAGAGAGAGAGAGCGCGTGACTGCGGGCGCTTGCAGAGCATAGTCGTAATCGGATTCGACTAGTTAAATTCATTCACTTTTTCATCGCATTCGTAAACTGTGCACAAAATGGCCAATGAGCCCGTACGAGACCGAAATGAAATGAATGAGAAATTCAAACTCGTCTAGCTACGCATTAAATCTCAATTATGTTGGCAGAAACAAAAAAGGGCCAAACGTTGATGTCATTATAATGAATTGGAAGCTGACTTCGTCTTTGAACCTTTTTATGCTCAAATCATTTAAACTTATGTATACATATGTACATAGGTATGTATGTATGTAGTATGTCGAAGCAAACTTTCGCTTGACTGGCCGCCCACAATGGCAAGAGACCAGCAGCTGGTAGCTAAGACCATCAAATAGCATTAGTGTTACCTCGATCCTGACACTTTCATGGCCAGCCACAAAGAAAACGAACGGAACCGACGTGAACCGAACTGAACCGAACTGAACTGAACTGAACCGTGGCGAACCGAACGAACGGAGCGAACGGAGCAGCAGCCAAGACGTGGGCACAAGTTTCTTTTCTAAAATAACAGACTCAAGAAAAGCCGCTGGCGGTAGAATCAAACAATACCCCTTAATAAAATTCCAAACACACTGGTTATGCACAACTGCAAATTAATATTATTAACTAATACATATTAACTGTCTATTATATTATATATATATATATATACTGTGTATTCAAGAGTTGCTCCATCTTCTCTTGAGCTGTTTACACTCTGCATTTTAGCGATTACCAACAGCTCAGCACGTTGTGCATACCCCTGCAAAGGCAGGGTATAAACTGACGCTTACAACTTGCAAATAGAAAGAAAAGTTTCCTTTTGTGTAACTTTTGCGTTTGGTTGTGTTTTAATAGGCGCAAACTTGGTCGCTGCCAATTTATTTGTGCCTTTGTTTTTACCAATTCGTGGCGTGTATTCAACATCTAGTATGTGTTGTGTGTCTTTCACAGCCAAACACTTGCATGCTCCTCGGTGTATCGAGGGGAGGCGATTTGCCTTTTGATAACTGAATAATACGTGGTTATGCCATAAATTTAAGCATGCTTTATTGCGCCTAATTTGGCCCCGAAACCAAAGGGGTCAGAGCAGCCTACATTGATTGTTTGAACCGTATTCATGCGTGTTTAAACAGTTAATGCATTCACGCTTGAATAATGCATATAACGAAATGGGAATTGAACCCGAAAATGTGAAATGCTGTTAACTGGGCTCTTTTGCGTAACTTGTTTTTATCGTTGGGCCAAGATAAAAAAAACACATCTATAAATATAAAGTTTCCTGCACTTGCGAAGCAGTCAGAGTTATGCTCTTGTATTTGTATGCGTTGTTCTACTGAATGGACAAAAACTTCTGTAGAACCTTGAAATCTTCATTGTAAAATGCATAAGTGCCAGGCAATTGAAGTATCTAGTATAGTTATAGTTATAGTATATATACTAAGTTCCCTTGCGCTATCTTTTTCACAGATTTTCTTTTGCTATTCTTTGGCTTTTCCGTTCTTTTCAATTCATTTCATTTGCTCGCTTTCATGGCACTTTCCACAATGTTGAACCAGGTCAGCATGGCTGAAACAGCTAACAGATAACCAGTTACCAGCTACCAGCTACCAGCTACCAGCTGGCAACTGCATAAAGAGGTAATCTATTCAATGCACAGCTGACGAATCAAATTGAAGCTACAATGTTTAATATAGCTGCTTAAATACAGTTAATATATATACATTTGTAGCTTGTCCACTAATCAATAACATATTTTAATTATTTATTTAACAGAAATATATATATATATATGTAGCAACTACCAATAGTTGCGTCTCTTGGCCATTTCGTTTGTAGAAAATTAATAAAAAACATTCCAAGTTGAACTGCGAACGCAATTCAATCCAATAAATATATCTTCGTCTGTCTGCTCCAAATCCTGGGAGGGAAATAAATAGTGACAGAGGGAGAGGGAGCGGGCGAGAGCTGGGACAAAATGTTGTCCATGCCACAGAGTACTAAGAAAAATGTTGCATGCCACTCGGATATTTAATGGCGTTCAGTGCAAATACACAAACAAATGCTTAAACAAATATTCACAGAAATGCGCAGAAATACACAGAGAGAAAGCCATAAGTAAACGTGAGAAATCAAAAATGTTGCGATAAGCTGAAGGACGCGGTGTGTCCTTTGGCTTTTGCTCGTAAGGCAAAAGTGCTCGGCATTTGCGAGTGTGAGTGTGAGACTCCGTCTGGATTATCGAGCACGTAGCAAAAATCGAAACGAATCGAATCGAATCGAATCGAATCGAATCGAAGCGTATTGAATTGAATCGAAATCGCATCTAGTAGTCGCAAAACTTCAGATTTAGATTGAAGTGGCTCGCATTGAGCGGCAACAACAACAACAACAACAAGATGACGCAAGCAGCAAAAAGCTTCACCTTGTTAGCGGCTTGTTTGCTTTTCAATTTTGGTCTGAAGCCGAAAACGGCAATAAATCCTGTCCCAAGTGGGCGCGCAGAGAGCACACTTTCCACATCCTTCACAGGCGCGTCAAGTGCAAGTGGAGCTGGCGCTTTCACTTCAAGCATTTCTCTCTCTCCCCCTCCACCCTCAACTTGCCTTACCTATCCCCTTGCAAGCCACTTGCATGAATTAAAATGTGACGTTGTATATACACAGCTGTCTGAAGTGGAGGGACTACTCCTCCCCCCCCCTGCTACAAGTCATTCTGTTACCCATATCCCTTGTTTGTTGCCCGCCCCCCCCCCCTGCAATTGGCATCCTTTAGCTGCATTGTAGCTGCTTTCCATTTGGGCCACCTTGAGCCGCAGCTGCAGCTGCTGCATTATTTAAATCTTTAACAGCGAATTCACATTTACTTTGGGCATGCTTTTGGCCAAATTCGATGTCTTGGCCACACTTTTACTCAATCAAAGTCTTGACCAGGCAATAACTGAAAGATATCTAAGATATCTAAGATATAGCTAGGTAAATGTATTAAAATATTCAAAGTAAAGTAAAAAGATAAATTTACTTGCCTTCCTCAGACAATATTAAACTCGTACGTTAGCAAATTTCATAAAAATAATCGATAAACGATAAACAGTAAACAGTAAAGTAAGTAAAACAATGTTCCGCAACTAAACCCCACATCAATCGCTGCATACACCGACTACTCCCACTATAACAAACTACAGCGCCGCACTTGGAGTACAGTGAATACTCGTAATTTAATGTAAACATATCAAAGGCATTTCTCCAGCTCAGCGAAGTATTCAATTTGAATGCGTTGAGTGGCGTTACGTGGCATCGCAGCAATAAAACAGTTGAAGAAACTGCCCAAAACAAACTGCCCATCACTGCTGGCTATGCGACTTGTTGTACCCTGTACAGGGCTATGTGTAAGAATTGTTTGTAACAGACAGAAGGAAGCCTTTCAGACCCTATAAACTATATATATTCTTGATCAGTATTAACAGCCGAGTCGATTGAGACATGTCCGTGTGTCCGTCTGTCTGAGCGTGTCGATCTCAGCGACTATGAGAGCTAGAGACAGCAAATTTGGATACCTCCACCACGTCCCCAGCAAATCGAACTAATTGTGGACACATTTCTCAACGTAGACACTTCTAACTTAACAAGTGCTTAAAGAAGATTATATAGTAGAAATGCTGCAAGTTTCATCAAGATCGTTTTATAATTAGGAAAGATATTCAGAAATGAAATAAAAGCAATTGTTCCATTGAATCGTTGCGCGTCGTAAATGAAGTGACGTAACACTCAGCTTTTTATGGCGTATGTACGCATACATATGGCAAAGTTTGATGCTATAAGTATTCATATGCTAAATGAGAGTTTACTTAAACCTGTACAGGGTATTAAACTGTCGCTTGCGGTCGACTGTAGCCTTTTTTCGACTTGGACTTTGAGGCTTTAGCTCCACGTTTATCACTCAGCTGGGTATCGACTACTTCAGGAGCGGGTTGCATGTGCTCGGCTCATTGAAATCTACAATTTATCTGCATGGCAAACGCTAGACAAGACTTACGACAACCGATGCGAATGGACTCGAGTAATAAATATTGCAGGCATCATTTGTATGCTGTGCCACGTGTTGGGACGACTCTCTTCTTGCTTTTGGTCGACAGAGGCGTCGGTTTGGGGAGGGGCAGCGGTACCCATGTCCAGGTCGGACGTTCAACGGCCAGACACAAAATAATGTGATGCAAATTTCGTGTAATCATATGCAAAGTTGCCACTCGCACACAAGAGGGGGTGGGAATGGCATGGGGAGTGGGTACTGAGGAGGGAGGGGGGGGAGAGAGGAGAAAGGAGCAAGTACAACAAAAGTTTATGTTCGTGACAGCTGCTGTGTGTGAGGGGCGTATCAAGAGTTTACGAGGTCAGTGTGATGTCAAGAGGTCGCTGCTGTGAGTAATTTAAATACACTGAAAAAAAACATTGTTAACTAACAAATAATAGCCTGCAATTAAAGATAACAAATGCACAAAACTATATAAAATACATTTATGCCTAAAACTATTTGGTAATGACACTTACTCGTGCATTTCTCGCAGTGTACAGTGTATGCATCTTACACAAGTGTAACGTACGCCCGCATAAATATGCATTAATTTGTGCCCGAGTCTTTTCCTGTTGGCAGTAATGCTTATAGATAGACTCAGAAGAGCTGAAGTATAATCAGGCATTGTGCATTGTCCATCAAATGAACAAATTAATTGACGCAATGCATACGGAAAATGTGAACAGGTGCAACATCTTCAAGTTTTCCCACTGCAATTCAGCAGGGCATCTCATTAAAATCTAATTCTGCAACTTGTTAGCCAAAAAAGTAAGTGGGTCAGGGCCAACATCATCAGCAACAGCTTCAGCTTCAGCTTCAGTTTCAGTTTCAGTTTTAGCTCAACTGCGAACTGTTACCTTTGCATACGTGGGAGAAGTCTCTCTTCCGCCTTAAATGTGACAGCATCTTCAGACTGTTTGGCACAATTTAAACATTTGGCATACGAAAATTTGCGTTTTCAATTAGGCCGCAAAGTGGCGGCGTTAAACTTTGATTAAATGAATGGCGTCAACACAATTAGGTCGGCCCTGCAGTTAATTGACACACAGCTGAACAAACACGACCAATGCAGCACCTGCAATGCCAGCTATAACAACAACAACAACAACAACAACAACAACAACAACAACAACAACAACAACAACAACAACAACAACAACTACAACAACCACAATAATAATAGTAGCACCACACAAGCGCCGTTGGAAAAGCCACAGCACAAATCTTTAATGCCGATTCGACCGCAGATACGATTGTGCCAGTTGCACAGTGGGCCGCATTGCCTAACATTTAAGCAAAATATTTATATTACAGCAAGTTCAGTTTCATTGAGTGTTTAAGCAGGCAATCAAATCATAAAGCGGAACTGTGCCAAAGGTAACAAAGAATGCTACAATCAAATATTAAATTCAATATTCAATATTCAATGTATACATATATTATAAAATATTAACATATTATCAAAATATTATATAAAACAAGAGGATCAGTGGAGCGCGCGCGACTGTGTAATACCCTGTGTAGTTTTCTAAATTAAGTATTTTGATTATAATAAAAGTAAGAATATACTAACGACACTTTATATAGTCTTATGTCGCAGGCGTTCGCTGTCTCGCTGTGCTGCGTGCAAAGCAACATTTATTTTCTGATTATCTTTTTAAGTTATAGACCGATCTTAATGAAACTTTCAGGACTGTTTTAATATGCTATTCTTTACGCACATGCCAAGTAAGAAGAGTCTACTCTGAGAAATGCGGTCATAATTTGTTTTGTCTAACATAAACTCGATCTGGAGAGGGTATACAGGAACCTTCATGCCAAATTTGGTGTCTCTAGCTCTTAAAGTTGCTGAGATCGACGCGTTCGTACAGACAGACGGATAGATGGACGGACGGACAGACAGACGGACATGGCTCAATCGACTTGGCTATTGATACTGATTAAGAATATATAAACTTTATAGGGTCGGAGATTCCTCCTTCTGCCTGTTACATGCATTTGCACAAAATTATTATACCCTTTTTTGCCCATTTTTAATGGGCACATTTTTAATGTAACAGTTGGCAAGAAAAGACCGCCATAAGTGCGTCTATATGTCTGTCTTGCCTTCTGTCTTTATTAACAAACAGAACTCAACAGTAATATGTTAACAAGCAGCTAGAGTTTTATTCCAAATTTTATTATTATTTATGTTATTTATGTTTGATTTATATTTATTCTAATTGAATTCACTTCCAATTCCCTCTTAAAAATCGCAACAGACCGAACTCTAAATTATTATTATTATTATAAATTAAATTTATAAGCAAACTACATATTTAAATATTATAGCAAGCATAACTTAATTTCTAAAAAAATTACATCTAAAGTCTTTAATAAATTTGTTTAGTTAGTTGCGCACCTCAGCCCACTGTGCGCGGGTTGCTTGGCAATTGCACGCTGGCCGCAAAACTGTATTGAAATTTGCGGTCAATGCAAAACAAATCTCAACTCCATTGAACGCCTGGGTAAACAGGAGAAAGAGAATGTTGCCGGAGGAGTAAGAGGGGCAGCGGGGCAGGGGACAGGCAGTTCAGTGAAAGGCAATTGCGATTTGTGTTTTCAATTGATTTGGCTGAAATTGCATTTGGCATTGCACTGCATTGGCAGCAAATAGCAAATAGGTCGCCATTGAGTAGGCAACCTTTGTGGAACTCCCAGGTGCCATAGACTTGTGGTCAACTGTTAATCAAAGAAACATTCAGAACAAACATGGCTCCTGAGGAGTGAAAGGCTCAAGGCTCAAGGCATTTGGCTCAATGCAGAGAGACAGAGAGACAGGCATGCCTAATTTATGGGCAACATGGCATTAAGTTAATTATTTATGTTTGCCCAGACCCAAAAGAGAGACAGACAGAGGGAGAGAGGGAGTTGGAGGCAGGTAGAGAGGGGAGGTATTTTCAAGTCGCTGTCTATGTTAAAGTTCCAACAAAATAAAACAGCAAAACAGTGGCGACAGCCACCGAACCGCCTGGACAACAAGGACCACAAGGACAGCAACGACGACACTCCATTCCCAAGTGTTGTTCTTTAATTTCAAAGTGATAAAAAATTAACACGACAGCGAAAGAACTTTGTGCCCGCCTCGGGGGCGTCCACACACACAGAGAGAGAGAGAGAGAGAGAGAGAGAGAGAGAGAGAGAGAGAGAGAGACACACACAGACGGAGGCAGAGACACATATTACGCTGCCAAATGTTGGCGCTGCGTTGAGAAATGGTCTCTTATTGGTGTCTGCCACTGCCATTAGTGGACGCAGTGCCGCAGCCCACATCTGCACACTTGAGGTGAGAAAGCTGAGTTGATGTGGAGGAGGAGACAGAGAAAGACACAGCGACAGAGAAGTAGTAGCAGTAGAAGGAGCCTGGACGCTGGGATGCTTTGGAGCGTGTAGAGGGCGTGTGCTTTAGCTGTCAGCTCTGGAAATGATTTATATTTGTTATTAAATTTGCAGTAGCATTTGAATACCGAATACGGAGTAAGGAATACGGAATACGGAATACGGAATAGGGAATACGATATAAAGGCCTGGCATTTGATTGCTATTATTTGCCGACAGAATGAGGCCAATGGCGCCAGCCAAGGGGCTTTGCCAGCGGTCGTAAAGTAGCCTGCCACACAGTCCATATTGAAAAGTTGCAACACTGTGGCAGGGGCCACATCTACTCTTAGATGGCAGATAGACAATCCCCTCTGCCCACAATTGACAAATGGAAATTCGCACAAATTTACGCTAATCCTAATGCAACTTTGCTCAATGCTTTAATGCCACGTTTTTTCCCCCTAACGCGCATCTCAGTGAAATGTTAAGGAATGTGTTGATCCAGAGGTATCTGATTACAGAGAAGGAGGGGAAGGGAACGCGTCTAAATATCAATCAGGCTAACAAGCTCTACACACAATCATCAGCCAGCTGCTCCTTGACTCATTGAAGCTGTCATCTATCACATGAACCAATCCGACACCATGTCAATTCAATCCCAACAGCCTAGACAAGTCGTCTGTTTGGTTACGTAGATGGAGGAGGAGCAGCTGACCAATTTGGCATATGAAATGTGTGCTGGCACTTAAGAATGAAATCAATTTCAATTATGCATAATATTATGATATAAATAATTGAAGATTTATATGGAAATAGCTGCGTTGCACAAATTGCTCAGCTCTTTTTTTTTTTTTATTATTTTTATTTTTACTGCTCTTCACATTTGCATACAAACGATGGACCTAAATATTTTTCCAACTTCTACACATACATATGTATGTGTACATATATGTATGTATATGTATATATGTATATGTATCTATGTGTGTGTTTACTGTGAGCAAGCATTTCGATGCCTTTATTGCTTAGAGTATTTCACACGAACGCTTCTCGGTTTATTGATCCCATGGCACAGTAGCCAACGAATAGACGAAAATTGAATGTGAATGGATATGTGAGTATGTGTTGTGAATGCATTCAATGCACCAAGGAATTCATTTTTATATTCACTTCGAATTCCAGACAGCTTGAATTGAGTGCATTCGTGCATGTGATTGCTGTGCTTCAAACGAGATAATAAAACATCGAGAGATTCACTAACATAATTAGCTTGAACTTTCATTCTGATCAATACTATAGGTATATTTAGCATATACATATATAAGTTAGCATGTACATATCCAATATCAATTTTAATTTATATTTAAACTTAACTTCTTTTTACGTTTTGCACAAACTCGCCATCTACCAGCAACTGGCAGAAAAACGACATTCAGCAGGATCTGGAAGGATCCCGTTAGCCGAGAATATGTATATGTATGTTTGTCTCTTTCTATCATTTGGAACTTTGTGGAACTATGGTGTTGTCTTAGGCAACGCAATTGCCTAATTGCTTCACACCATATACTGGCATGTCCAACAACAAATACATATTTAATATACTAATTTCCGTTCTGTATAATCTGTAATCTGTATAACAGTTATTTAAATATTGATTGTAAAAGTGATTACTGACTAAATTTATGCAGAATTCATTAAGCAATTTCAAGTTATTTATTTACTGTTGCGTCAAGGCAAATGATGATATGGTTTGCCAATTTGAATGCCACAATTTCACTTCAATCACAAACCACTGTGCCAGTCCAATCGCTTTCGTTGGCCAGCTGAGCCATTAGAGCCAATTGAGAAGTAAAAAAATGCAAAATACAAATCATAATCGTGTAACAAATCAAACTGAGATGATTTCCTAGATCCTTTTTTATGGAAGCCTTGTCTCTCATCTAAACAGTAACAAGAACAACTGAGTAACTACGTAATCCCAAAAGTCAAATGTATGCGTCACACATGAGGCACATGAGGCATGCGGCATGTGGCATGCGGCATACGGAATGCGGCACGCAGCAAGAGGCACGAAGTAAACACTGTTAAATGTCGGCCATTATTTGATTTGGCTTGCTTCCTTCCTGCGGCACAAAGAGACACTGGGGAGACATTAGCGAGGCGAAGCGAGGCGCAACGAAGTCTAAGGAGAAAACGACCATTTAAGCGGCATTTGAGTGCAGGTATTCTGTGCACATATATGTACATATATGTAAGCTGACGAATATCTTAAGAATATTCCAAACTACATTTAATCATAATAACAAACAGAAGAATATTAATCAATCTTAAGAATATTCCAAACTACATTTAATCACAATTACAAACAGAAGATTATTCATCTCAATCTCATTCGAAAGTATGACTTACTCTTAAGTATGTGTCACTTATTTTCCAGTAATCTGAATTCGTCGATAGTCAGAGTGGCAATCGCTTGCCTTGATGTTCGACACATGTTTACACAGCAGCTGTCAACGCTGCCGCTGGCCTCTTCAACAACTGCTTCCTCTTTCTCTTCCCCTTCCTCATTTTTATTCCTCTTCAGTGGGGAGGGAACGCGAAAAAGTTTCTCGATTGCCTTAACACGCAGCACGTGCCGCTGCTCTGGAAACTTTGTAATATTTTCTTCTTTCCCTTTTTTTTTTTCTATATGTGTTTATAACGCATCTTTTTTTGTAGCTCCAGGCTGGCAATGGAATAAAATGCCATCAATATGATGGCATTGTCTCAAGTTGAGGCAATTTCCGACAAATAACGAAACATCAGCCCAGGGGCGGATTGGCCACAAGTGCACAATAAATTTCTGCAAATCTGAACAAAAACAGGGTATAAAAAGTCCACAATAAGTAGTCATACTTAAGAGCCAATCAGTGCAGCTGATTTGTCTATATGGACAAGGTACATTAGTCGATAATTGTGCATTCAATATACTAGAAAAGTATAGGGTATAGTATAACCAATAGGGAGTGGAAGTAGAGCTGGATACAACTCTAGTATGACTCAGCAAGTGTACAGCTATTCCTTTCAATTACATTTATTAATTTATAGTACTATTAACATTATGCTGAAACCCCTCTAGTTGCTAATCCGTTCCTGTCTTACTATTGTCACTACTACTACTACTTCTTCTGCTACTTCTACTACTATTTCTACTACTACTTCTACTACTATTTCTACTACTATTTCTACTACTATTTCTATATTTCTACTACTACTTCTACTACTATTTCTACCACTATTTCTATATTTCTACTACTATTTCTACTACTATTTCTACTACTATTTCTACTACTATTTCTACTACTATTTCTGCTACTTTTTCTACTACTATTTCTATATTTCTACTACTACTTCTAGTATTATTTCCACTACTATTTCTACTACTATTTCTATTACTTTTTCTATATTTCTACTACTATATTTCTACTACTTTTCTACTACTATTTCTATATTTCTACTACTACTTCTACTACTACTTCTACTACTATTTCTACTACTATTTCTATATTTCTACTACTACTTCTACGACTATTTCTACTACTATTTCTATATTTCTACTACTTTTTCTACTACTATTTCTACTACTATTTCTACTACTTTTTCTACTACTATTTCTATATTTCTACTACTACTTCTACTATTATTTCTACTACTATTTCCACTACTATTTCTACTACTTTTTCTATATTTCTACTACTATATTTCTACCACTTTTCTACTACTATTTCTATATTTCTACTACTACTTCTACTACTACTTCTACTACTATTTCTACTACTATTTCTACTACTATTTCTATATTTCTACTACTACTTCTACGACTATTTCTACTACTATTTCTATATTTCTACTACTTTTTCTACTACTATTTCTACTACTTTTTCTACTACTATTTCTATATTTCTACTACTACTTCTACTACTGTTTCTACTACTATTTCTACCACTATTTTTTTTCTACTATTTCTACAACTTTTTCTACTACTATTTCTATATTTCTACTACTACCTCTACTACTTTTTCTACTACTATTTCTACTACTATTTCTACTACTATTTCTACTACTATTTCTACTACTACTTCTACTACTATTTCTACTACTATTTCAACTACTATTTCTACTACTATTTCTACTACTATTTCTACTACTATTTCTACTACTTTCTCTACTACTTCTTCTGCTACTATTACTACTTCTACTACTACTTCTACTACTACTTCCTTTTTATTTATTCAGCATTTCCGATCAATTTCCGATTTGGATTGCACATGCTATATAGCTAGGTCAAATGCTGCACAAACAAGTCAAGTAACAAGGCCAATGCTCATTCGCTGGAAATTGTGCAACCGTAATTACCCGACCAAGAGAACTGACAACTGAACACTGAGCACTGAGCACTGAGTGCCGGGAACTGAGATCCACTTCAACATACTCGTTCCATTGTTGCCAAAGTGACATTTGACAGATTTTTGCATAGCTTCACGGGCTGCAACTGTACGGCTTTGGACCGGAGGACTGTGGCTAAAACCACCAAGCACCAAGAACCAAGCTCAGTTGAGTCGACGAGTCATTCACTCATTGCCATGTGCCGACAGGCGCTCACATCTCGAGTGGTGCACGATTCGAGGACAGCAAAGAGCAGCTTTGGCTGGGAATGGAGAGAGCAAGGAGAAGGGAGCAGGGAGTGCTGGGATGAGGACAGGAAACGAGGCTTGGCATTTACACAGTCGGATGATTTAGATAAACAAGACATGAGCTGTCATGCTAAGCAATATACATGCACATGCAGTAAACGACTGGCATATACCCTGTATACTCAAGCTGAATGAATGAAATTATGAACATTAACTTATGTTGGCATACCCCTTTGATAGTCTTGGCAGCTGCAGGGTATAACAAAAAAAAAAGGAAAATAGCAAAAGCTGGAGCCAAGAACTACGAGTAGTTATTATGACGCAGGATGAAGCAAAGAGATTAGGACAAATCTGTGATTCTGATTGTGCCAGCGATTGGCTAGCAGTGGCAGTTGCTCTTCCCTCTTTACTCTTCACTCTTCGCCTTTGGCTTTCTTGGCTCTTGGCTCTTTGCTTTCCGGCTTTTTCGTGCTACGTTTAATTAGCCAGCAAATTGCTGAATTTAAGCAGAGTTTATAAACGTATAGAAGTTTAGTATAAGCAAAGCATTGCTATGGCATTTAATTGTCCATTCAACAGTCGATTTCAGTCACAATTTTGTATTAAATAATGTAATAAATTTCACGTTTTAAAACGGAATATGAAATTAATAATAAATGATACATTAATTCATTTATTCATTAATAAATAAACCAATATATGAATGTATTTTTAATTATGAATCTATCTATGATTAAAGCAGCTGCGAGTACCTGTAAAAATATGTAAATATTTAAACAAACATGAATTTTAATATTCTGCAATAAATTTGTATCTATTTTGAATAAATAAAAGTGGATTTCAACTGTCCCATCGAGGTAATATATTCACTTAAGGGAACAACCATAATACTACATGGGGAAACTCTTCAGGTCAATGCATAATAATAAATTCAAAAGTTCTATAAATTTCTCTGCTCTAAATAAAATACATACTACATACAATTTTAATAATCCATAACAAACTCAAAAAGTAAACTTTATGAAACTGTAAACTAAACAAAATGCAAAGCTTATGCAACTACCGCATTCATTTAAATTGTCCAACAATATGATTAATTGCTTATAATCAATTGTTATCAATTTCTAGCAATTGAAACTTCAAATTCAGTGATTCCCTGTCGTTGTAGCTTTCAACTAACATTTTAAAGCAATTTAATAGCGTAGAAGTGCTTCAGCAAGTCAGTAATGAAATGCCAGCTTCGTATTTCGACTAGCAACTCCTACTGCCCACCACTCAACTTGTACATTTATGGGTCAATTAAGTCTGGCAGCGTCTACAGTAGAACACATTCCGCCAAGTGTTGCCAAACTGCTGGACTCTTCAATAATTACGTACTTTTGCCCACTTGGTGGCATGCAACCTGTTGGCAAAGCGGCGGTGGCATGTACTTCGCTCAGCAAGCATCACAGTGGACTGAACTGTTACCACGAGTGGCACAGTTATGTGAGCCACAGTTAATGTGGATGCTGTGCTCCATTTTGCAGACAGTGGCGAGTCTGCGCTTCACACGTGAGCTGTTCACAGTGGGAACAGTTGTTGGGAACAGTTTTGCTGCCTAATAACATGTGTCTGCTGCTGATGCTAATGCTTTGTGGTCAGTGCAGCGCAGCGAGGGATGTTTGCGGGTAGGGGAGGGAGCAAGCATGCATTCCAGATAATTCAGCTGATAATTAACAGACTTGACGATCAATCTTCTCACAGAGACAGCATCATTCAGCTCGCAATGAAGCCGCTTTTAAATGCTGAGCCACAAGTCAACTCGTAATAATGAAATATTATTAAGCGCATGGGAAATTGAGTTTAGCCCTTTCCCTGCGGCTCCTTCCTGCTGCTGCTGCTGCTGTGGCTGCGGCTACTCCTCCTCGCTTATCCCTCGCTGAAGTGTCCGTCTGCACGTCCGTGCGCCATTGTGGGATTAGCCTAATGAGGTGTGCAGGGCACCCACTGACCGTCTGATTGATGGTCATGATTATTCAGCCTGACAGGCTTACCAGTTGTCCAACTCCATCCAGCTGCTCCAGCATCATGCCGTTGCCAACCCAACAACTGCAAACATTGCGATGTATTTTATCTGTAGGTTTGCAACCAAAATACATTTTGGTCGAGACCAAATGGCCCGTTGCCTCCGGCGATGTTTGCATGTGTAAAATTACCTTATTTGAAATGCAATTTGCTGCATTAGGCGGGAGGGGTCAAAGGACTGCGGAGAGCGGGGGAACGGCTGCAGCGGTAAATTTGCATATTTTGAGCGAAATTTTAAGCGTCGCTTCAGGCTTTTCTGCAGTCTCGCATTGCCACAACCCATTGGCTCACCTGGAACATATTACACGTGGGTGGGAACTGGGTGTTTTCCCATGTGGGGTTTGGCTTACCAACCTGTTATTATTGTCGTTTTATAGCCATGATGGAGGGCAAAACGGCAAAAGCTCGCTCGAAGGTTCCATTAGCCAAATGTTACGAGTAGATACGAGTATTTGGCTGCCTGAATGTTGCGCCCTAAGTGGTTTGCCATTAAATTCAATGTTGTGATCAAACGTACCTTACCTTACCTTACCTTACCTTACCTTACCAAGGAGAAAAACTTTCTCTACACTTAACAAATAATCCCAAATAGAGAAACGAAAATCAGCTCTCAGCCGTTTGCCATTTATAAGTAGCTGTCGTACATTTTTCAAAGTAGCCCCAAAATTATGGACAATTTCCGAAGCGAAAATAATGTTATTATATAAATAAGAAAAATACTATTAATTTTATATTTGCTACACTTAATAATAAATAATATTCATAGGAGATTTGATGTGAACTTGGCTAAAATGCAAATCAAATAACGCACAGCAGCGTGTAGCTGGCAATATGTTTGCAATTGTTTTACATATTTCAAATTGTTATTAAATTTTTTTGCAATATTTAATCAAACATGCTAGAATATGTGTGTGTGTTTTTTTATATTTATATTTATATTTAAATTGAATGAAATTATAGCCCAGCGGGGATTGTTGAGAATTCCATTGTCAGTTTAACATATTTTATTGTTAAAATATATAAATGCATTTTTGCATTCGTTTGTGTGGTTAATAGTTAAAAATATATAACACCTAGGTGTCCCAAATTTAAGGGGGGGGGCAACATCTAATCCTTGATTGCAGGCTGCACTTAAGATTAGGTGCAAACAGGTGAAAAGTGTTTTGACATAATCGAGGTGCTCAGCATGAGTATCATTATTGAGGAAAAGGCAGCATAAAATATGAACGAACATTTCCGAAGTCGAGTTGAAGTTTTAATTGCTTTTCCTGCATGCAACTTCTAAGCACATGCAAACAGCAGTGGGAGCAGCAGGAGGAGGAGGAGTAGGAACAGCAGGAGTAGGAGCAGCATCTAAGTACAATTTGAACGAGCTGCCAGGTTATGCAGTAGTCATATTTAAGAAGCTATACTCCCAGCTGCACAACAACTGTGATAAATATGTACGTATGTACGTAAGTATGTATGTAAGTATGTATGCATGTATGTAATAATGTATGTTTGTATGTATGTACTTGAGGCTGTGCATAACGAAGCCATAAAGGAGCATAGAGCATAGAGCAACAGCAGCAAACAGCAGGAATGTCATAAAGTTGACAATGCTTAAGGATGACAGGAGTTGCCGAGTTCCACACACACACACACACACACGTACACACAACTGAAGGCTATGCAACAGCATAACAAACCAGCATAAATTATTTATACCTTAATCAAAAACCGACCTCCATCCATGTAGTTGCGTTGTCTGCTCCTCGGTGTGGGACAAAACTTCATTGTTAACTTGACAAGTTTACTTGTAAATTGGATGTTAATTACTTCAACTCGTGTGCATTTCCTACCCTTCCCCCCTTCACCCAAATTACTCTTACATCTATGAAATAATATAATCTACAGATAATATAAATATTTCATTTGACCAACATTGACAACTACAAATGCTGCTTTGCCCTTTTGTTACTTGTTTCAGTTCTCTGCAAATTTAATGTAATCATTTTTCATTCAATGCTGAAGCTCTGTCAGTGCGTGGAGATGAGATGGGGAGACTGGGAGACCGGGAGACTGGCTAACTGCCATTGGCTCGATAACAACGCCATAAAGAATTGAATCCAGTTCTGTTGCTGACACTTATGGAGCTGCCCTGCTGGATGTAAAGAATACCATGGACACGTCGTAATCATTTACACAAGTTGTCATCGTTGAAAGCTGACTTGCCTTTCGTATTGCTTTCCCCTTTCCCCCTTTCCCTGTCCATTCCATCCATTTCCTTCACTTTATATTACTTTAGGTTTGCCAAGTCCCCAAACTCGAACCCTAACGCTAAGGCTAACTCCTTCCTTGCTTGCCCGCCACATCAGCTCTAGTTTTTTCTTAGTTGTCGTGGTTATTTGTTGCCGTTGCTGTTGCTGTTCTCATTCTCGTCTTGGCCACATTGTTGACTTGCCATGAAAACGCCGAGCAACAACAACAAACAACAAGAAACAACAAACTGATGCAATGCACGTGGAAGCATCAAGCGTTGCAATTTCGTAAATTGTCTTGAAATGCAAGAATACATTTCATTCGGTTTGCCCGACCTGCTACCCCGCTACCCCGCTTCCCTCAACCCGCTTCCCACTACACCATCAGCTTCAGTTACCCCCACCCCCCATCACCCATTCCCCCTCTCGCTAACCGCTTAGCCATCAAGCTGCCAGCACGCGCAGTAGCTGCACCGCAGGCGAAATTATGGAAGTGGGCAGAGGCAGCTGCTGAAATTTACAGCGGCACAAATCATGCAACAGCGAGGGTTGCTATGTAAGTATGTGAATGCTGTTATGTTAGATAATGCATACAATTGTTTTTTAAATGTTGTTTTACATTTACAAATTTATAATAATAGTTATTTATTTAGGAAGTTCTCAAATTAATTAATTAAATTAATAATGTATAACTTTTATTTAACAAATCCTACATTTTCTTTTAAATTATGCATTTTATGAATAATACAAATAATTGAATTAAATCTTTTCAGATATTTACTACTTGCAGTCACAAACTTATTGTCCTACCCTCGCCCTAAGTATGTTATGCATGAGCAATATTAGTCACTTTGTGTGTAGGTCAGCAATTAACGACGTAGAGTAAGTAGAAAATGTGCCATGTCTAGGAAAATGCTGAAAATTTTCAGCATACAGTGAAGCGCCTCAGCTGTGGCACATTACCATAAGAGGAACCACATTCGTGGCTCATAAAAGTGCTCATGTTATGTGGCATATGTGTGAGGCATAGTGGCAACTTTAAGAGGCACCGAGTAGCACACAGATACTACTGCTCAAGTGGAGTATTCCTAGAATTAAAGAAAAGGAAAAAGAAAAAGCAATTTAGCTAAATGCGCTTATTGGCATAAAATATAATAAATAAGCACAGCACATAGAGCAAGTGCCAAGTAGCTAAGGACATGTGGAGTTGGTCCCGAGAAGGGGGAAAATCTTTAATCAGGAAACTCTTAATTGAAATCTGTATTTTTGTTATATTACAAGCAGTTGGCAGTTGGAACAGCTGCTGGCCTCCAAATGCTGCAAATATATTAAAGAACCCAGCAAAGCTCAATAATTTCAAACTAACTTCAAGTTAAGTTCATTTCTTAAGCCTTTGAGTTAAGTTTATAATGTTTTCTTAAAATTAAACTTAGACATTCTTGCTTCAACACTACAACAACACTGCACACTCATTATAATTAAAGTTTTTTGCCATTAGAAGAAATTGTAGACTCCTTGCCTGGGACAGCATGACATTCAAAATGTTCGCCGCAGTTGACCTATTTCATTGACCCAAAAGATGTGTTGTTACCAATATTAACAAATATTACAATGATGCAGCACGTTCTAGGTAATGCAGCTACTTGCAAATATTTTATTAACTATTCAATTTACTTGAAAGCCCTGTAGTTGGGACCCTTCCTTGGCGGGAAGATCTCTTTTGTAGAATGTCCACTAACTTCAATGGTCTGTGCTGCGATTCCCTTGGGATACAGTTCCCTAGTATGCCAGATGTTTGGTTTCTGTTTCGCGAACTCTTGAATTGCATTCACATTGCGAGTACTCTGTTTAGTTTTCAGCTGTTTGCCGCGTTGCCATGCAACAAACTCGGAAATTGGTTTCAATACCAGGAAATACAGCATTTCCGCTAAGGAGATTACGCTAAAACCCATAAAGAGACCCATTACGCCGCCAACATTCGCTGCATGAGAAAAAATTGTGAAATATTTGTAACTATTTATGGGGGAATAACTGAATCGACTATTACGTACAGAGGAACTCGGTCAAGCCAATGTAGACGTTCTTCATGCTGCCATAATAGGCGGATTCCCTGTAGTAGAGATTCACGACGGCAATGTTGTCCAGCAGATATGATTTATTTATACTGGCCACAAGGGCATTGTCAATGCGAAAGTCGCGTTTAGCCA
Source organism: Drosophila funebris (assembly GCA_018901825.1). NCBI lineage: Eukaryota > Metazoa > Arthropoda > Insecta > Diptera > Drosophilidae > Drosophila > Drosophila funebris. The sequence continues at coordinate 5,895,718 of JAEIFK010000682.1, forward strand.
GAGGGAAATATAAAGCATCCGCCAGGTAGGACAGATCAAAGCAACTCGGCAGGCATTGCTTACGGCACTTCAATAATTCGCCTGTATTCTCATGTTGACTTGCCCGGCGTATACAACTCGTATCCCCCACAGTGCAAACAGTTGCATTTTGATAAATTTGTGGATATTTGTGGGGTATACAGGCACAGGATTCATAGAGGAACTTCGCATAGCATTCGTTGTCACAGTTGCGGCGTGAATAATGTTTGTGATAGAGCAGCTTCTTCTCGTCCATGAAAATGCACTGTCGATTGTTGATGGAGATGGAGCGAAGGCTCGGCATTGCCTCTGACATGCTCGCCTCCAGGCGAAAGTTCATTTCATAGCCAATGCCCACCACAAGGCCTTCATCTTTCATGCCGGGCGTTGTTATTGGATTGTGAAATAGGATCTGCAAGTATGTAAACTCATACAATCTATCTGGATGAACTTTAACTTTAGCTTAACAGCTTCCATCTTCTCATCTTTATGTACACACCTTGAAGCCGGGACCATTCGTAGAGGAGCAATAGTATTCATTCAATTGTGCATCGAGTACCACACTAAATCCCATTGTTATGCCAGAGCCTGCACTTGGAATACATACTTAAACTATCATCAGTTATGTAATTTAGTTGAAGCTACTTACCGACAGCAGGACGTGGATAAAACTTGTTGGGCAACTTTTGGGGATAGCCAGTTTCTGGATCCCAAGGCACAGCCTCATAGCCAAGTTGGGCGCTTAAGTTACGTCCGCTAATTCAAATTAATCAAGTCTAATTCAATTAGTTTTGCTCTCAGTCAGTGTACTTACTGTTGCTTATATAACAGCTCTGGTGGCAGAAAATTAAAAACACAACAGAGTCCCTCATCAGTGACAATTTGTCGAAAGAGATTGAAGCATTTAAACTCAATTGCACTGAATCTACAGAAGCGCAACATCTGATCACAGGTCTGTGAGTGATTCGCCACAAACTCAGAGATTCTCAGGCTGTTGTTGGCCAAAGAAGCGTAAAAGGTAACGGTTTCGGCATTAGCTGATTCCTCCGTGTCCAGTGACTCGTCGCTGCAGAGCACCTTCAATAGATCACTCTCAGGTGAACCACTGAATTCGTAATAAGTTGTAAAGTTATTTCAATTATATACACTTAAAGTACTCACTCCTTGTAGTGGACAACTTTGCTGCGCTGCACCTGATTCATGTTGCATATGGTGATGGCAGGGAAGGGCACCTTGAGAATAGACGTTGCATGTGGACTGATGCCTATGATGACTGGGGTGCTGTTCCACTTGTTGTATATGTTCGAAATGAGCTGGAAAGTCAGCACAAAGGCGGCCACAAAGGCAATCAAAAAGAATGATCTGCAATACAGCGAAACCTTATAATTACTAAGAAATATAAATTGTTTATAGATCTCACCTTTCCCAGATGCTTAAGGACGCGTCGCCTACAAATTTGAGTCCATGTAAACCCGTTTCCTTTAGAAATACACTCAGACTGTGCTGAAAACTCTTGAGTACAATTAAAAAGGGTTTTGGTTTCTTCCGTTTGGCTTCCATTGCGACAACTGACGACATCAACGGTGAATAGTTCCTACTTATATATACTACTATATAACTATATTAGCCAAAAAGTAATCACGATTTACATCAACTAATTGCCAGCACTTAATTAAATAGAGTTAAAGTCAACGATTGATTGCAGTCTATTCAGCAATTTACTTGATTAATTTGTGTTTTCAATTACACAGCTTAACCACAATAATATAGAACATTGAGCCACCTACTTAACCTGACATAATATTGTATGTACAGCTTAAAATAAGTGAGTGTCATTTGGAGTAGTTAATTACTTGGATTAGTAGTTGCCGTAAACACGTTTGAGATAGATTGTTGACCTGCATATCAAATGGGAGTAAACACATTAGATTATGTGTTAATATTTATTACTAAATTTAATCAATGTATTATAACTACAATAACTTGGATAAAACCAAGTTGTATATTTAGGAGAATATAAAATATTGATATGTTCTTATAGATGTGAGTTTATTGTTTACTGATAAGATTATGCTATGTATTGTTTGCTTTTCTTAAGCTCTTATCATCCGTCTGATCTGCAGTACTGTAATTAATGGTCTTCTCCAACTTTAATATTTATTATTAGTTCTTTATTAAACGCTAACTTAACCCTTAACCTTTCCCTGACTAAAAAGCATGCAAGTCAATAGCTTTACCATGTTTCTAGTTCACCTTATTGTGAGTAATTCACACATCTATTTGTTAGTTTGTAACGTACATAAGAAACACGCTGATAAACTGATAATGAAAAGCTTTGCCATGGAGCTTTAAAGCTTCTGGCTACACGTGATGTCCAAACTGTTGTGAGAGCGGCCCGGTGGGGCCCCATTAATCAGTTCAGTCTGTTCGCAATGAAGGTGAGACGCAATCCTCTGCCTCGCCGGCTGGTGGATGCATTGTGTTACCTTATCATTGGGGTATTCCTGCCCATTGTCTTCATATTCGAGATCATTGTTGTGTTGCCGGCCATACATGAACCGGGCGGCTTTCTACACACCTTCACGTTCCTCATGGCGATGTTTCTGTTATTCAACATAAAGGCCAACATGATAGCGTGCATGATGATCGACACAAGTGTGGACTGTGAGTAACTGTTGAACTACATAGTGCAAGTCCATCAATCACTGGCTCTTCACCTTTTAGACGGACGCATCGGAGTACCGCCAGATGGCGCATTGGAGCGCCTTGAGTGGCGACATTGCGCAACCTGCGATCGTTTAGCACCTCCCAGATCTTGGCATTGCAAGGTGTGTGGCGTTTGCATACTGAAACGTGATCATCACTGTCTCTTCACCGGCTGTTGCATTGGCCAACATAATCATCGGTATTTCATGTGCTTCACATTCTTCCTCTTTGTCGGATCGGTCTACGCCCTCGTTTACAATTCCTACTACATGTGGGTGCTCAATGGGGACATCTACTGTAAATGGCTAACGGCTATTAAGTTGATTTGTCCCTTGTTCATGCTGATCCTCGGTAACTTCTGGGCGAATCTCCAGCTGTTGTTCTATAGCCTCAACATTCTTGCGCTGTTATATTCGATTACGATATTAATCTATCACGTGCCCATTGTGCTTCGTGGCGAGGTCTGTGCGGAAAGCGGAAAGCAACACAAATACAACAATGGACTCTTTCTCAATCTGCGAAGTGTCTTTGGCAAGCGCATGCATTTGGTTTGGCTTTCTCCACTGGTCAAAAGCGAACTACCCGATGATGGTTACAGCTGGAACACTCAAGTGAAAAAGACAACTTAATGTTAGTCCCGAAATTATTATAAAAGTTATGTGTGATCCTCACAAAGTAGGAATATAATGTATATAGTAATTCGCTGCTTAACTTAAATAGATAAGTTTGACTGAATCTAAGATTATTTGTAGATTTGTAGTAACCTAGTAATCCATTACAAGAACTTTTCACTGTAGTCTGCTCTGTTACATTGTTAATGACTGCTTTGTCAGTTTTCTTTTCAATTAAATACTTTAAAAGCATACTTCAACTTTCTCAAACAATTTTCAAATTTTTCATAAATTCTTTGTAACATTTGATACCATTATGAGGTTTCGGCACAATCCCTTACCCCGACGACTGGACGAAGTATTGTGCTTCCTTTCCGTTGGCTTCCTATTGCCCATTGTCTTTGTATATGACATTATTGTTGTGTTGCCCTCGATCTATGAGCTGGGAAGTTTCCCATACATCCTGACACTCCTATCAGGTGCATTTCTATTGATCAATGCCGAAGGAAACCTGATTGCCTGTATGCTGATTGACACCAGCGTAGATCGTAAGTAATTGCTCGAATACAATCCAATCTAATGTAATATGTTCCACCATTGAACAGCGAGTTGGCAGGCACCGCCGGAAGGCACGAAGGAGAGGCTCAATTGGAGGCAGTGCACGATCTGTGATCGATTAGCACCTCCCAGATCGTGGCATTGTAAAGAGTGTGGCGTCTGTATACTTAAACGCGATCATCATTGCACATTCACCGCTTGTTGTATTGGCCATTTGAATCAGAGATACTTTTTGTGCTTTTTATTGCACCTATTAGTCGGTTCGTTCTTTGCCCTCATCTATAGCTCGTTCTATACGTGGGTGCTCAATGGCTCAAGATACTGGAAAGTGATAATAACTAGGTCACTCTTTACATTCCCCCTGAGCAACTTTGGAATCAAAGTTGAGCTACTGATCTATGCTCTTCATATATTGGTCTTTGTATCGCCGTTGTTTGCATTGAGCTATTACGTTCCCATTATTCGGCGTGGCGGTGTCTGTGGTGAGAAGGTAAACCAGCACAGCTACGATAATGGACTACTCCTGAATCTGAGGAGTATTTTTGGCAAGCAAATGCATTTGGTTTGGCTATCTCCGTGGGTCGAAAGCGAATTGCCAGAGGATGGCTACAACTGGAATTTGAATTCTATTTTTAATTCTACGAAGAAAAGCGATATATAGGCGCTTGTTGGATGAATGTTATTTTCAATGCTCACTTTGGCAATCAAAGTAGTCTAGATTGTTTATATTAATAAAAATAATTCAATATCATATAAATTCTTGTTAAACACTAAACCACATCATGAGGCTTCGACGGAATCCACTTCCTCGACATCTTCCGGAAGCGTTATGCTTCCTAACTGTGGCGTTAGTTGTACCACTTGGTTTTCTCTACGAAGTTTTCATTGTGCTGCCGGCAATTCATGAGACTGGAGGATTTCTTCACATCTTCACACTGCTATTAGCCATGTTTATGTTGATTAACATAGAAGGCAACCTGTTAGCCAGCATGATAATTGACACCAGCGTTAATTGTGAGTATTCAAAAGAGCAATCACCTCACTCACTGTACTCATTCACACAATTACATATACATACATTCAGTTGATAGTAAAGTGCCAGCATCGAATGGAGTTAAAGCTCTTTCGGAGTGGAGACATTGCAAGATCTGCAATCGATTAGCACCACCAAGATCGTGGCATTGCAAAGTGTGTGGAGTCTGTATGCTTAAGCGCAATCACCACTGTGCATTTACAGGGTATTGCGTTGGCCATCAGAATCAGAGATATTTTATGTGCTTCGTATTGTACACAGTCGTCGGATCCATCTATGCACTGATCTACAATTCATACTACATGTGGATACTCAATGGATCACTCTTTGGCAAGTTGTACTATTACATTTTGACAAGTCGTTTGCTGCAGCTTTGGACTGATATCACATTCTGGACAAGTCTGCAAATAGTAGTCTACGGTCTCAATATCATTTTAGTGACATTATCGACTGCTATGTTTATCACGTATACGCCCTGTGTTTGGCGGGGTCAGGTGTGTTTCGAGAAGAAGAATCATCCAGAGTATAATAATGGCATTTATAGTAACCTGAGAAGCGTTTTTGGCCAAAGAATGCATCTCACTTGGCTATTGCCATCAGTTATTAGCCCTTTACCTGAAGACGGCTATAACTGGAGAAAAATCTCAACTAAGAACTCAGAGCTACAAGATACAGTTCGTTTAATTAACTAAGTTATAGTAAAAAGCAGGGTAGAACGTAGTCGAATAGCATTTCTTATTTAATATTTCAGCTTTCATTTGTCTGTTTTCTAACGATTCAAATAAACAAATTGTCAAATAAATTTTTGTTAATTCTGAAATATTTTATAAGCGAGAATGAAATTTCGTCGCAATCCATTTCCACGACGGCTGGAGGAAACCTTGTGTTTCCTTTCAATTGGCGTACTCCTGCCCATTGTCCTCTTATACGACATTCTTGTTGTGCTGCCGTCGATCCATGAACCAGGTAGTGTACCTTATACTTTTACAATCCTGATGGCCACCTTTCTGCTGCTCAACATAGAAGGCAACCTGATAGCCTGCATGATCATTGACACTAGCGTGGACCGTAAGTTTGCTTTTTTATGTAAGAAAATAGATCGTTTATTCAATTTATATTATGTAGGAGATCGAGTGAAGGCTGCGACTAATGGAGCTGAAGAATGTGTCGCATGGAAGCACTGCTCTCAATGCGATCAACTGGCGCCTCCCAGATCGTGGCATTGCAAACTGTGTGGTGTCTGCATACTTAGACGCGATCACCACTGCATGTTCTCAGGTTATTGCATTGGCCAGCAGAATCATAGATATTTTATATGTTTCTTGTTCTATCTAATGATCGCTTCAGTCTACTCTTTGATCTACTGCACAATCTACATGTGGCTGATCAATGATACTCAAGTATTATTTGTGCCCTTTCTAAGAAAACCAAAGGATGCTCTTTTTATGATATTCTGTATCCTCAACATGATTTTAATGGTTGTTTCGTTTCTGGCATTGAGCTATTATGTACCCGCGCTGTTGCGTGGTCAAGTCTCTGATGAGAATGACAAGAATATCAATGAATACAATAATGGGGTCAAGAACAACTTGAGAACTGTATTTGGCCATCGAATTTATATGGCTTGGCTCTTTCCTGCGATCGAAAGCCAACTTCCAGAGGATGGTTACACTTGGAGAAAACATTCATTTACAGCATTAAAGTTAAAAGAATAGAACTACATCAAGTTGTTAGGCATATCTTGGGTTTAATCATTTCGAACAATCAATTCATATAAATTAACTAAGTTTTGATAATAAAACTCATTTTTTAAGCTTATCTGATTGTTATTGTACCGTCTTAAAAGCATTAAATTCAACTCTTCATAATATAATTGAGTAATTTATTTTATATGGTACATATAGTTATGATATTGGCAAATGGGAAAGACCATATATTACAACTGTTACCTTAACATTTCTTTCTTCAGGCTCATTAAATTGCAAGCAGCTCAAACGTAATGTCGTAAAATTAAAGCCAACACCTCCTTGAATTATCTGGGTCCTAACAGCATATTCCAATGGACTCTCATCAAAGACCAATATCAGGTTAATTACAAACTTCACTTTGTCCTTTGGCCGTACGAGTATTAATATTTAATTGATTGTCAAAATAAATCAATTTATTTACCTCATTCGGTACTTTGTCGACATATTCCATATAATAAACTGTACCATTCCAATTTAACTCAACTTCATAGATGGGTACTGCAGCCGGATGCAGATGGCCAAATTGAGTGGAGTATCCAATAATTTTAAAGGTAAATTCGAATAAATAAATGAGGCAAATTGACAGCAGCATCAATGAAGGTCAGATCTAGTTCTAGCCAGCAATTAAATAATAACTTATTGGAGAGGCAAACTTGATTGCTCAGTAGTTATTCTTACTCTTATCAATCAGGGTATCTATTTTGCTGCGTCTTTAATAAATATAACTGAATTCATGATAAAAAAAACTTTACCTATACTTGTGCATTGCATGTCATTTGATCTGATAAGGGAATTCAGACATAATTTAATCAAAATGAAATCAATTAAATTGTATGCCTTTAAAATTTGAAAGTATCTATAAATTAGCTATCTATTTATTATTTATAAATTACTTTAGCAAGGGATGAGAGGCATAAAACTCAATAAATAGAATAAAATATTCGTTGCAAAAACTAAACATGAACTGCTTACGTTATTATCCAAATTTAAACGTATACAGCGTACTCCGCTACGTTTACCGATAACCATCGATTCAACTGCGGTAGGCGTTTGTTATCGCTATCGATACTTTTCAGCTGTTTTGCAGGTCTTATTTAATACACACGCTCGCGAGTTGAATTCGACTTCAATTGTAAATTGTCAATGAAAATGTTTCGAAAACAATTTGGAAACCTGTCGCGGGTGTCGACACACCTTCAGTGGAATCCCATAGCAATCTGTGCAACTCCTCGTGCTGCAGATATGTCCACAAATGTGGCACCGGCTCTGGAAGCTGCTGCCATCAATGAGTTTCGCACAGCCGTAACGAATCCTGGTGAGCATTCGGCGTTGCAAGTGGCCAAATTCTACACGATACCTGCGGAACAAAAGAAGCAAATCTTTACCGGAGGCGGCCTTCCAAAGCAATACGAGCAACAAATAAAAACCTTCACCGAAGCTTGCCTAATGGTGCGCTCTCCTGGACTGGAATTGCTGCACTACATTAAGAACGCTGATCTAACAAAACCTGCTGTACGTTATGTGCTTTATGGGGACAATGGCGTGGGAAAGACATTAACTATGGCCCATGTGCTGCATTATGGTGCATTGAACGACTTTTTGTTAGTGCATGTACCTTGGGCGCCCAACTGGATGAAACGACCCAAAGAGGCAGCAAATTCAGCCACCCAAGAAGGCTTCATTGATCTACCGTTCGATGCTGCTGCTTGGTTGGTGCATTTCAAGAATCAGAACGCACAGTTGCTGCAGAAATTACAGCTGAAAACCAGCAAGGAGTATGTGTGGAGTAAGCGCGAGAGCACACCAGCTGGTGCTTCCTTGATAGAACTAGTCGAGCATGGCATTGCACGCATCAAGTATGCATCGGAGACAACAGCTGCGTTAATCTCTGAACTGAAGCTGTTGGCCACCAATGGTGATTGTAAGATTATGGTAGCTATTGATGGATTCAACGCATTCTTTCATCCCATTACGCGTATCTTCTCCGACAACAAACAACGTGTGTCGCCGGACCGCATTACACTTACGCAACCCTTCCTGGACATTACCAGTTACGACTGGACGAATGGTGTATGCGTTTTATCCGTTGACAAAATAGCCATGACCGAGGGCTATATGGACTCCTATATGCCACGCTATCTGCTTGGCAAGGAGGGCTTTGAGCATTTAGATCCGTTTGTGCCTGTTCATGTTGGCAACTACACGGATAAAGAGTTTTTGAGCTGCATCAATTACTACCTGGATCGCCACTGGATCTCGAAGACGCAGCCGGGTTTCGAAAACCAGCTTAAGTTTATGAGCAATATGAATCCTTACACACTAATGCAGCTTGTGCGAGGCCTGTAGATCAGTTCAATTGGTTTGTTGTTAGCTTATATAAAATGTAATTAAATAAAATAAACGAAATCATAAAAGAAACCATAAATCACAGTGCATTCAATATCCATATTATCTATGTTTGAATCCTATAACACTAGTGTTATCTAATAGGACAGGAGTTTGAACTGTGTACACCTGCTGAAGTTTGGAACGCATTCGATATGAACTTTCATACATATATTGTGTGTCCAGTTCATATCTGATTAACGATCGATTTGAGTGCTGGTTATAAGAAATAAAAAATTGATTTTGTTTTAAGTTTATTCAACATATTCAATTCAAATTGGGAATTTATTTAACGATAATCAGCAATATATAATAATGCACTGTAAAATATAATGTGTATGTGTTTGGGGGTGTGTGTGTGTATCTATGTATGTATCAAATCAATAGAAATTATGTTGGGTCGCTTCAGAAGCTCGCTGTACACAATACGTACTACGTATCTCACATGCATCGGAATACAATTGTGAGTCCTCTACATACAAAAATAGTTAAGGTTCTTTTTAAGGAAAATGCATAAATAAAATCAATTTGACATACTTTAGTATGTATTTCGTATCTTAGGTAATATTTTTGGCGTGCGGAAATCGAAAAAAACGAAAGTTTATATGTAATATGCACTTCGTCTTCTCGTCACGTTCACAAATAATAACTAAGCTGCAATTTAACATTGTCATCATATTTGTATGTATATTTGCATAATTCTATTACAATTTTAGTTGCTTTCAACAACAATAACAATTATGTGTGGGTTTGCATTCTTATTTATCATTTTTCATTAGATGTATTTTTAATGTTTTTGTTTTGTTTTGTTTTGTTGTTTGTTTTCTTTTTCTTTCATTCAAATTTCTTTTGTTTTCTGTAGAGTTGTTTATGTTTTGTTTGTTTATTTGTATGATGTGATAATGCTAAGCTATGTTATGTCGTATTATCGTAGTCATATAATCGCGCTTTCGCCGATATATATGTGTAGATTCATGTTTGCATTATTTAATTATTTTTATTTTTTTGGTTTATATTTATGTAAATATGTATTGTATGCTTGATTATATGTATGCTTGTATGTATGTAGGTATATGTATGTATGTATGTGCCTCGGTGTCGATGAAATACATCATATTCAACTACACGCAAATACAAATACAAATAATAAAATAAAAACACATCATATTAATATTTTTGACTGTGCAACGTAACAAATAAAAAGCCTCCTAATCGTTGTAAAAATCCATTAACGAAAGTAAATTGTATAATTATAGCATTTGGAGAGAGAAGTAAATGAATTCTTGATTCGTACGTATGAATTAAATATATATATACCCAAGTACATAGTATATATGTATAAATATGAAATGGATGATTAACGAGCAAATGCGTCAGTAATGGTTATTAAATAAAACAAAACAAAATAAAATTCAAGACACCTTGGAGTCCGTCTGGATGACCAATTCACAAAATGCTCGCAGAGCCCAATACACAGTTCAAAAGAATCCAAGGAAACAGTAATCATAGCAAATGGCATCTAACAAGAGTCCTCTTCAATCGAAAGCCCAATCATTGTGGCTGTGTTGGTGTCAGTGTGTGTGTGTGTGTGTGTCTATGTGTGTGTGTGTATATGTATCTCTGTGTATATCTGTTCATTTTGGAGCATTCGTCTACTTAGGCTAGTTTCTTAAACGTACATTCATTACTCATTTTCATTTCATTTGTTATTCATTTTTTTTTTCTTTTTTGTTTTTCGTTTCGTTTTGTTTGGTTTTCCTCTGTTGTTTTTTTCCACTTTCGAAATCGTGTTCAAGTCAATGTGTGAAAATTGTATGTATTGTATGTATTTATAATTATTACATCTACCTTTGGAGCAGTGTGTGGTATGATTTGGCTCGGCCCTCAACTGACCAAAGCCCAATCAGATGGCGGCGCATGCACATGCATCAATTTATATGCACATTGCTAGGCGGGGCATGCATTTGGATGAGTTGATGAAAAAATGGTGAACAAACAGCGAGCGGCAGGCGGCGCATTGCTTCTGTATTATTTCTTGACAAATTGATATGGGGCGGCGGGACGGTAATGCCGTATTGGCGGCACAGCACCCCCCGATTCCGCCGCCCGTGGCAGCTACAATGCTGTTAGTCATTATCCCACCGCCGGCATTGCCCAGGCCAGCGTTGCGTCCATTAAAACTGGCCGCACTGACCACCATTCCGGGCGGCGATGCGCGAACAATTGCCTGCGGCGGCAAGGTTGTATGCATTGCGTTGCCCCTCTGGGCAGCTGTAGGAGATTATAGCTAAAGTTACTGCGATACCCAATCATCTGATTCTCTCACTTACCTGGCACATAGGGCTTTGGCTGGTGGTAGGCGTTATTATGTGAACGGTAGTAGACAGTCTCGTCGTTGTGATGATAGTGCGATTGCTGCTGAAACTTTTGTCTGCAATTTGAAAGCATGATGAAACACGATCGGATGTCATTTACTATGATCAAAATTAACCTGTAGTTGCCGCCTGAGCGATTGTTGCCGTTGCCACTGCCTCCGGCAGCAGCTGATTGCTGTTGCTGCTGTTGTTGCTGTTGCTGCTGTTGCAACTGCCTCAGGGTCAACTTTTTGGCAGCTTCAGGATCTTCCATGAGCTCCCGGTATTGCTCCTGACGAATATCGTCATGCTTATCGGGTATTAGATAACGTCTAATCTCGGCCAGCGCATAGGCAACACGGGCATATGCCTCGGCTGGTGGCGCAATGGTTGACACTTCAACGTGGAGCGGAAGATTCAGGTGGGCATATTTGGCGTCCGCGGAATTGCGTAGCTCCTCCTCGCGAGCACGATCCTTCATAGAAAAGCGACCAAGAATAACGATTTTACACTGCGTCTCCTCCTGCAGCCGGCGCAGAGAATTGCCCTTGGGGCCCAACAGTTTGCCTACATAGTTAAATTTTTTATCCTTGATCGGCACGTGCACCTTTTGCGACAATTTAATCGTCCGCTGCTGATACACATCAGCATATTGATCTCTCGTGGGTATGCGCCCGTTTAACTGCACTCGCTCCAAAGCTGTAAGATCATTAAATGTGTACATATATGCTAAACATCAGTGTGTACATATTACAAATGGTTGAATCGATTTCATACCTTCGTCAATTAGTTTTACTGCCAATGGAAATTGGTTCTCCATGCGCGATCGCTCGCTCATCAGTTCCTGCATATATTTCTGAGCCGACTCATTTAGGCGTGCCGGCTGAGACTTTTCGTTGTCAGCAGCATTGTGTTCACTCTCGTGTTCCCCATTGCTGGTGCCTGCATTCACATTGACTGCCGCCGCCGCCGCTGCCGCCGATGACCCTGGGCCCGCACGCATTCCGTTTTCCGCCATTTGTCCTGCTTTCCCTAACGGCGCCCGTAGTTAATTAATATGGCGAATATTACCAAAAGGAGTCGGCACAGTGCGTGGCGCGTTTTATTTAAATGGCCTCGTCGCCGAGCAGTCGATTTAATTTGAATTTATCAAATATGTTTGCAACCTCTTTGTGGCCCTAATTTTTTCTCTCTTTTTCCATCAAAGTGTGTACATATTTACCGAAATACGGAAAAAAACGCGCTTTCCATCGCAATGCTTCCAGCCCTGACAAGCCCAACTAAAAAATAGCCATCTCTAAATTTGCATATAATTTTAATCGATAGTCCCGATAGTGCATTAAAACTCTCGCTTTTGACCAAGTATCGTTCCCGTTGACATCTCTAGCACCCCATACATAAAAGAAAATTTTTTTTCATCCAAATAAAAAACAAATTTAATTTGTACTTTTAATTAATACGTGTTGACCAACGTTTTACGAAGCACTTACTGGTGCTCTCCATATCACTAAATATAATATATAAGAAATATTAAGATGCCGCGAGACTACGATAGAGATTACAATGAAGACACTGCTGCTGACTACAAGCGGAAGCGACGTGATGATGAGGCAGCCGGCGCCGGCAGCGCAGCAGATGCTCCAGAAGTAGATGGAAGTCACGGTCATACAACCAGTCACGCCCCTTTGCATGATACGCCTCAACTGAATGAGAAAACAAATGCGTACCTGCAAGAATGCTTAATGGAGAAAAAAACACTTGAGAAGAAGAATATTATAACGAAGCGTCTGCTGGACGACGGTACGCTGTGGACTCGTATGTCATTCATAGCGCAATACATAATAGATTGTTCTTATTTTCAGAGGTTGAAAAAATCCTGGTGAGTGGTCGCATTCCAAAACCTGAGATATACGCAAATGTCTACAGCGAGAAGCCAATTAGGGTAGCTCAGAAAGTGCTCTTCCCCATCAAAGAGTATCCGAAATTTAATTTCGTTGGCAAGATACTAGGACCCAAAGGCAATACACTGCGCCAGCTACAAGAGGAGACTATGTGCAAGATGGTCGTTATGGGCCGCAATTCGATGCGGGATCATGGCAAAGAGGAGGAGCTGCGCAGCTCGGGTAATCCAAAATATGCCCATCTTAGCAGAGACCTGCACGTGGAGATATCAACGGTAGCACCTCCAGCCGAAGCATATCATCGCCTGGGATACGCTCTCTGTGAAATACGCAAATTCATGATACCTGATGCCAACGATGATATTCGTCTGGAGCAACTACGCGAAATGGACGGCAAGGAGCGTATGTATAAGAAATCTCATCACTACTCCAAGTCATACGGTGAACACGGCGCCTACAGCACTCGGTAAATATATATATAATATAATCAATATATCCAATTAATAAGTTTAACTAATTGGTTTGCATACCGAACCGAACCGTTCCTCGACCATTTATTAATAAATGTTTAAATAATTTTAATTAATTTAAGCACACCACCGCCAGCCACATCGAAGCCAAAGGTGTACTCGATTCTTGAGAAGGCGCGATACGTAATGGACGATCCCAACTATGGGATTGTTAAAGCTCACAGGTATGTACAGAGCCTTGATATTAATAGACCGCTTGGTATATTGATTCATTTATTATATAATTATTAAGATCGCGAGATCATGAACTGTATGATCACCATGGAGAATATGATCGATATGCGACTCCGCCGCCGCCGCAATCGTCGAAACACTCGAGTCATCATGCTCAGTACGACAGTAGCTCGTACGAGCGAGATTACCGCCGTGAGTATCATCCGCACACGTCTTCCTCATCGTACGCGGCGGCCTACACAGGTAAGAGTATTCAGATTTAGTTAATTAATGTCTTTCCCGCAGCAGGACTGTTTTTCAAACGACTAATAAATAAACCGCGCGCAACTGTTGACAAACGTTGAAAAGAAACAATTTAACTGCAATAAACAGCAACTGAAACTTAAAGAAAAAAATAGAAAAAGAAAATAAGAAAAAGAAAAAACACAAAAGAGATGCAAATTCAACACACAAAAATATATCAAAGTAAAAACGCGAATCGAAATTATGATTAAACGGAAGAATCCTGTCCTTTATATATATTTAACAAGATTTTAAATGCACTATGCCTGATCAAATGGCGATCAACTTAATTATTACGACCGAAAATCACAATCTCGATATCAATTCCAATCTCAATCTCGATCTCGTTCTTAAGAATACTAACAACATTCGTACAAAAGCATTTCAAACACACATTTTAATTAAATCTATCCAATACTCATCCATAATATAAATATCAATTTTACCTACTTCAAAACCAAACTGTGATAACACATCAAATTGTAAATGTTATTGACATTGACACTTCTGTATGCAAAAAGAAACCAAACAATTTAAATGAATTAATTATTTACTGGGGGTAGTGCATTCAAAACCGGTTAAACAACATCTTTTTTTTTCATGTATTTTAAGACAAATAAAAACGAAAAAAGAAATTAACAACTGCAAAAAAAAAAAAAAAAAAGAAAACAAGCACAGAGACAAAAAGACAATTTAAAAAATCTAAACAACAATAAAAATTCTTTCCAAAATAGCAAAACCAAGCAACGGTCGTTCATCATCGTCATATAGACCAACGACATCGGGCTCGGGATCACATTCATCGGCTCACTATGAAACTGGATCACGTTCTCGTGAAAGCGTACGTTATCGCTCGGCTCCATATCCAAAAATGCGCTAATTTACATACTGTACGAGTATTTCACAATAAACCAACCAACAAAGTTAAGAAGTTAGACTATCCACCAACGAGAGTAACAAAGAAAATTCCATTCAAAAACAAAGCAAAAAGAAAAGGAAAATAAAAAAGAAAAAAACACCCAACAACAAATATTAAAATGTCCAATATTAAAGTCCAATAATCCAACCTATAATACATCAAAACTATGCATACACTTACTTATAAATATCTAATATAATCTAAATCCAAAAAAAAAAAAAAACAAAATGAAAATGCAAAACCTATTTTATAGTAATTGATGTTCAAAAATGTTTAATTTGTGTTAAACCCAACCAAAAAAAAAAAAAAAAAAACAATGCAAACCCACAAACAAAATATATAAATAATGCAACAAACAAATTATACAAAAAAAAAAAAAACACATAAAAGAAGTATAAGAGAAGCAAAGTTGAAAATATTTGTAAAAACATCGTAATATACAATTCACATAATCAGTAAATCAGTTAATTTCTAGGCGAAAGACAGAACAAAAACATTATACACATTACCCCCATATGAAATCGAAACAAATCCCATAGTTATCCTAAACAAATGTTAGCGTAAGTTTTGAAATTATTTTCAAATAAGTTAACGAAGACAAACAATAAACAAATTAAATGCAAAAATAACAGAAACGCCCAACGACAAAGTAAGTATGAAACGGCTTCAATAAACAAAAAAAAAAAAAAAATACACAATTCAAAGGAAAATGAAAAATTAAACTTTCCCCGGCTTCGTTGTTACTCAGAGCTTTCAACGTTGTACACAAAATAATGCGTATTTAATTGTAACGGCGGTAAATGATAAATGAGAAACGATAATTGTCTAATATACTTAATTATTATTTATAATTTATAACCTTCATGTGCGCATTAAAAATAGGATGAATATAATTAAATATTTTAAATCTACTTCTCTCACTGTTCGACGAACACTATCCCAAATAAATACCAATTATAATACAACCAAACTAATGCCGTTTTCTTACATATACAACTTTATTATCACATCAATTAAATAAATATTTAAAAATTCATTGCACCATCCAAGAACATAAGGCTGTCCACGGCGGATATAGCCAGTTCTACGTCCCTTTTCTGGATGGTTTTCTTTTTGGACTGCGCCGTATATGAGAAGGACTCGCGGGCCAACGACTCTATAAACAATTCGACTGCCCTTGTGACAGCAAATACGGCTTCATTTGATGCAATTTGCAGATCTGGATCAAGTTTCATTATGTTGCGAATGCGACCCATCGGCAAGTGTGTCAATTTGGCTTCGGGTTCATGCTCGGACGGCTTGTCGCCATTAGTAGCTAAAATACATAAATTATAGAGCTTTCAGTTGGCTGCACAAAGTAAATATGGTGTAATTTTCTAACTTGTTTTGCTTGGCTCGTTGCCAGTGGCTTCCCGGTGACTTTCACTTGCTGAATTTGTTGCTGTGCCATTCTGCTCAGTTGTTTTCTCGTCGTCATCAGTATCTTGCTGTACTGCGTCTATATTCATCTCGTCACTCTTGTGCAATTCCTGCCCCATGTCTGGGTCTTCAGAATAATCATTTTGAAATAAATCCTCACTTGCCATTGTTTACAATTTTCGATTTTCTTAGCTATGTGCTAAATAACAACGCTGTCCCATTTGCCGGCGCCAAAAGTATCGATACACTGCGCTAGAAGGTTCATCGATGAAATAGTCCAAAACTATCGTAAAGAGAAGCCATTTTCGATAACTTGATGCATTCAATTGAAGAAGAAGAGTGTGCGACAAACTATTATACACAATTTTCACGTGAATTTATATTAGAAAGTTATCATTATGGATAATCCAATTAGTGAATTTAACGAAAAGCCAGCCCCACATGACCATCAGCCACGTTTAAATGAGGTGGCCCAGAAATTTCTGGCCGATTTAGACGAGGAGCGCCAGCGTTTGTCCGCCGAGTTTCCATTGTGCGCGCTGTTAATTGACGAAGGTAAACCTTATGATAACCAAACTAAACATACATATTTATATATCTGTAAATGTATATATTTTCCCTCAGCTGTGGATAGAGTGTACTGTACTGGTCGCATTCCTGGTCGTGAGTTCTATGCAGATGTTTACAAACAAAAGCCAATGAAAATAACACAAAAGGTGTTTGTGCCTGTTAAACAATATCCAAAGGTTAATATAAGCTAATAATATCAAGGCTAAGGATAATCTTAAAAGTTTTCGCATTTGTAGTTCAATTTTACTGGCAAAATTTTGGGTCCCAAAGGCAATTCATTGCGTCGCCTGCAAGACGAAACACAATGCAAGATTGCCATCAAGGGACGCAGTTCGATACGCGATCGCAGCAAGGAGGAACAGCTGCGAAATTCTGGAGATCCCCGGTATGCTCATCTCCAGAAAGATCTCTTCCTTGAAGTTAGCACAGTGGCCACGCCGGCAGAGTGTTATGCTCGCATCGCTTATGCCCTAGCCGAGATCCGTAAGTATCTAATTCCAGACAAAAACGACGAAGTCTCCCACGAACAGTTGCGTGAACTAATGGAAATGGATCCCGAATCTGCCAAGAACATCCATGGGCCCAATTTGGAAGCATACAGGTATACAGTAGCAACACATTTGCATATATTATACTAAACTATAGTTATCATGTTGCACTTACAGATCCGTTTTCGACAAGAAATTCGGTGGCAGCACCGGTGCACCGAAATACTTGAATCTAATCAAGAGAACAGCGGAAAATCCGCCCGAGTAAGTTACTTGTAAAGTATAAATTTAAATAAACTTTCTGTAAGCGTCTAAAATGCCACGGATATCGATCAAACAATGCAGCGTATACGACATTTGAGCTTTAAAATGATTTAGTTTCTTTGGTTGTTAATTTGTTATTGTTATTTCTAGAGCTGAAGAGGCTGAGGAGGTGGCCTACGAGTACGATCATAGAATGGCCAAGCGTGGGGCGCCTTCAGGATATGAATATACGAAACGTAAGTTGATAAATCAATTTGTATTGTAGCTGTGCCTCTTCGTAGATGTCCCTATACCCCCTATAATTTTGGGGTCTTTTGCTGGGCTTTGGGGTAAACAAAAAAACATAAAAGAGACCGTCAGCGTCTATTGATAAAATATAAATAATGCATTTGAATAATGACTATGACTAATTTTAAAATAACAAATTTTCTATTTATAACTACATATATATCTACTCAATTTTGATACGTATAAAATAATAAAGAAATGCATAAATTTTATAGCACGCCCATCAATAATACCAACAAACGCAGCTGCATATAAACGGCCTCAGCCCTATCAAACTGACATGAAACGTATGCGCGAACCACCCATCAAGTCTTATAAACCCAATACGTACACCATACTCAAAAAGTATAAATAAAATCAATTGATCAGAGATATAATCAGATCAAAATAAGTTTAAAATTATATATTCATATAATAATAATAATAATAATAATCATAATAATACAAAAACAACAACAACAAAACAAAGGGACAAACAAAGATGATGTAATAGTTATAAAAACAATTAAGAATAATATTATTAATTTATAAATAAAATATATCAAGACATCGTTTCAATTTGTTTTGGCCTTGGGCGAAAACAGTTTGAACAGAATAACCAGCGCCCAATGCTAAACAAATATAAAAGATAATAATACATTAACGAAACATTGAAAATAAAAGTTATTAATCTATCTTCAATTAAATATCAAATGTTCACGTCCCGCTCATTAACGCAAAACACTGTAAGTATTCACATAATTCGGCAACAAAGGCGTCGTGAGCAACCCGAAAGAAAATCTATTAATTATTACTTGCAAATTATGTATAAATAAGTACGTAAATATCAAAGAGAAAAATACAAAAGAAAAATCAAATAAATATTTAAAGCAGCTTATAAAATGTCGATTATAAAATAGATATACATAATAACGTCCCTCACATGATTTTGTCACTAGCAATAGAACATATAAACTGAAATATAAATTATATAACTGTGGCCCCAAAACAGTGGAGACCCGTTTCCTTAATTTTGTTAATAATAAATCAAATGAACTTTGGATCAATTTAATATATATATATATATATACTTTGAATATCAATGACAAGTTAAAGTAAATAATAATAATAAAATATGCGCATATTACAATAAGATAATAACAATTTATAAACCTATTAAATTTGAATAAATAAATAATATGCTCAGCACAATAATAATTATTCTATATTCAATATAATTGTTTTTGTATCAATAAATTACTCTTGCAGCCAAGCTGAAACTGTTGAGCATATCAAGTTGCCGTGGATAAACTGACCTCAGATTTTACTCAGCACTTGCACATATCACGGGTATATAGATACATGCAGAGATATGAATATGCAATGAAAAGGGTAAGTACATACATATTATTAATTTATATACAAAAAGAGAATTTTGAATAAACTCAATTTATGGAAAAACAATAAATATTTATATTTTTGTAATGATTATGGAAAAGTAAGTAAGGTTTGGTTGTATCCTGTATGTAAAATACTTCACTAATCTAAAGAAAGAAAGCTTGATAGAGCTAGATAGCTGCTTACTTCTTTAAGCCTTCTCCTGAGCCCACATATCACTCTCTGTATGAGTTAATACAGTAAAAAGTAGATCTCAAAAGAGTTCCAGCCAATCATATATAAAACAAACTTTAATAAATGAATTAGAGTTCTTAGTTTGTCTTTAATAAATAGTTTAATTTGGCTTTGACAGCTTTATCTAAAAATCCTTAAATAAATCTTAACAAAATAACTTAACTACATTTCTTATATCGAGCTAAGCGCGATAATAAATATTGCCTCCGGTAAAACTGGATATCCAGATCTGTTTGAGTGTCTCCTCGTAGGAGTTTGGTATATCCTGGCACTGCATCTGCCGCTGCAGTTGCTCCACTATTCTGAGATAGACATCCGCTGCAGTCTGGAGCTGATTACATCGGCTTTCTTCGCAGTTGATCTTGCCTCCGCCAAATGCTACATCCTCAAGACTGTACTCAGCTGTTGCAATGTCGTCTGTTTGTGGAATCATCTGTTGTGGCATTAAGTATATTAAATTACATGATCTGCTTGCTTAGGCAATAATTGTTTAATTACCTTGGTAAAATGCAGCAGCACAGATTTGAAACGATGACTAGAAGTGTGTCCTGGCTGCAGTTCTGTGCTCGACTGTCGACTGCAGGAAATTAAACTAGTTTTTTGAGCCGCGCTTGGCTTGCGTCGCCGTTGGCGTCTCAGTCGGTCGGTTCCACCACCCTGGCAGAGTGGTTATGCTTCTCTGAATGGCTCATTGTGCTTGCCTGCGTTGCCATATGGCTGTCATGTCCTGCGCACATTGCGGAATTCCTACCCACAAGCTGCAGCTGGTGAGGACCCTAAACACGTGTGCGACAGAGGGAGAGAGAGAGAGAGGGGAACTGCATTGTTTATCTCACTCACCGAATATTCGGCAGCACGACGGGTGTTTTCTTCTTCACCCGCCCCTATTCATATCGCTTGTCAGCAAAGAACACAGTGCCCTATGGTATTCTATAGCCCCTACACACATATATAAGGGTAGGTTCGCAGTTGCCGCCTGCAACACATTCGAAAAAGGCTGAAATTGAAGTATTAAACGGTTTCTGCATTGATTGCCCTCCACGCCATCAATTCATCAACTTCTCAGTTTCGTAATGCATTGCAAAATTTGAACATCTTAAGTTATGTTTTATAACTCTTGTCAGTAAAGAACATTTAATTAGTTGTTTTTAGAAGCTCATGTTTATTATAATTGTTTGGGAAAATTTCATAGTATTTATATATTTAATTAAAGACTATAAATTGTTTCAACAAAATACAAGAAAGCGCCATAGTATACTTTGAATACAATTTGAATTGTTGCTAAACAATAAACTCGGAACGCACTATGTCTAAATTTGTGTGCATTTAATAGTTATTAAAGGTACTTCAAATAGTTGAGTGTAAAGACAATCTGAATACGCGATTTGTATTTGTATTAAATATAGAATATTTCTTGTAACATTCATTGAATTTTAAGGCAAATATTATATTAAGGCTGATTTGTAGTATTATATTTAATATTATATATTTAAATAGATTTCCAGAATAATAGATTTGTTTGAGAACAGTTTAAAAACAAATATAATATCTAGTTGTAAACAAGGGAAATCAGGTAATACGATATGATAATCGAGAAAGTAGCTTTAACATGAACATAAACGTACAGAGATCTGTACTCGTATATACATTCAATCAATCTAAAAATAGTTAGATATATATACTAAAGTATATATGCTTTGCTTATGACTAAACTACAGTAATAAAGCAACACCTAACAGTTAACTATATAAGCCATCATCGTGTGGTTTCAAGCTGCACTTGATTGGCGAACCAAAGAGTCCTTAACTTAAGTCCAAAGCTCGTCCTTCGTCCATTGAGTGTGCGCAGTTCCAGTAATTACAGACATATGTTTACTCGTATAATGGTTAACCTAATCCTACTGCCAGGAAGTTCAAGTGCCGGTGGTGCAGTGGTTAAATGTGTGCCACATTTAAGAGATTCAGAAGTGAGTTGTTCCTTGCTGGAAGAGCGCCAATGCACTCAGAATTATGCACTCCAGAGCTGTTGGCCAACTGGAAGATGGAGCACCGTTTGTGGTCTGGAACTGAACGGTGATATTACGACGAACACCGGATGGAATGATCCGACAGGAGTAATTGTAACTGGTAGCGTTTTCCACGGGAATGGTCAGAGCAAACTGATTGTCCATGCTGTAGCCTTTCACCATCGACTGGTTGCCATTGGTAACAGCCGTCTCGTCCTGGTACCACATAATCGCATGATGTAGGGCTGAAAGCAGAGATGCAGCACGAAATGTTGCAATTAATGTCCGGTCGGTAGACGCCTCCCGTTGTCGCCCCTATTTACCTTGATAGTTTTGAACCGGACAATCAAGCTTAACACGTTCCGCACTACGGTTCACATAGAGAACCACCTGGCCCTCCTTGAAGTAGGGCATCAGTGGAGCTGCTGTGGCCTTCTCCAACCTTCCAGGTGGTCGTGATGATTCGTCGCCATCGTCTCCATATTCATAATCGGTGCTGGTTTCGTCGGCATGTGCTGAGAATGGCAAATCATGCATTGGTTAGAATATCATTGACTGGAACTTAGCAAACTGGGCGAGGCAAGGTCAACAGACCCACCTGGGTTCGCGTAATTAAGGCCCAATTATGCATTGAGAAACCAGCCTATACTTCATGGACTCAACAGATTTTCGTGCCGTGCGATAATCGAGTTTATCCGCATATCGGTTGGGCCTAAGCTTTGGCTCCTCCAAAACGCCAGGCCCACCCATTATGCCACCTTGCCACAGACACACACAGGCGACGACAACATGAAACCATTAGGGAAAAAAAGGGCGCAGCTCCAAGTGGCAGCGTGGCAGCGTGTCAACGCCCATTTGTATGACTCGTATTCGAAATATATACTTCTTCACATGCTATATGCCATAGCTGCTCGAGGTTATCCTTCGTTTTTGGTATAGCAGCTTCAACACACGGGAATTGTCAGTCAGAAGTATTTGAGATTTTCCACTTGGATATGGACATGGACATGGACATGAACACGGACTCTATACTATTCTATTGATTTATGTCAAGGTTTTTCAGCTCCACAAGTATTCACAATTCACAAGTAGTACGAATGCCCCCCTCCTCGCCTCCCTCACACATCACACTCCTCATATGTTTTCGTATTGCTTGCGTCATTTGCACTTCTTTGGTCCCCCTAAATTGGCAAACGTGGCTAACACATCGTTCCATTTTGCGGTTATTAGTTTTGTTTATTGACACCCACACACACACGCACACACACACACACATCAAATTGGGTCAGTAGCTCAGCAATTGGCCAAGTCAACAAACAAACTAACTGTTACTATTAACTATAGTATCTTCTTAGACTAAAGTTGCTTGCTGTTTAATCAACTGAAATGATGTTTCTATAAAACAGGTTGCAGTATAATCTTCACTAATTATAGCTGTAATTTCTGAATACGCAAATAAAACAGATTAATATATTTATTATTCCTATATAAACCACAACGAATAGAACTTTGATTGTTTGGCTTATAAAATTTATCTACAAATTGTTCATTTCTCTACAACGAAAACAAATCATATAATGCAAATAATGCCCTTTAAATTACCTAGAAATTTCCATTATTAAACAAATTGTAAATCAATGTTCATTGCTATTTTTAGAATATAATTTATAATATTAATATATTATATTGGCAAAGGTTAAGTTCAACATGAACTGAATGACAGATAAGCGATGGCACACGTGTTGCAGGTGTTGCATGCAGCTCTCCAACTATTTATTCAATATATAAAATATAATATATAATAATATATATAGACAACAAGTCTACATTTATTATTAGATAATGGAGCAAAATACAAAGAAATATTGCAGATGAAAGAGATGAAAGCGAACATTAGCCAAACACAACCAATGGCTCAATAAATTTTCTCTTTAATTAATAACAGAATGAGTAAAAGTTATTTATAAATAATAATTAACTTGAAAAGCTATTTGTTCTTGTTGGATAACCCTCGTGCTCAGAACTCAGTTGTCAGCTTCGGTTTGGGCTCCCTATAGCTTAATTATTCAAAGCCACTTTAATCATGTTGATATTTTTAACAATGTGCTCATTGCCCCATTCCATGGATGATTTTGTTGTGGCACTAATTTGTCTATACACACACAGATACCCACATACACAGACACACACACACACACACACAGCGTTCAACAGTGGCAGCTACAAGTGGGTTCCAAATATCATAAAAACAAAAAATAAATATTATCATCATTTAGTTGCCAAGACGCGTTTCCCATCAATGTTGAACTTGTGTTTGTGGTTGTACTATAAGGAAAGGGTGTTTACTTCAATGTACATAGATACTTCTTTGTACCTCCGAAAGCGTAGCTACGTGACCACGATGTAGATAGATAAGTATTTTATGGATCTATGACCGAATATGCGAATATGGCAAATATGTAACTATGTATGCATACATAAGTATATAAGTATTTATTCATAATAATTCTAATAAACTGCACGAAGTTTGGGATAGTCGTTGATAACTTAGACGCATTGGAATCTCCTTAAACTAAAGTGCAAATTTTACCCTTTTTTTTTTTTTTTTTTAAATAGGTTCCAATTTATTTCAGGTTTGTACTGTTGGCTTCAAATTAGAACATTACTACCTTCATGGCAGCTTAACCTAATTATACATTAACTATCTTTTAATATAGTTATACATATAATATATAGAATTATTTTCATTATTTTGATATTTACATATTTAAATTAAGAAATTAAGATATTCTTCTGGCAGGAAGATCATGTGGATGAAGCCTTTTCAGGCGTCTTCTGCCTGCATACCTCAGTTGGCGTTGGGCAAGCGCGTTTGGATGGCAGGTCAATTTTTGACAGTAATTTTCCGCCTATAGCTGCAGTACGTCACCAACCATAGGTACGCCTAAGTCACGCTCAATGTCCCTAGTCCGCATATACCAAGGCACATCCTCCTGAGGATTTTGCTTTGAGCCACTCGAACTTTACTAATGTTAGTCTTGGCGGCTACTCCGTAAACTTGAAGCCCGTACTTCCAAATGGGGCTTAATATCGCCTTGTATATGGTAACCTTGTTCTGCAGAGAGAGCTTACTTCTTGGCGACAATAGCCACGACATCCTCGCCGCCTTTGCCAGGATGGTTTTTTGCAACATTGTTGAATGCCGACCGAAGTTTAGGGATCTGTTAAGAATGACTCCGAGATACTTGTAGTGCGATTCATGACTGAGGATTGATCTCAATCTAATTCCAGGACAGAATCCAATTCTTGTAGAGAATGTCATGTTCGCACACTTACTAGCATTGATGCCAATGTTCCAATTGCGGGCCCATATCTCGAAGCTCCTGACATATTGCTGCAAGGCCTCGGCAGCAGTGCCAAGAGACTGGCTCCTGGTAAGAACAGCGGTGTCGTCGGCATATGTTGCGATAAGAACGTCCTGAGGGTCAACTGCTCGTACTGCACACGGCTTCGGCATGTCGACTGTGTATATGGAGTACAAAGTTGGTCCAAGTACACTACCTTGCGGAACTCCTGCGCATATCAGTCTTTCTGTGGATTTGACACCATCGACAACTACGTTGAACGACCTGTCAGCCAAAAAGCTGCTTACTATCTGGAATAGTTGTGGGGTCAATAACTGCTTCAGCTTGCAACGAGGATCATTGTGCAAGACACGGTCAAAAGAGATTCGCTCTCCAGACTAAGGATACGAGTTAAGATGACTCTCTCCATTATTTTAGCCAACGCCGGAAGGAGACTGATTGGTCTGTATGAGTTGACCTCCGTTGGTTGCTTCCCAGGCTTGGGGATCATGGTAATCAGTGCAGACTTCCCCAGATCTTCTTTTGAAAAAAACTCGAAAAAAGCTTAAACTAAGATTTTTCAGCCCAAAAGTATGCAATTATTAAATTATTCACTTTGCAGCGCGCGCTTTTCTATACATACACTCAATCTACACTATCTAACATACATTCAATCTGAGGGGGTTATTCAGGGAGCCTCATAAAGTGCTGAATCGCAGAAAACGTCCCCAAAATTTGTTGGAAACCTTGGAAAACACCGCATAGTTCGAAATACTCACATTTAATATTGCATACTTTCACGCTGAACTAATATTAATATGAATACGATTTAAGTGGCCGTCCAAAAGAAGAAGATCCTGGGGAAGTCTGCACTGATTACCAATGATCCCCAAGCCTGGGAAGCAACCAACGGAGATCAACTCATACAGACCAATCAGTCTCCTTCCGGCGTTGAGTAAAATGATGGAGAAAGTCATCTTAACTCGTATCCTTAGTCTGGAGAGCGTATCTCAAGCGATACCAAAGTGGCAGTTCGGTTTTCGTAAGGGACATGGTACACCAGAACAATTGCATAGAGTTGTGAATTTTGCACTGGAGGTTATGGAGCAGAAAGAGTATGCTGTGGCTGTGTTCATGGACATACAGCAGGCTTTTGACCGTGTCTGGCACAATGGTCTTCGTTGCAAGCTGAAGCAGTTAGTGACCCTACAGCTGACAGGTCGTTCAGCGTAGTTGTCGATGGTGCCAAATCCTCAGAAAGACTGATATGCGCAGGAGTTCCGCAAGGTAGTGTACTTGGACCAACTTTGTACTCTATATACACAGTCGACATGCCGAAGCCGTGTGCAGTACGAGCAGTTGACCCTCAGGACGTTCTTATCGCAACATATGGCTGTGGCTGTTGTCGCCAAGAAATAATATCTTAATTTCTTAATTTAAATATGTAAATATCAAAATAATGAAAATAATTCTATATATTATATGTATAACTATATTATAAGATAGTCAATGTTTTTATATTAATGTATAATTAGGTTAAGCTGCCATGAAGGTAGTAATGTACTAATTTGAAGCCAACAGTACAAATCTGAAATAAATTGGAACCTATTAAAAAAAAAAAGTTGCAAGAAGACCTTGAGCATAATTTAATCTTAGGAACAACTTAGAAGGCCTGCTGGAAATTATCTGTTTGCGAGGCTTGCTAATTAAGCATCTTAATCTGTAATGTAAATAAGGAATGGATAAAGTGCAGTGCAGTTGTTTTTGAGCTGGGAGAGTGACAGGGTTAAAGGCAGAGTGTGTGGCACTTGTCGGAAAGTGAGGGGGGCAGGGTTAATCCATCGATTTCTTGAGCGTTGCACAGTCAGCAGCAGTATAAATGGGATGCATGCTTGCAGTTGGCATATATACATATCTATATATAATACATATAATATATATACATATAATATATATACATATATAAGCTGCTCACACTTGGGTTAAGGACTCTTTTATTGTGCTGTGCTGTAATCTTGAGATTATACAATGCTTGTATATTGTTCGTAAAAGGAACTTGCACACAAACAATCTATTCTTGTATGACTAACATATTTTATTGAATTTACTTTTTGTCAGAGATTAGCCACAGACAGATACATATTCCAATTGGAAGATCTGTCAACATGACGTATGATTGATAGGCTTAAAATGTTTTCAGTTCAATTTGTTGGCATGTTAATTGTTAATCAAAAACCAGACAACTAAAGACCACAGAGATACGAACCTAATGGCTGTTGATCCCAATTGGTATCATTTGATTTTGAATTTTGAATGAAAGACACCCAGATGTGTATGGCCTAAGATTAACTAAAGTTTTGCAAAAAATACAAAATATACATATGAATGCCAAAGCCGAAAACAGATGCTGCTATAAATATGAATATGCGTATGAATGAGTACTCGCATGGGTGTTTGTGCGAATGGACTTGCAATATGCTTGAATAATTCTAAAATAAATGCCAAACTTGATGGCCACAGAGATTAAAAAACATTCAACAGATTTGAGAGACTGCCAAGTGAATATATTTATGAGTTGTACGTATCAATTGCATTACATACTACAAGTTATTGAATGGGACTCGTACCTGGCAGATATACAGATGCGATGATAGCTGACAACAGCAGAAGATGCGTCATTGATGACATTTTGTTGCTGTTGTTGCTGTTGTTGGTGTTGTTTGCGGCAACAAGGCAAAAGGAAGCGGCAGATAGATGCAAAAATGTAATTATGATAATGTGAAGTTTAACTCGAAATCCTTTTCACTTTTTTGTTATTGTTTATTGCGAAAACGAGAAGCGAGAGCCGAGAACGGAGAACCGAAACCCGTTCACACTGAGCGACACTGAGACACTAAAAACTGTGCGTGGGTTGTTTGACTGTTGCTCTTGTTGTTGCAGTTGCCGTTGCCGTTGCCGATGTTGTTGCCGTTGCCGATGTTGTTGCCGTTGCTGTTGCGTGGAGAGCAGCAAGCGGAGCAGACCACGAACCGTGTATTACTGACTGCTGGCGAATGCCAAGTGAACTCGAGGAGCAGCATAAAATAAAAGGAAATAAACGAAAACTATGCGAATGGATGGATGATGATGACGATGACTCACAACGCGGCGTCGCAGACTTGCTACCCAATTGGAAATTGGCGAATGCTCTGCTTCAACGACCCAAAAGCAAAACCCATGTGTTCAGGATATTGGAGATGTGGACTTGTGTCTCTTCGTGCCTCGTGCTCCGATTGTGTTCTGACTTGGTAGTCAGAATTTCCATTTCCATTTTGGTATTCACCGCATGCCCATGCGCAAATGATTCTCCCAACGAGAAACCGAAGGGAACCAACATGAAATGAAGTTTGCGATTCAAGCAAAACTCAACTCCACAACGAAACAACAACAATAACCTCAGACAGAGCGTGGCCTAAATGTCGTAAAATTTATAACTTATGGAGTGTACACTCTTCTACATATATAAAGTGGTATATATATAGGTATATAAACGAGCTGCATGTTGCCTAGGTCAATGCGACATACGCTAGATTGAATAGAAGTTACATTATAGTAGTAATTAGTATTAATACTCTACAGAAGTAGAAGTAGAACATAACATTCTATAACTAAAACATAGCTCTAACAGAGTCTAGTTATTATTATTAATTATGGTTAACTTAATATGATTATATAAACTAATAAAAAGATATGTAAATATAATAACTATAACTAATTTATGAAATATAATTGAATATAATCAATTCAAAGCTTATATATAAGCTTAAAGCTATAGCAGCAAGAATCTACAGGGTATTCACTGCTCGTTACGCAAAACATATTTATTCTCGCTCTTTCGTTGTATACATACATTGAGTATGTGTATTTTTGTGTATGCATGTATATGTGTGTGTGTGTGCATATGTGTGCATTTATGTATTTGTTCAGCAAGAGATTTAAAATGCTTTGGCACATTTGCTGACACTTCGAATTCCAAGCAATTATATTAGTTGACGTTGCCATGGCTCCTGTTTTCATTCAACATGAATTGTTGTTTTTTTTTTTCGCGGAAGTCGCAGCTAAACAACCCCCAACCAACGTTGCTCAGAGCATAAGAGATGCGGCGCGGTCGCGTTGCCAACTGTATCGAAACGTAGCCGACATGCGCTCTCTTAACATGTGCATAGATTCTCTTTGCTGATATGAGAGGAACTGTGTGCAAATGGAGTCTGCGCGGCGACTAAGATAAGCGGCAAATACAGCTAGAGATACAAATACAAATGAAGATGAAGAAGAAGATGCAGATACAGATCTGTTGGTTTCTTTATGTTGACAGCGCACAGCTTTTAACACACACACACATACATAGATACGCACACAGTTACACAAATTGTCGTTGTTGTTTATTTGATTAATTTGTTTCCAAAGTTGTAAAGAAATTCTGGGAAATTCGGTGAATGCCGCCTCCCAACAATATGTGTTGCTGTTGTTGTTGTTGTCTACGTGTAAATATAAATATTTGATTAATATCCTCGGATTGCTTAGCTGCAGGCGTGAACATGCAACATGTGCAGCATGGTCCCTGCTCTGCCACAAATCTCAGACAGACTTGGCCCCAAATCTGCATTTGCGGATGTTTACAAACTTGGCACCCAAGCAGCCAGTCAACCAGTCAGTCAGTCAACCAGCCAGTCGCGCCCTCCCCCCACCCCCTCAAACAGAAGACAACAACACAAACAACACACAGTGTGTGTGTGTGTGTGTGTGTGTATGTGTGATTCATAATGCATAATGCAAGCATGCAAGAGATACTCATACAATTGTACAATACACACTTTGTTTTATGGTCGTAGATTAATTTTAATTGTTTGTTTGTCTCGCTTCAAGTTGAACATATCAGCAAATGTTGCATGTTGCACATTACATGTGTCCACATGAGCACAAACAGTTTTCTGTTGCTGCTGCTGACACCGACAGCGAGACTATCTCACTGTCTCACTGCCGTCTCATCGTTGTCCCATCGTCATCATATCTTGCCGCTCACTCGCGTTGCAAGTGCGCTCGTATCCGTAGGATGCGTTTACAAAAACAAAACGACCCCTAAATGTGCAACAGCAGCCACAGACGCAACCACAACTGGAGCTGGGAGCAAGTAAATCACAGTGCTTGCCAAAACAATCAACGGGCTTCCCATACAAATCGCTGGGAACGATGCGATTTCATTAAGCAAATGCGACTGCAACTGCAACTTCAACAGCAATTGAAACTGCAAACTGCAAATGTATCTCGCGATGCTGCAGACGTTCTGAGAAACTGGAAGCAAGTGAAGCATCTGGAATTAACGAGCATGAGGAGGATTCCATATATTTGCACAGAATTGGAGGCGATGCCCAATACAAAGAATTTAGCACAAGAATGCTGAAAATGAGATAAACATGATATAATTACATTTCATATGCCATTTCGAGTTGAATACCAAATTAATTGCTAACCGATTGCCTTAAATTTAACCTACTTATGCTGTGTTTATGTTGTGCGTGTGTGTGTGTGTGTGTTTTATTATGCCAAAGATACACTTGCAATCGCAAAGTTAATTGCACTTGATTAATTATTCATGAAGCCAAACGAAAACTTCCTCATACTTATAGTACTTAATATATTTTAAGTTAATTTTATATGCAAAAGAAACCCAAGAAAGTTGGAACTACTTGCAAGTCTTATTTCTTTTATGTAGAGAACTTAAACTACGTTTAAAATATTTTTAATAATATAATTGAATTTCAAATCAATTATATTTCTATTATATATTTCTACATTTTCAAAGCAAAAAGTTGTTATAAGTTCTCTTAAACATTTCTCAGCAATAATTTATATTTTCCTAGTGTCCTATAAATAAGAATTTTTAATAACATTCTATGCTCGTATTTTCTGCATATTTAAAATTCTTGGCATTAGAAATACGCCGACAAATGCCTTTAAGTTATTTCAAACATATGAGCTGCTCTCTTAGTTATGATTGTAATGCGTGCTCTCTTTAACGCTGACTCTCTTCAGCAACGCATCGCTGGCACTATCGCTCCCTTACTCTGCCAGCACCGAGCCGAGTCAGCGGCCGACGTCATTTGATGTTGTGGTCTTGTGACGAACAGTCCGAATCCCAGTGCAACGGCAAAGCCGAATCACCAAACTGATACCGAAGAAAGCCGAACGATTGTTAAAGCAATTTCATAAAATTCGCGTCCCCCGCAAGACATAAATACAGATACAGTTACAGAGACAACTGAGACACGTTAGTGCAATCAAGAATTTGTGCGGAGATCGTAATTGTTATCGGTCAAAAAATTAGTGGAACTTTTGATTCCTTGATTGCATCTGTTTGTTTATCAAGTGCCAGAGTGTAGTGTCAGTGAAAGGCGGCTCGTAAGATTGAATGGGCCACAAATTGTAAATTGAAATCGATATCATAACACAACAAATAAATGATTTGAAATTCCCGACAAATAGTGCTGAATATGTATATTGTAGGCCGGCAATTGGGACGCTGAACTCAAATTAATTACTCGACAATAATTTCTGTAAAATCACAAGAATAATAAACAAGCGATCAAACAACTAACAAAAGACGCAAACCCAAGCAAACCAAAGACGTGTGACACAGTTTAAAAGCTAAAAACCAAAAAAGAAAAAAAAAAAAAAACAGTTTGGACGACAATTTCAGAATATTTCCAACACATTATCATACTACATTCGAGTGTCAACCAGTTAAGAACGTTACCAAAATGGTGTCGAGTCGCGGGCTACATAAAATCTTAATGTTGGGTGCATTACTAAACTTTGGATGTCGCCTGGGTAAGTCTGATTGATCTTATTAAGTGCAGCGGAAGTTCTGTTGCAATTGGGAATGGATTACGTAAGACAAGTGCTTAAGCACTTTAGCATAATCTAATCTCTGTGATTATTGAGACCCTTTGAACCGACTTAATCGAAGTACATCAGCTTCTGTATGTATGCAACGAACGCGACGTTCGATTTGAAATGCGTTCGCCGATCGATTTATTTTCAAACATCTAAATAAAAAAATAAAAATGATTGTGGTGTCTCGCTGTGGAATGTGTAGAACCAATTTGTGACCTACATTTGTCCACTATGACTATGCGCGAGTCGGGGCATTAGCACACGCTCCAGAGGATTAGACACTGCTCCCAAAATAGCAGCATGTCTATCCTTGATGTCTTAGTACTATTGTAGGTAAATGCTGATTGAAAGTGTATTAGCATTTCTAACAGAATCCTAAGTAAGCTTTAAATTATCCACTGATTCATCGTGTAAGATTCTTCGTTTGAATTTCATGATTCACTTTTTGGAAATTGTCGAATATTGTCAACATTTGGAATTCATAATTGTGGTTAGACTGATTGATTCATCACTTGAAACTCTTTGACATTTCTTAATAAGCGAAATTTGTTATTTAAAATTGTAATATTGTGGAATGATACACGCAACACTTTGATGTCGAATGACATTTAAGCGTGATGGCATTAATTAACTATTAACAATTATCAATAATCAAGTTCCGCATTTAAAAGGTTAATCTATGCTTGAGCTATTGCTCAATCAACTCATGCATTCAACGACTACTCAGTGACATTAATGCTACCTGTTTGTGAATATTCGCAAACAACTGAGACGACTTCAAGCGAATAGATCGCACTCTTTTCATGCAGTAAAACTCTATAATTTATTGGCGAAAGCTGTCACATTAATGCAATTATTTATCACGATCAATAAACCGAATGCAGCTTGCAGCAGTTTATATGTACATAGAAGCAAGCACTCCCTCATCCACTGCTGCCACTCATTCAATAGGAAGTGCATATGCCAATCTTTGAATGATTAGTAAACGCCAATCTCAGCAGTTGGTAGTAGTAGATGCAACGGGTCAGGCAATTCATTGGCATATCAGTCACGCTGTTAATTATTCCATAGGTGCCTAATAGGCGACAACATAGGCAACACAGCGACAACAACAATGGATAACAACAACAGCAACAACAACAACAACAGCTTGGCATAAAGGAAGTGAGCAACAAGGCGGAAAAACAACAACCAGGTAACAGACACTTGGTCAGGCATCGAGTGCGAAACGCGACACACCACAGCTCCTTGATTCGATTTCGGTTAGGGAAGCGTGAGAATGTGTGTTTTCTGTTGTTGTTGTTGCTGTTGTTGCTGTTGTTGTCTCTCTTTTTTTGCAAATACAAACCCTAGGGGGCGCCAGCTACCTAAGGCTCTTTCCGTTCGATCAGTAACCCCTTTTTCTTTTGCTGGCCATAAACAATGCGATTGCAATCGCTTTGATTGGATGGCATATAAAGGTATTAAAAGCGGTTGAACTCAGGGCAGGCTACATTTCGATATGGCCATCAATTTCTCACATTTGACATTATAATATAATACTACTATATGCTCTTTTATCCTTGGCCTGCCCTGACATGGGTGAATAAGCTAAATGCTCCTGACCTTATCTCCGCTCTTGTTTGTCTACCTTTTCTTCTGCTCTTCCCTTTTTGGAGAGGGCATTAAATTTCACGACCGCGAATCTGAGAATCTGCGTATTGGTAGACATACAAATAGATACTCTCTCTGTCTCTCTCTCTCTCGCTGTGTCAGTCGTATTCGCTGCAAAGACGCGAGTCTTTTGCATAATTCTCTGGTATTTGCATACGTATTTATTTTGGAATCTCTGACTCATAGCAGATACATAGATCTGTTGTTGTTGTTCTCGTTGTTGTTGTTGTAGTTCTTGTTGTTGGCATTCTTGCGAGTACAAGCAAAGATACGAATGCAGATACAAGTTTACTGCAGTCTTTGCCGCTTTATGTAAGCCGCCCGATTCATTCGCCCTCTCATGCCATAACATTTCCATTCTCTCGCTCTCTCTCTCTCTCTCTCTCCATCTCTCTGTCCCTCTGTCTGTGTGCATCAGATGGGGGCATTGTGGTATGGGGTAAAGGGGCATGCCGCCAAGCGGCAAAGCGAGTTAAACAAACTCGTAACCAATTCTCGACAATTAAAGAATCAATTTACTTAACTGAGCTGGCGAATTGGCGCTGCTGCTGCTGCTGTTGCCTCTCCCACTCCCACTCCTCCTTCTCCTCCTCCTTCTGCTGCAGTTGCTGCTTCTTCTTCTTCTGTGGTGCGGGTGCCGCTTCGAAGCGTGGTTTGAAGATTCAGAGTGAGGGTACGACTTCGATTGCGGTCTCGGAGTGTGTGTGTGTGTGCACTCAAGTGGGGCAGCAGTCAAAGGCGGGTATTATTATTTGAGCATCTGTTCTTGTGCTGACTCCCCTTGTGCAGTGCAGTGTAAGCGCATGAATGCGAGTACTCACTGTACATAAGGCACACACACACAATGTATATAAATTGTGCCACATTAAAACATACAAATTAAACGTTTTGATCACAATGATAATGAAGAGCTCTCGATGTTTTTACTGCTGCTGCTGCTGCTGCTGCTGCTGCTGCTGTTGCTGATGATGATGATGATGATGATGATTCAGAAGCTGACAGAAAATCAATCTATAAACAAAATGGTATTATAAAAGAGTTCAACTGACAATTATTTGTCACGATTTGCAGCCATTGTGCAGGCAATCAAAACGAAATTTGACTTTATTCTCTTTAATTTACTTTATGCTTTATGCAATTAATTGAATCAAGAAACAAGAAACAAGTATGATCAATCAATATTATAGAACAACAATTGATTTACATATATCAAATTAATATGACAAATTTAATAGACAAAACTTTAAATATCTGCATAAAATAGATAAATAATTTATAATAATTATTTTTATATATATTATATATTGTATTATATAATATTTATTTTATTTTGAATTTATTTATTTAAAATTATTATCATAAATATTTTTAATTTAATTAATTATTTATTTATTTAATTAGTTACAAATTGTTCAAAATTTTATCTTTGGTTGCTTTAATTGTTTTGAGTTGGAAAACACAAATTCCTGGGCATTAATTTAATATCGCTCTCTATTGATGGCTCTTTGGACTATACAATTAAAGACACACACACACACACACGCAGGCACAAGCACAGGCACTTGAAAGGGAATGGCCGTGGCATAGCAATAAATAACATAAGAGCATAGAACGCATAAAAAGAGAGAAGAAGAAGTAAAATAAAATTATAAAAAATAAAAAAAATATATATATATACTATAAAGAACTTCGTTGCCTTTTGCGCCAAATAGTTGGCGGTGCTGGCTAAGGAGTGCCGCATATTAATTACATGCCACAGCCACTTGAATGGAACACGAGCGCTGGGCCAAGCCCTGCCCCAATCTCTCTACACCCCCTTCTACCGCCCCCTCCCCCACAAAGAAAACGAAGCGCGTTTTAATATGCGTTCGGCGTTGTTGGTTGGACTCTGCAAGTTTCGGTCATTGCGAGTGGTGTCTATGTGTCTATTGTTGACCTATTGGATATTTGTGGGGATCTAAGCATACATACATATATACTGTATATATATAAACATATATATATATATACTCATAGTTTTGGCTATGTGCCCGCATCGATTCACTTGCCGCAACTCGCAACTCGCAACTCCATAAGTGCCGACACGTGCACTTTGGGCAAACGGGAAACGTTGTCCATGTCGCCATGTATAACCATGTCTTGGCCTGGGCTCCCTTCGCGCATTTGTGCCACAAAATTTGAAAGGCATTGGCTGAATGGCTGGCGCTGATCATAAAGCTGACGGGGCACGCACATTCCCCAATGGCAAATGGGAGTGAAATCAATGTTCTGTGTACTTCGTACTTCTTTCTATATTTGGTCAGACTGTAAGTGCATATGCATGTCGATATCTAATTTATGTACTATATACTATATTGTACTTTCATTTCAATTTTATTCGAATTTCTTTAACCACTTGATTGCATTTGTGGCCCGCTTCATTTCAATTGTTGAATCGTTTAACGCTTCAACTTCTCACATTAATTGCATCCATTGCATATTTCATAATTTATATTTATTTATGTTAAGCACATTGATTTACATTTTCAATCGAACAGCTTTCCATAATTGCCAGCAAATTGGTAATGCAACATCTGTCGAAATGTGTGCAAAATCCTTTGCACAATCCCCCCCAATCCCCTTGCCAAGGCACAGGACACACACGCGGCCTTTAAACTCTAATTGAATGCGAATCTTTCGGCTGTGAATGCTCTCGGTGAATGTGCATCTGTGTGGGTTATTTGTCAATGGTTGTCTGGTCTGTCCTGTTCGGATTGGGAGTCTGCTGTTTGCTGTCTGCTGCACATCTGCCTTGATGCCGTGCAACTGCAATGCGTAGGTAGACCTGGTTTATGGCTGTTGTCCCTTGGGAGCGTAACCTGATCGCATTCAGAGAACCAGAATGCCATTATCATTATCCGCTTCGTTTCATGTCTCTATCTGCCACCAAGCCACACACAAACAGCATAATTTTCGGCTCGTATAACGCACAGTCAGTCAGTCAGTTAGACAGCACAGACAGACAGTCAGTCAGTCAGTCAGCTTGGCCAGACAGGGCTAAACTGGACCCAAAGCAAACACACAACAGTCAGGGTCAGTCACGTAGGTTCTAACTGGAAAACCTGAAAACACAGACAGACAGACAGACAGGAGATCAAAGATCAGAGCCACAACAGAGCGCTTTTAGGCTGCACTCGCGGCTTATCAGGTAGTAAAAATGCTGCACTTGGATGATTCCCTGCAACTGACAATGACTGGCAGTTTGTCGGGCCCAGTGGACCCAATGGACCTAACGAACCCAGTGGTCATCGTCATCCGCAGTCAGCAGTCAGCAGTCGGGTCAGCTTCTAGGGTTATTAGCTGAAAATTTTCAGAATCATTGTGCTTATGATTAATTGTTGTTGGCCTAATTCTGAGTACCAATTAAAAGAGGAAAACAACAACGAACTGAGTTGAGTTGAGATGAGATGAGCAACAATTGTTATCTTACAGCATTGAAAACATGACAAAGAAGTGTAGAAATCTTTCTCCTGGGAATGCATTTATTAGAGCACAAATATGAAGCATTCAATATCAAAGCCAATAAGTAAATTCAACTTATACATATATGTATGTATATGGATTTAATTGAAATTACCTGAGTTTGTAATTTCAATAGCCTTCAAGGGGATCGTATTGGCGATCGTCGATTACATATTTATGATATGTATCATATCTTGTTTATATTTCAACATTTTTATGGTTATTCAATATCGTGAGAAACGTTAAGCACGTGTTATCATATTAATAACAATTTCAGTCTTATATTGTTTACATTTTGTACTTAAACATACTTTTCGTTTCTTCGCGCTTCATTGAACTCTGCAAAAATATGTCCAAAATGCATGTATTCCCTTTATTTGCTTAACTTATCCATATATCATCATCTGCTGTTGTTGTTCGCATCCTGGTTCATTGGCATTTTTCTGGGAAACACACACGCAATGGTTGTTTTCTTGTTGTTTCCTTAATTTTATGGACCAAGTTTACGACGAGGAGTAGTCGATGGGGTTAATGCGTTCGTCGCTTTTAGTGGATGTGGCAGCCGTATCCATATTCGCAGAAGTAACGAGTTTTGTCCAGAACGAATGCATCTAACAATTTCATTTGCATTCATTTAGCTGCTGTTGTGGTTCTTCTTCTTCTTCTTCTGCTTCTATTACTTCTTCCTCTTCTTACTGTTCTCCTTCCACTGCTTAGCTAAAGCAATTGACGAGATCCCAAGTTCACTCACCCACATTCTGACACATGTCTGTGGTTGTGGCTATATCCGTATCCGCAGAGCATTAACTGCTGAAATTTAAGTCGACTGACAGTTGATACCCTGTACATTGGCCACAATGGTATATTAGTTTAATACAGTTATAATGTCATAATATCATATAATTTCCAAAGTCGCAAGTCTGTTTCGTTAAGTTTGCGTTTGAGAGAGTTTTGCATGCTGCGCTCTTTGAACGAAGCGCGGTTCGTTGTGTTTACAGCTACTTTAACAGTGGGGCAAGCTAATGTTTACATGTTATCTAATGTTAAATATTAAGGTATACTTATAGTCGGGCATGCTCTAAGGAACTTTGTTAGTTGATTGTTATTGTGCGAGTGTCCGAACTTTATGCCAAGTTACAATTTCAGCACGCAACGCTGAACAGCAACGCGACAGCAACAAAAGTGGCCATAATGAAGAGTGTGTCAGTGTGAGTGTGTGCGTGTGTGTGTGTGGCAAAGAATAACACAATAAAGAGAACAACAACAACAACAACAACGACGGCAGCGACAGCGACAACAATAACAATAACACATGCAGTAGCTGCAGCACAGACATAAACGCGACGCCACAAATGGTAGAAGTGAAATACGAATGTAAATTTAAACTTTTTCACAATCGTCAGATCGTCTCTCTCCCTGTCCCGTTCCCGCGCCCTCACCGTTCCCGACACTTTGTCTGCAATGCGGAGCGAGGGTGTGATATGTCCGTGTGTCTGCGTGCGTGTGAGTGCGTGTGTCTGCTTGTGTCTGCTTGTGTCTGCGTGTGTCTGCGTGTGCATTGCATTTGCCATGATGAAAATGGACATTGTTGTGAAATGTTTTTCGATTTTGTGTCCACTGTCGACACCACTAAAAACAAAGTAGCGCAAAGTGACGCCGCTGTCGCCGCTATTGACGTTGCGCCGCTGCTGCCAGCAGCAGCTACTGCGGGCCATGGCACCAATGTTGGCCGCATTCCCTGCGCATTCCCCTCCCGCCCCTGACACTTTTTACTCGCCACCGCCCTAAAGTGAGCACATGTGGGTGCGGCGATCGGCCGACCGACACGAGATTTGGGGATGGGGTCTCTTGTTTTCTCTTACCATTCGCTTATTTTAATTTCTCGTTTCACATTTGCCCCGTGCACCCAATTTTCATGTGACCCCATTTCACTGAAATGTTTTCCTACGACTTTGACAAAATGTATGTGTCTGTGTGTGTGTGTGTGTGTGTGTGTGTGTGTGTGTACAGAAGAGAAATGAAGGAAACGAAATGAATATTTGAAATTATGAAGCAGGGAAAAACATGCGAATTGCCTTAACCCGACAATGCAGCTGGTGTTCCCTGCTAACCCTGCTGCTGCTGCTGCTGCTGCTGCTGTCTACCCCCCCTTAATTGCATCCGTATCCGTATCCGTTGCTGTATCTGTATCTGCATCAGTATCTATGAGTGTAGGATATGAATATGAGCTGCAAACTGCTTAAGTAAACATGAATAACACTCACTGATGAGTTGCCTTAATGCATTGGCAAAACAAAATACTTTGGTTTTTAATTTCAATTTAATGCGCTGCCCAACACGATTAGCCGGACCCACCGGAAATGTGGGTCATCAATATGCCACGCCCTCACACTTTATTATATGGGTATTCATTTTATAGACTCTTTGTTTTATCTTTTGTTAATCATTATTTGTTTTTACTATGCAGAACAAATCAGATCGTAAAACGATTTAGAATTGTTTCCAATGTTATTGCTTATTTGATATATAATTATTATTTTATTATATTTATACTATAAACTCTTTCAATCTCTTCACCTGTCATTCATTTCGATTCGCTTTCTCTGTCTGCTTGCAGCTCTGTCTTACCCAACAGAGTCAGAGAACAACAAAAATGATGACATAATGCTCAACGATGATTACGACTATGTTGGCCACGACGATCAGAGCAGTTCCAGCCAACCGACGAAGCCGCCGAGTGAGGTCAAGTCCGCCATGCCACCACAGAACAGAAGCCTGACTGTCACAGGTATCTTGGGCGAGGATGTATTGCTGAATTGCGACTATAAGATACGCAAATGTAAGTTCATCAATCCAATTAGATGCAATTTGGTAACAGTCTCATATTTATGCATATTATAGCCGATGTCGTTATGTGGTATCATGGAGACAAATTGATCTCAACTGGCAAGACTCTTGTCCTGCCCAACTTCAGCCTGAACTCAACCACCTACGATTTAACCATACTGAAGTCGAGTCCCCAAAGTGTCGGGGATTATTATTGCAAAGTGGTGTCCGATAATGTTTCCATACACACAAAGCTCGTTTTGGGGGATCACTCAATGGACGTCTTAACGCCCGAGAGCTCCAAGTCCGCACAGAGCAGCATACAACCGCTTTCCCTGATGTGGCTGCCGACTGCGATGCTTGTGGCAGCTCTGCAGCATTACAAACATTAAATATATAATCGTAGTTTAGTATTACACAACGGTTTAAAACAAAAAAATATCCCCTGGATGTTCTTAGATATATTTACAGTGAAATTTGCATTTCTTTCTCTCCCCGCTTCTGACTCCAAAAGCTAAATAGCCTGTTTAAGTCTTGTTGATCGTGAACTTCTACTTTTGTAAAGACAAACTATTTTATTTATTAAACAAAAAACCAAAGTATATGACAAATTGTTTGATTTTAACCCATTTAACGCTTTTTATTTCTATTTGTATTCAATTAAAAGTAATTAGTCAATTAAAGGAAAGTTATTGTATGTTATTACGCTGAAAAATAGGCAATTTTTAAGGAGCTTTATTATTCGTGTTCGATTCAAAGTAATTACTTGAATAAAAAGGTTGTTTCTCTGTTAGAAATTTGATTTGAATTCATTAAAAGTAAACGAAACATTTAATGTCAGCTGAGTAAGCAGCAAACATAATTTCAACAGTCGCAAGTTTGTTTCGTTAAGTTTGCGTTTGACAGAGTTTCGCATGCTGCGCTCTTTGAACGAAGCGCGTTCGTTATGTTTACAGCTATATTTACAGTGGAACAAACTCATGTTGTTTACTTAATTAAAAAAGTTATTTCTCTGTTAGAAATTAAGTGATAAAAGCTTGAGACTATTTGAATTAATTATAAGTAAAAGCAACAATTAAGAGTAATTATTCAATTAAATATGTTGTTTTACATTACATTCTCAAAACAATTCTAATGTTAATAAAGTAAAGCATATTTTTAGGAGCTAACAGAAATAAGTAAGATCTTACTCCGAAAAATGTGCATTTACTACGGAATTCGGATTTAACGAATACTAAATACTGTCTAAATCTGAAACTCAACAAGGGAAGTACAGGGTATTTGCGAAAATTGATTCATTTTCATAATTCAGTTTAGGCTTTGATAGTGAAATAAGACCATAATGAATTTAGCAGTATTTATTTTATTTATCGGTATGTATATATTCTTAATGTCGCATTAATTTATAAAGTAAATGAAAAAATTACAATATTTGTTTAAGACACTGGCTTTAAATATGTATGTAGTATGTTAACAGGTCGGCTTTCGAAATTAGATATTTGCAAATTTGCTAACTTGCAAAATTCATATGGAACATTTTGAATACAATCTTCACATGGATTGCTTCAGTTGGCACATTTGTCAATTCATCAATTTATCAATTTAGTAATTTGTTAATTTTCAGTTTCATTTGCATTTGCATTTTCGTTTGTCCACTTTCCATTTAATTGTAATATTAATATTATGATTCTTAAATAAAATATACAAGTATACAAAATATATGTATTCTCATATTGATGCTTTGATTGTAAGTATATATTCTGTAACTGTATGATCAGCGATTTGCATTTATATATATATATATATATATATGTATATATCTGTATGGCCAATGGCTAATTTCAGGTATTGTAGCAAACATAATTTCAATGGAAGCCAAACAAATAAGCGACACTTTCGTAATATTTTTGTTGCCTGTTATGCTTAGTTGTAGTACATACTAAGTACTTATTAACACGCCGTTTGTTCAAGTCTCCCTCTTAGACAATAAGTATCTTGCGGATCTCTAAACTGCTCGCGAATCCTTCACGTAAAAAATAGTAAAACATATGTACATATGCATGTGTTTAGGTACATATGTCTAAGCTTTGGTCTAGTTATCATATAATATTTCAATTTGATTCACATAATTCGAATATATATTTATGAAATAATAAAAAAGAATTAAAAGTGTTGCCATATTCTAATTGTTGTTAAGCATTCCAGCATTTAACCAGCTACAACACACAATATATAGTATCCGTCATTTATATTTATACATATTTACATGTATATCTGATTCGTATCTGTATGTATATTTCGTATCTGTATATGTTTCGTTTGCTCTTTCTGTTCAGGTAAAGCGGAAGTTCCTTCTCCTCCAACTTTGTATATATGTAACTGTTAACTACTTGCATTTCTCGTACATAGAAACAAATAAATATTATATGCTAAGTTTTGGGCGGTTTTCAACCAATCGTCGCATCTTCATCTCCATCTTCATCTCCATCTTCAACTTTAACTTTATCTTTAACTTTATCTATACTAAGCTACACACAATTCGTTCCTTCATCTCCCTCTCTCTCACTCTCTCTCTCTGTTGCTGGCTGCTTCTTGGCACAAATGTTTCAATTGGATTTGCTTATGCGTGATTGATTTTAGTTTTAGATTTAGTTTTAGATTAACATTTACATTTACATTAACATTAACATTGACCCCTTTCAGGCGTATTAGCATTTGCATTTGCATGTATAATTAGAATACTTGGGTAGTTCTTCTTTTTTTTTTTTTTTGCATTGGCATTCTTAATATTAAGCTGCTAGCTGCCTAGGTGACCATTTGCCCATTTGACCAGTTGACCAGTTGACCATTTGCCCAGGTATCGGCATAACTTCAAATACGTATGTACAGTTCCTATGGCCCTGTTCCCTATGCCTGCCCTGTTCCCTGCGCCCCCTTGCCTGCCCCTCACTTTGCCCACACTTAGAGTCGAAGCAAAGATATGCTGAATGCGGCTACCATTAAACCCGGCAACAGGCCAACTGTACACGCCTTATTGTTCCTATCCCCAGCCACGGGTCCAAAGCCGGCTCGTACTAAATCTCCTGGCGGCACTGCGCCTTCATCGATCTCATTTGATTCTGGAAGTGCAGAAGAAAAAAGGGAAATTCTAGTGATTCCTAGTTATTCTTAGGCAGGCAAGACCGTACCGTCTTCATCTTTAACGACAAAGTCGTGATCCACCGAGAAATGCGACCATCCGTGGATGTTCCTCGTCTTGACATGGGCATGCCACAGTCCTGGGGATAGTTCCATCTGATGTGTGATC
This sequence comes from Drosophila funebris, assembly GCA_018901825.1. Taxonomy (NCBI): domain Eukaryota; kingdom Metazoa; phylum Arthropoda; class Insecta; order Diptera; family Drosophilidae; genus Drosophila; species Drosophila funebris. Next base: position 5,939,146 of record JAEIFK010000682.1, read on the forward strand.
TTCCAGATGCCGCTCTGCTGCTCATGACGATGAGTCTTGATCATGGACACGGTGCTCCACGTATAAGACTGCAAAGAAGTGATTATATTAAAGAGATTAAACAGATCTCTCCCAGCAGTTGCCCAGTTGATCTTACCCCCCGTTAGCTTGTAGTCCAACATGGCTTCGGAGAGGGGCTGTAAACTGCGAGCTAGCCAGTGCATGGTGACCTTTTTGCCCTCGATGAAGCTGCTTTCGAACTGGGGAGTCTCGGGATTGTAGCTCAGTTGGATGCGCACCTCGTTCGATCCAATTGAGTTCTCCACATGGCACAGATACTCGCCCAGATCATTTTCATCCACATGCTTAATGATGAGCGTGGTGCGATTTTGTGCCTTGTGCATTGAATGCTTGATGGAATACTTGCTATCCAGGGACAGAGTCTTGCCATCCTTGATGAAGAAGCTAATGGCAATGGGATTGGCACGATAATCGCAATACAGTTCGGCACTGTCTCCCTCCTTTGTGTTCACATGATGTCGGTGCGTGGAAACCTTTGGACTATACTGAACATCGACGGTGACCATGCCATGTGGCGGATTAGAGCTGCCATCGTCACCAAGACACTGATACATTCCGGCATTTCCCTCATCCACATTGTCCAGCACAACGACACCGTTAGCCGCGTCCTCCGCGGATGTCGAAAGTCTGGCGCCCTGCAGAGAGAATCATGAAATGTTAATGGGAAGTTGACAGGAAGAAACTTGGCTACAGTCTACAGTCTACGGCCATAGATCATGGATCAGCACATACATTAAAGATCCATTTGATCTCGGTTTTGGTGGGCAGGAACGTTTGGCAGACGAGCTTGTGGTGGTCGCCCTGCTTGAACGTCTGCGAGCGATCCGTAACATCGCGATCGTCGCAAAGGATCGAGAGCCGGGCGCCCACCCTCAGCGTAGTATGCTGCCTCACGCCCTGTGGCAACACCTCACAATAATAATCATCCGCATCATCCGCCGTCACACTCAACAGCTTCAACGAGTTGTTCCTCATGACCTCCACCCGGTTGCTAATTGCCGTCTGTCCATTGGCCACAACGCTGCTGTTCTTATACCACATGGCAACATTTGAAACTGTATATAGAATGAACATTAATATGGGTATTTACAGGGTATAATTAGCTCTAGGTAACGTACTTGCAAAGTTGCGGGCATCACAGTTGAGGATTACAGTGTCACCTGGGTTGGCTTTCATTGCAATCTCCGATTGCTCAAAGTACAGTGGGGCACTGAATGTGCCCTCGGCAATTGAAGGCGATTGAATCTCCGCGTTGTCAGACTCATCCTCTGCCCCGTAATCGTAATCATCGTCCTGATATTCATCAACTTGTTCATCCGGAGTTGGTGACGCATCACAATAGTCTGTAACGAGATAAAGAGAGAAGGAGAGATAGAGAGAGGGAGTCAGAGAGGGAGATAGACAGGTTGATTCATTGGCTAGAAGTGGGAGAAATAACATGTTTGCTTTACTTGTTTACATGGTCTATGCAACTCTTAACTGGAACTGATAAAATTCACACCCCATCGCCATTAAATAGGGAGCGTTACCAAACAAGTTTGTCATATGATCTGCAGTTCCAAGTAATTGCTTGACTTTTTAGCAAATTGCCATACAAAGCGGAAGTCAAAGGCCAAACGGAAGAAGATAAAATCGAACCCTTTTTTATTATTATTTCAATGAGTAATATTAAGGGGAATGTGTTGGGGAAAACTGAGAAATTGCTTCTCACTAAACTGCATTTACTGCAGACAGGACAATATAACAGTATTGATAATACATCTGAGTAACATATTGGGCAATAGATAATGAGACTTCAAATACATAATAATATCTGTAAATTAGATTTTAACTTAAGTACTTACATAAACTTTAAAATGTATCTAACACAATTATCATTAGTTTCGAACTTTATAAGCAATTTTTCTGACTGAATTATCATGTCATTTAGAGTAAGAACAGCTTCTCTTTTTACAGATTGTAAACTCTTAGTACAGAAAGGAAGAGAAGGAGAGGTGCAACGGTATGTTAACGTTGTGTAACAAGACTCCGCTTAAGTTATGCACTGCACCAACAAGCAAACGCAACTGAAGCATATTATCTGCAGAATGCTGAATCTCTAAGTTTTTGCGCTGTGGATCATAGTGCTCACCGTGGATATTAAGTTTGGCAAACCTTCTATTCACACGTACGCAGCACGAAATGACTGCAGCTACTCACACATGCATGTACGCTTACTGCAATGAGCTAGCCTAGCTGATCACACACACACATGCGTAGACATTGCTGTCAGCAAGCATTGCTGCTTTATGCATCCTAGGCGCTCAGCTGCTCACACAGACAGTCGCAAATATTTGAACGCTTGCCCTTCTGGTCACACATACAGACACACAGAAATACTAATGCGTTTACTTAATGCAGCAGGCTCGCTCACACTCATAGCGAAGGCTCTGGGGAGGCAATAGAATACAAATACACAACGGCAGTTCTCAGTAGCTCTTACTATCTATCGCTCTTTCGTACAGTTGATTAGAGCTTCGTTTTAAAATATTGTTCTGCTCTTCTACCATCAAATACTATTATATTTTTAAGATAACTACATTAGATAGTATTGAGTGGGATTAGTGAAGGCTACAATATAAGAGAAATTAATTTGTAAAGTACAAAGAGTCTCTTAAATTTATGCACAACAGGCAGAGGGATCCATCTCCGATCCTTACATATAGAGAATATACATATGTATATTCCTCTCTTTAATTAAAGACAACCGTATTTGGCCGCAACTCATAAAAGAAACGAGTTTTCTGTCAGTTTAGGGCAATGGAATCTTAATTAGCATCGATAAAGGCGTTGGCCCATGTCGATGTCGATGACAAACCGTATCAAGGTAATTTGGTCTTTTCGTATTACATGCACGTAATCAAAGAGTATTGAATATATTATGTCAATCTAATGACTAATTTATCATCACAAATCGCCATTACCAATAACCAAAAACAATTTGCATGCCATGTACATACATACGTGAACGCTACAGTATATTGGAGGAGAACTAACGGCAATTCCAATCACACGACTCAGTGCCCACGCCAAATACCGGGAATGAGTCATCTAAGCGAGAGCTGCTAACGTCATCCAAAATCAACAACCTTATGCTGGATATGGATAGCAAAAGATACTCGTAATGATAAGTTGATGGAAGGCAAAGAGTTACGCAAGCTCAATTATCAACGTCATCATCATCATCATCATTGTCATTGTCATCATGAACATCAACATCATTAGCAAGGCGCTTCAATTGGACACGACGCGTTATCAAGCATCGATAAAAGCGTTTACCTTAAAGACTTGGCAATCAACTGCAAAGACACAGCCAGCGGCAGTTATCTTATCCACAATCCCCACGTTGCCGCACTCAGACAGACGCCCCTTTTATGGCAATCAACTTAAACAAGACTAAAAACTCAAACTAAAACTCAAACTGAAACTGAATCAGAAATCGAAATCGAAACTGAAACTGCTTTGGCAACTCTTGTTTTGGCGCCGTTGGTGGCCATTCAAGAGCAGCCGAGTGCCACCAAGAGCATTGAGAGCATCCATCCAAGAGCAACAAGAGACCGAGACCGTAACCTTCACCGACATCATTGAATACCAAATGTGCAATCTTGGTCAGCCACAGTCGTTGAGCCGATGAGCCGCTGAGCCGTTGTATTCGGTGAGTCAAGGCCAATGGGGGGACTATCGCAGTCTCCCAGTTGCCAGCGTCAGCCCCCATATCCAAATCCCATTCCCATTCCCATGCCCATGCCCAATTTCCTTGTGTCTATTGGCATTCGCAGGGACTGCACATAAGTGGGTCAACTCAAGAGGCGCCCCTGCACAGCAAGGACTTTGCACATGCGTCAGCTGCCCCGGTTAGTTACACTCCATTTTCGCATTGTCCTTGGTTCGATGTCAGCGGGGTTGTCAGTTGGGATTGGAGGGGGAGGGGAGGGGAGGTAACTCAAGAGTCTACCATATGGCTGATGCTTTAGCTCCCACTGCAATGGCCAGCGTATAAGAAAAACAATGGCGTCAGGACGACGCGGCGCCAGCGACATTGCCATAATCCTTCTCCAAGCCAGCCCCAACCGCACAGTCAACCCCTCCTCTCCACACCCTGCTGTCTGCCCTCCGCTGAATTTAATGCCAATTTGGCTTTGGCCTTTGTTGGCTTTGCAAGCGCACGCATTGGGACTAGACCGGCGACATCCTGCGCCATGAGAATGGCGTCAGCATTTGGAATTGGCATTTGTCTAAATGTTGCTCTTGAATTCCTTAAGTTAACATTGCAGCGACAGTAATAACTAAGTCAAGGCAATTGCCAGGCAATTCGTTATGCCACAAATGCAAAGTACTACATTTATCAAGCAACCCATAACTATAAAGTTAAAGACGAAAGATGACTCTTGATGGGCATAGATTTCACATATTCAAAGATGATTCTAGATGTAGTAGATGAAAGTCTTAACTATAAATCATCAGCGAATCAATCTCAATCTTCAACTGCGCACATAGTTGGGTATATCAATGCAGATATAGCATAATTTATCATTAAGCATATAATGCTATAGACGTGGACATTGATTGGACAATCAGTAAGGTCAGCATGGAATGATAAGGAGACCGCGAGAGCGACTGCATTAATTGTTCCGTTCAATTCAAGATTCAGTTCAAGATGATTGCTATGAGCACGTATTATATAAACAAGTGCGTGCTTATGTTATTGTTGTTATAATTGTTATTGTTGTTGCTAGTGTTGTTTCATTATCGTCACGAATGATGCGCCCACCTCACAGGCAGACAGACAGACAGACAGACAGACAGACAGACAGACAGCATTGCAATCGCTGTGTTATTTCGTGTCCTACATTTGAGGGATATACACGAGTATATACAAGTTATTGGGTCAACGCGTAAACAAATAAAATGCCATGTCTATCTCAATGGAATATACAAGCATGTGTATATAAATAAATATGGAAGGCTCGCAATGGCCAATTTTGGTTGTGGATCTGTCGATGTCAACAAAATCCGCAAACGAAAAATAGATATGGTATTGTAGAGACTCGGAAGGGGGGGGCAAATGGCAGGAGGGTAAACTTTCATGACGGGGGTCATAAAAGTGCCACTGGCGAGGCAATGTTAATGTCCGATGACCGATGTCTAACCAAAATGTTCAGACGGCATTAATGTTGTTCTGCTATATACATAATTCGATTCCATGAATTTGCATAAACTCTGTAGCATTTGCAAATAGAAAATACAAATCGAAATTAAATTTAAATCAATTGAAATCAATTGGTTCGCTTCGCATCGCTCGAAGTTCCGCACACAAAAACACATTTTGCACACGGATCACTGAGGGCGTGACTCGGAGAATCCATGGCATCAAATACGCTGGCTACAGTCTGGCTGAATCAATTGATTCAACCAGATGATTTATTATGCGATCTTTCGGACAGCATTTCCATCAAATCCATTCAAAGTGCTGGGCACGGCAACTGAATGCGTAATCTGAGATTGTTTTCTTTTCAAATCGAAATTCCGGCAATTGGAAACATTCTTCAGCTAATGCAAAATATTATTACCATTTTTATTTTATTTTGGGGAGCAGCAAATGCTTTTCAAGAATTCTACGGAAGAATTCGATAAGCCACAAGCCCTATATGAAACCCAACTCGAAATTGTCCCATGGGTTTGGCTTTTGAATTTATGTGTTATCTGAAATTCAAGCCAAATTATGAGGGTAATTTTTTTAGGTTTTATTAAATCATTTAAGCAGTTTTGCAAGAACAACATTAGTTCGTTTATTGCATTAGAAATCGTTTTATTATTTAATTTAATTTATAAATATTATTATTAGACTTCCAATGAAATATATGATCGCTGTGATAAGCCGTTTATTAGTTGCAATTTTCTAATCTGTATGCCAATAAAGTATTTCCCGTTAACTCAAGTAATCATAGCACGACTTGCGCAATTGCGAATTAACAAATATTTATTTATAAATTCTCTCATTTTACTGATCGAACTCTCTTTATAGAGAAAGAAGAAGAAGGAGAGGAGGAGCGGTATGTTAATCTTGTGTAACAAAACTGCGCTTGAGTTATGCCCTGCACCAACAAGCAAACGCAACTGAAGCCTTTTACCAGCAGGATGCTGAATCTCTAAGTTATGCGCTGTGGATCATAGTGCTCCCTGTGGATGCTAAGTTTGGCAAGCCTTCTATTCTCACGTACGCTGCACGAAATGACTGCAGCTACTCACACATGCTTGTACGCTCACTGCAATGATCTAGCTTAGCTGGATCACACACACATGCGTAGAATTTGTTGTCAGCAAGCATTGCAGCTTTATGCCTCTAAGCTGCTCACACAAATGCATGGATAACTGCAGAGAGCTTGCCCTTCTGGTCACACATACGGACCAGAAATACTAATGAGTATGCTTAATACAGCAGGCTCGCTCACACTCATAGCGAAGGCTCGGGAGTGGCAATAGAATACAAAAATGCAACGGCAGTTCTCTGTAGCGCTTTCTATCCATCGCTTCCAATGAAATATGATCGCTGTCATAAGGCGTTAAGTAGCTGCAAATTTCTAATCTGTATGCCAAAAATAACTCAATTAAATATTTCCCTTTAATTCATGTAATCATAACACATTATAATTTGTGTAGTATAGTGTGTATTCTCGACTGTCGTAAATGTCGCAATTGTGAATTAACAAACATAATTCGTACAGCTGCTTATTATATCAACATCCGTCAAATTCTTTTAAATATTTGATGCAACACAAACATTTCAAAATATTTACATAAAAACCGATGAAAATATGCTTTGAACTTGTTCCATTTTGATGTATTTATTTACTTCTTTGCCGACATTTTGCCAGACTTTCTAGCTGGAAAAAATAGATGAAAAAAGACATTGCGCATAATTACACAAACAACGTCTAGTTGGTAAATGGTAAATGGTCAGATTTCGACATTTGCCAGGGCTGTCATGGCTTATCGCATGCCTAAAATTGGAAAAGCGTTCAATTAATTAAAAAACATTTCCATTCATGGTGGCCCTGGCCAGGGTAAACTGAAGCAGAAAATTGGAAACTGAATGGAGACCAAAGATCATAAGATATTAGAAAAGGGTAGGAGGGGGGTGGCAGAGGGGATGGGGGTTGGAGCATCAGGCACTGGCTGCGTGTCTGGCATGAGCAAATATCTAACATCAGACTGTCATTCTTTGCACAACAAATATTTGCTCTTCTCATTGGACTTGAATGTTTCTAGAGTCGCAGCTCGCAGCCTCAATGCTGGTAGCATAGCGAGACTACAATACACTGCTATTTAGTTGGGGCCCATAGAATGCTAACCGTTATCAACATTTTGCGTCATAGTCATAATTCTAAACGCGTATGGAATTTAACGTTCAAGAATAGATAAGCATTCTCTCTCTCTCGATAAGATATGATGGGGCCAACAACTGGCATTCAGGTCTAAGGGTTTAGCTTTCGCTTTGTCGGTGGTAAAAAAAGAAGAACGTAACCCACATGGTACTGAGATACGAGCATGTATGTGACTGCACATACATGAATGTACACACACACACACATACACACATACATGCACAGAACACATCAGACTGATATGTGGACTGTTGCTCATTCCTATTAATATGGCACAAATGCCACATTGGTAATTCATAATTTTGACTTACTTACGTAAAACTATGATTGTCAACGCATTGATTTGTTTACTTTGTTTACGTATTGAAAAAGCGGTTAAATGAACTTTAATTCATTGATAACTCAAAAGTTGGTAATTTCCTATGCCAAGTTTTAATATTGCTTGAAGTATTCATTTAGAAGTAATAATATTATAATAGTAATAATAATAATAATAAGTTAAATAAAATTGAATAATTTAATCACTACACGTACTTATTAATATATCAAATGTGACAATTTAATTTACTGAAATATTTCATAATTAGTTTAAAATACAAATTCTAATTTATTATTATTATTTATTATTTATATATTATGATTTATGTTTTTTAGCTGTATTCTTTGCTTACTAAAAGTATTAAAAAATTGTAAAAATAATAAGAATAATAATAAAATTAATAATAATAAAAATGTTAATTCATATAACTAATTAATACATTAAATATTAAAATTAGCATCAACTTTTACTTGATTTGTTTAAGAATTCTTCCTAAGCTTGCACATTATTTGCTTTAAAAATCGCACCTAATTATCGGCTTAGAACTGTTATACAAATATTTCTGCTGTTATATGCTACAATCAACTTTTATAATTTCGTCCATAAGTATTTCTCATCAAAGTTAAAATATGTATTATACTATTGATATTTGTATTTATTGATATAAATTTAATCAGAAATTGTGACTAAACTGGCAGCCCTGCGTATACGCAATAAATTGATTTACTTTTAACCATTTAGACCATTTTGATGGGCGGTTTGTCCCAAGAGGGTCTTTGTTGTCTTTAATCAAACTGTGAGTTTAAAGTGCCAATTAAAATAATCACATTCCTATCTGGCAGATGGCAGTCTTTTGGGAGTTAAGTAGATCACAAGTTGAGGACTTACCGCTATTAAATTGTACAATTAGCAGACAAATGAATAACATCCATGGCGTAGCTCTCATTGTTATCGTCTTCTCTTATTATCTTCGTCACTCTTCGTTTATGTTTGTCGTTGTTGTTGTTGTTGTTATTTTATTTGGCAGCACGCACTTTGAATTTGTTTATGTATTTGTTGTTGTTGTTGTTGTTGTTGTTGCGCTATCGGAGGTAGATCGTTAACTGTAATTAATATGTTTGGTTGGAAGTCGTTTTAATTAATTTGCCACTAAATTGCTACAACCAATTGCAAGCCCCAATTTGGAGCCGCAAAGCAAACAAAAATTTCGATATATTATTATTATTTGTTGTGTTTCTTATTATTTTTTTAATTATTTAATTTTGGCTGTTTACGTATTGGTCTTTACGTATGCGAATCGCGTCGCGTTTGGCGGAAACTTTAAATTGGCCAAAAGTAAAATCAAAGAAAAGCGCACGCATATTTCATTTATTGAATTCGAAATCAGTTTGTCAAGAGACCAAGATTCGCAGCTGTGCGATAGAAATCACAGCTTCCAAGTGGACACATTTTTCGCTGATTGGCAGCTAAATGGTAAACATGGCTAATAGATATTGGTAGTGGCATTTGTTTTGGCATTACGCAACCCAAAAGCCACTCTCGTAGTCAAGCGTCGTATCTCAATGATATTATGATCTCAGTGCGAAAATTGCAATTTGTTGTTGTTCCGCTTTGGTCGCTAAATTACCCCGTTACACACTCCACTCTCCCACTCTCCCACCGTCCCTCTCTCACTCACTAGTTTTCTATCACTGCCTCGTGTCTACCTCTCCTTCTTGTGCATGCTGGGGCCACTCAATGCCAGAGCGCTTGGACGACTACAAAGTGGGTCGTGTCGGGTCGAAGTGGTTAGTGATGATGAGGGGGGGACGGGGGGAAAGAGAGCGAACAGTCAACCGTTGGCTGGGGGAGGACAGGGTGTGCCAAGTTGAAAAGCATGCAAATATGTATGCATATAAATAAATTAATGTGCAAATGCGAAAAACTGAAAAACGAAAAACAGCAACTCAAAAAAAAAAAAAAAAAATAAAACAAAACAAAACAAAAACAACCAAAATAAAAGTGCAGCGAACACGCCGAAACATAGATACCCTTTAAATTAACCTATGTAGTGTCCAACAGCTGCTGAGCAATCAAAGCATGCAAAAGCTTTCAATTTAAGTAAAAACTCATTACAAATTCTCCTTTGTTAATCCAACAGATTGTGGCGCCTTGACATACTTAAAATACCCTCAAAAAAAAATACAGAAAAAGGAGAGGGTATGCAAATGCAAACATTTAAAGATACATTCGTGCTGCCGCATGTTTACACATGGTACATAGACCTATGTACATTATGTACTACGTACTTGCATATGTATAAGTCTTTAGATATTTGTGCTATGTATGTTGCTAACACAATATACATATTGCAATGTCTAGCAAACGTTTTAAGTTGTTGCAGCAGCAAAAGAATACTGAATATTCATTTGAATACTGACACACATACTGTATGAGTACCCGTATTTGGTTATTTCGCTTATACACAAATACACTCACTTCACACTCTCCACAAATGCCCGCGAATTAGAAAATAATTGTTAGACTTGTTCCAACATGTTGAAAAATGTATTTGCTAGTTGCTATTGCAGCTATAACAGCCTAAGCTACCATATGACGAGTGCATGCCGTAATAAAAGCTCACGGTTATCATTTTATCAGTGGAGAGCGCAAAGTACTAACGTAACATGGAACCTGGGACTTTTCCTCTTGCGACACTGCTTCTAACGAAAGTTAGTTGAATAGAAAGTACAATAAATATTATCAATAAAAGCTCACGTAATGCCTTTCAGTTATTTCCACAGTTCTTTGTTTTTTTTCCGAAATGACGTCAGCTTGAAATGCACACAAATACTCTTGGAACTGCCCTCTCTCTACGCTAGTCGTTCGTCTTCGTTTTGGGGCTGCACCAATCACTGCTTGCTTTACTTGCTTGTCTTGGACTTGTCTTGTCTTGTTTTTTGGTCTATTTGGCGTTTGTTTATTTACATTGCGCTCCAAGTTTACACACACAAGTGTAGATGCAGCCAAGGGCTGTGTGCTTGTGTGTGTGTGTGCATGTGCAAGGCAGCTGCAGCTGCGCTCAGTTTGCTATTACAACGATCTTTGCTATGGGAATTGGAATTGGAATTTGAAATGCTTTGCGTCAAAATTGAATTGAAAACTTTTTACTGTAAATAATACAATTCGCTTTTGTATATTTCTTTTTGCCTCTCCCCTGCCCTAACATTGTCTGTGTCTGTGCCTGTGCTGTGTCCATCTGGGACGGGCTCCTGCTGCCCTACAGCAGCCGTCGCTGTCGCCATTCCATTACGATTTCCTTTTGCAGTCAACTTTCCGTTTATTCTTTTCGCTTTCGTTTGCTGTACATTTTGGGAAGAGAGCCGGCAGCAGCGACAACAACAACAACAACAACAACAACGACAACAAACGACAGACGACAGCCGAGAGAACTGCATGTTAGGGGTATTCGACTATTTTACATATTGCACATATATATTTATAGAATGCATTTGCATATTTTGTTGTTGTCGGGTTTTTGTGATTTTGTTGTTGTTTCTAATTGCGACTATGGCGATTGCCAAAATGCATTTGGGATTACAATTTGAATTGGTTTTTCGCTTATTGCCAGTGGCTAGTGGCAAGATTTTGTTATTATGAATCACAGAGGCTCAGAGCGTGCTGAATATGTCATTGTGGCTGTAAGTTTATCTGTGTGTGTGTGTCTGTGAGTATGTGTGTGTGTGATTGTGAACCAGAGGCAGGCTTTGGGGCAGCTGCACCCGCCGCTGTTAACATTGCTGCTGCCGTTGCTGCTGCCAGGGCCAGGTAAAGAATGGATAAATGTGAAGTGCCTGTGCCATTTACACGGGGCAACATTAAGAGGAATAAACAGGTTTTGCGTTTGGTCGAGATGCGAACGATGTGCGGTTGCCAAGATGCGGAGATGGCGAGAGATGGAGACGCAAGAAACCCGCAACTCGCAACAGCCAACAACAAATATTCGGTTGAAGCGTTACAAAAGGCAACCAAACTGCCAGCGACGACATATTGTACGAGCAGTTTTGATTTACGAGCAGGTAACCGTCCTAAGATGAGATGCTCTTCCAGCTGTAACACTTGCACTTGCAACGCTTTCGCTTAATAATAATATCGTGTCCAATTTTGTGGGACCCTTTTTTTTAAATTCATTTGCTTCAGATACAAATGTTTTCCCGTAAAAGCTTTGCTCGCTCAGCGATAGATAAATTTATTTGTATATGTGTGTGTGTATTTGTATCTGTGTGCACAAAACAAATTGAAGTTTTCAAGTACTTAATGGTAGTATTGATAGGAGTATTTTTTTTATGTGTTTCTTGTTGTATTTATTTAGAATTTGTTTGGTGCGCTGCACGCTTGTTTCGTACCCGTCGCGATGCTTTTCAAGCGAGAACTGAAAGTGTAGCGCGTGCTTGGATGCCAATTGGGAGCCGAAAGCGCGCAGCAACGAATGGAATGAAACATCGCTCTCACCACACTGTTGTTGCTATTGCTTTTGCTGCTGCTGCTGCTGCTGTCGCTGCCACTTCTTGGGGCTGCTTGCTGCTGTCGTAGGTAAACAATTTGTGTCGCTCACTTCTTTTCCTCGTTGCTTGTGGCGCCAAATTTATCTGACCGAGAGAGACAATCACATGGAGTATGAGTCCAAAAGATGCTCGCAATGTCACTGTCAATTGTTGTTGGTTTTGCTCTTGTTGAAGCCCTATACTGAATTAATACTCTACACACGCAATGTTGGGAGTTTTGAATTTGTCAGAGTATACTGAAATATTGGAAGATTTAATAGTATAACTAACTGTTGAATTTGTTACGTTATTTGTTTTTTTAAAAACAATACTAAATAATATAATTCGGGTTATGCATAAGAATATGGATATGTTAATGATAAATCACCGCTTTGGATATTGCTTAAAATACATTTTGGTTAATATACATATATGAAGGTAGTACGTTTTACTTTTGGTGGATAGCTCATACATTTTTTCTGGAATTTATAGTTGATTATTAAATTTTGATAGACTTCAGGAAGTCTTAAAGAGCTTGATTCACTTATTTGTTATCTGATATGATGCAGACAAGCTGACTAAGTTGAATAAATAGTTCGCAAGATTATTTTTTTATGATTTACTTGTTATCACGAAAGAACATGTACACATCATAGATGAGATCATTTCAATATTAATGGGGAAACAAAACATAATATTACTTTATTATTATTTCAGTTATTTTCATGGAATATAAATATTACAAATATATCGTTAAATTTATTTAAATGCATTTTCAAACAGTTGTTAAGATATATGCTATCGATATATCGATAAGAAATTTTGCAATAGGCCAAAAATTAGCAACACTAGCAGTTCGCAACACTGGATGTATTTAACACTACGCGAATCTTTGCTTACAAATTGTTTAATGGACGTGCCTTTAACAGAATTCACTGCGCTAGACTTGGAGCGCGAACTTTACGCTTATGGCTTGGAAACAGAGGGTACAAAGCAGGAGCGTTATGAACGCTTGTTGGCAGCTCGCCACACAATCAATCAGCCGCCATGGATGCCAAGAAGACCGGCAATCGCAAAGTGTGGAGCTCGCGTGCAGCTTGACGACTTTGCTGAGATTCGGGCCTTCAAGCAGTCTGAGTACGATCTATTGTCCAGCAAAGTACAATGGAGAATAGAGCGCGTTCGCAGGACCGACGATGGTGAGGGATTAGAGTACTTCCATCCTGATGTGCTTGCACGAATTGATCGTTCCAAGACGTATATGTTAAATATGGATGAATTCATAGTGCGACAAGAACCATATGTGCACAAGGTAAGCAAATTGAAATATGTTCATGACTATAAATGAATAAGTTGTAATATTTTGCAGATCTTTGTGGTTTTCATATGCCGAACTAATGGGCAAGAACATAATCTTTGTTATGCCAGAAGCATGGCTAAGCTGCGCAGCTGGGATGAGCATACGGAGGAATTCGAATGGCCAGTAAGTTAGCTATTTAATTATAACATTTGTTTTGCCAGGCACAACTGCATTTCATTCCTAAACTGTGCAGCTAATCACAAGTGAGAACATTGCTAGCGAGGATGCCCAATCTGGAGTATTACAGACAACTGTAAGTGATGATTCCATTTATCTGCTTTGCTCACAAGTAATTACACTTGCAGATCATTACACCCGACAATATTGCCAAAGCGTTGATTTCTATTTTAACGGAAATTAAAGACAAACGATTAAGTAACTATGTGGCCATCGTTTGTAACCAGGAGAAACTCGATTTGTCAGCTGCAACGCAGTTGGTCGAGGCCAGCGGACTTGAAATGTTGCCATGCATCGCAGACATACGCGATCTGCAGAGGCTGTTCAGGAACATGTTCTGCTCTGCCTGTGTGCGTTGCTCAATGCGCCTGGCGAATGAGATGTATACGAAGAGCACATACGAGGAGCAGCTGAGCAGGATCTGCAATAGCAACGCTACGAAGAATGTAAACGCTTTGCTGCCATTAGTCGACTATGTAAATCGTCTCTCAGGCATTTTACTCTCATTGTGGAACCACGAAGAGCACCGCGACAAGCCCATCTCGTTGCTGGGATTGAATAACAAAATGCTCAAGATATATGCGAGTCATGTGAAGAGAGAATTGCCACCAATCACATTTGAGGACTGTGCAGCCGGTGCTGGTCTCTTGCAGTTGATCGTCTTTGACGCCCTGTGGTGCCTCTCGCCAGAGCCTGAACCTGAAGAGATACTATACGCAAATTCAATTCCTTTTCAAGCTGGCAAACAGAGCTGAACAAACATAAATTGATAAAGCAATTAGTTAAGTTTGTCATACTATATTTATTATTTGGAACATTGAATTCAGTACAAATTGTAATATACTTTATGTGTTAAGCATTGCGAGGCACATTTGTATAAATATCGTAATATAGGCCAAGTCACTGTAAACACGGTTAACTGCGCTGTTGTTGTGCACCATGCTGGCTGTGAATACATGAGATCTCTGCGTGATCTCGTTGTCAAACACCTCCTCCGTGACATCATACTGCAGCTCCGATTCCGTTGAATAATTGGGCAGCTCAACTGTGAAATTGATCAGGTAAATGACTATAGCACAGAGCAGACTTGACTTACCTTCGCCTCCAGTTGCGAATCGCACAATCTTGCTGTTATCACTCCAGCCAAAGCTGTTCCTGGCCAGCACGGAGACCTCAAAGAGGCTGGCAGGCTGCAGGCCATGTAGCGTATATGAAGTGATGTAAATTGGACCTGAGATTGTAGAATTATGTTAATTGAGTTGCGACATATGCAAAATATTATTAAGATATAAATATATAAACAAATGAATTGTCAACATCATTAGTATCTTAAGAGGGGAATCTTGTTTATATCTATTCTTTATTTGTTTATATATTTAGTGCGTATTGCTGACAAATACGTGGACTCACCAATGGTCACTTGAGCTGGAATCGTTAGCTCTGTCCAATTGCTTCTAACGGGCTTCGATATATTTGCTTCATAAATTTATACAAATATTTAAACATTTTACTTTAGTTTAAGCTTTTGTTTGCTATTACAAACCTGATGGAATCTGTCGAAACTTGAGCTTAAACTCCATAATGGGCAGCATACTCTCTGTCTGCCAGACGAGCACATGCGACGTGGAGCTCTGAGTGCCAGGATTGATTTTGAACACACAAGGCATGGGGCGTCCTGTTAGCTCGACGGTGGCGCTCTTGAAGCCAATGGAGTTGCTGGCCCGGCACTCGTACTGTCCCATATCGGAATCACGCACCTTTCTCACAATTAGCATGTGCTTGATGAGACTGACATAGCTATCCTGGGCATGGCTGACACGCAGTTCCGTCTCCTGGCTGTTGATCTGGGCACCCATTTGCACGGGCACGCCGTGATGGAACCACTGCAGCGTGGCCATTGGTGCTGACTCCACAATGCACTCCAGCTGGGCGCGATCTCCCACTCGGGTGTACACCACAGATTGGGACAGCGATACCTCGGGTGCAACTATATATGGACAGGAATAGAGATGTTAGGGATAGTCCAATTGATTGTTAGGTAAACTTACAGAGCACATGCAGATAGACGCCTGCCACAGCTGGTTGTCCCACTCCATTGACGGCCAAACACTCGATCAATCCTGCCATGTTCCTTGACTTGATCTCAAAGATGTGACTCTGACGATTGGCCGCATTGCTGTATTGATCCAGTGTGTTGCCGTTGAGCCGCCAACTGATTGCCGGCAGGGGCACTCCCTTGGCCAGGCAGACCACCTCAAAGGTGGCGCCAATGGCTAGCTCTAGGATGCCGCTGGGTTCAGTGACCACACTAGGCGCATACTGCACCTCAATCGCATGCATTTGCACGGCCTGATTGCTGTTCGACATGATCTCGCAGTAGTAGTCTCCCGTATCCTCCGCCTTCACATTGGACACCTGCAAGCTGCCATTCGGCCAGAGCACAATGCGATCCGATGATATTACCTCCGGATGCCGTGAGTCCACCAGCGGCACATCATCTCTATGCCAGCGCACATACTGAATTGGAGCTACAAATGGAGTGGGTCATAGGTAAGCACAGGTTAGTTAACATATAAATGTCCAGAATTAACTTAAACTGACAAAATATACTTTGTATCTATTAGATACTTTTTAATTTGAATCAAAAGAAGAAAGTTACTTATGTTTATATCAGATATCTAATTAGGTTTTAATGATATATATAATAAATAATAATAATGTAAGTATTTTACAACATATACTTATGTATCTATCAGATACTTTTTAATTTAAATGTAATATATTCGTTCCGAAAGCAAATATAACGATATATACTTTTATATACATCAGATAACTAATTGGATTTTAATGGAATTTTTCATTTATCTGGATGATTTTTAGCAAAAATCCTCATACTCAGTCATTAAATACTTATGCAGCTATCAGATATATTCTGATTTTATTAGTTTATAGTGAAATAACATTGAATTTCGATTTTTTAAGGCTTTAATTATGTCAAGTAGTCAAAAGATACTTTTGTCTCCTCCTATTTAATTAAATATAATTATTGTTTAATTATCTAAGTCACTAAAACTTCTCAATAGATATAAATGCGTCTTTCAGTTACTTGTTTAATTAAATTCTTTGGTGTTTAGTTATCGCTGCTCACTTAAATAAAATATTATATATTTTCTAGCCATATAAACCTTGGCTTGTCTGTTGCTGGCAACTTGAGCTAGAGATTTGCTGTCAACAACTCTTTGATGAGGGATATACATACTATAAGCCCTTATACAACAAACTTAAGACATTAAATTAATGAAATCCGTTTAATAGCATGTTTCTATTGTGAAAAATTGAGCAAAGAGAGAGAAGAAAATGCATTGTGATGAACGAATTTCCTTGGCTGGCCATTGTGAAGTCATTCCAGGGGCCGTAATATCAATCAACTTATAGAGTCGAATTAAATGGCATTGTTCGGCACCAATTGCCCCTGTGGAGACAGCACAAAGGCGCACTTTCAAGGCTCATCTAATTCACATTTAAATATATAGTATATATATCTTATTTTAGATACACTACAATCGAATGTATCTTAGTGTTAAGTCATCAACTTTGGCGTAATTAGTTGTTGTTAATTAATAGCGCTTACTGTCCAATTGGCAGGGCAGCAGGACGGTATCGTTTTCGTAGGTTTTGATGGTTGTGGGAATACTCTTAAATTTCTGATTGTTCTCAAGATCATTGTTGAAATTCAATTGGGCATTGATCACATTCAAATTCAGCATTAGCAGCAGCGTTATTAACAGATCATTTGAGTACTTTCTCGCACACATCTTGTTGCAGGCACTTGAGTTTAAATTAAATTAGACAGATTATAGAGGGATGCTGCGATTTTCAAATGCGCGTAATCGAATGAATCTATTACAAGTACTGAATTCTCCCCGTATACGACGCGTGTCACAATTGAAACTGTTCCGGCGCGTTTGCAGTTGCGAGTTCAACTGATCGCTTGAGCTGCCGATGTGGATCTGTTGCATGTGAGCAGCGGCCTCAGAGACGGCAGAGTTCCCTAACGACGCACTTGCGACGAGCTTAGCAGAGGCAGAGCGGAGTCGGAGGCAGTGGCAGTCGACTCTGCCGAGAAGATGGAGACGTAGACGTAGGCAGCTCAGTGACAGTGACAGAGGCGTCGTTGGGCGACAGCTCAAAATGCCACTTGCTCTGTCTTGAATGCCGGTTGATTAGCAGCCTTTAATGTTCGGCAACGGAACGACGCATTGTTGTGTTGAATTTTAGCCACATATGTATATCTATAAGTACATAATACATACATAATATAAGTATCTACAGATGCAACAGAGCGTCCCCAGCGTCCACAACTTACCACGTCCCAACCCTGTCCATTTGCATGGGCCACGCATCGCTAGTTTTCAAACATTGTGATTCTGATTCAGAATCAAATTCAGATGCTGCTATTCGCTGTTCATTCTGATCTATAACATTCTCCGCTTCAGAGAACGTGCTTCTGTTGCATATTTTGAGATAAAATGTCATTGTGCCACAATGGGAAATATGCATGCATATGTGGCCACTATTGCCTGCCTCCCTCCTCCTTCTCCTCCTCCTTCTCCTCATTATCATCGGATCAGGCACATTCACATGTGAGTCCACTCATCTGAGGTGTTGACTGCCGTACATCGCTTCCGAGCAGCAACTCCACTGTCCCATTCGGGCCAAACATTCAGTCCCCTATGTGCCAACAACGAAGTTACCATTGTGTATTGAATGCAAAGATCTGAACATAAAGCATTTACCGGAAGTGCAACTACATATACAATATTGCATATTATTCGTATAAATTGTTGCATAATAGTTGTATTCTGTCTGCAGTTCCTCTTGCCAGTCTTATTATTTCCTTTTACAGTTGTAGAATTCTTTTTATGTCGTTTTTTATGCTTTCATCTTGCAACTTAATCAAAATATTATGCTTACTCTGCGAGCAAATATAACTTTCTTTAATTGTGCTTTGTTCATTTGTTGTTTACTTATAATTTCACTTAGTTTTAAAATAAGAAGACTTACTTTATGTGAAAGCAGCCATTTTTAACTGAAATTAAAGTAGATTATATTGTTTGAAAAACTTGAACTAAATCAGATTTCATATATTAAATAATTACATTTGACGTTTCAGTTATAATAAAAAGGATTGAAAGGTTTAATCATAATATAATCAATTAAAATTGCATTTTATATTACCTGCTTAAAATTATTTGTTAAAATTGAGTGCAACCACCCTGTCTATGTATATATATATACAGTGGCTTACAGCTAATTTAAGCGGCTGTGTGAACTGAACCATAAAAGATAGCAAAATACTATTTATTTAAGTTATTAGATAAGGTTTGAAAGCCTTAATCATATTGTAATCAATTAATATTGCAATTCACATTACTTGGCATCTATTAGATTATGTATTAAAATGGAGTGCAACCACCCTGTCTACATATATATATAGTATACAGTGGCTCCCAGCATATTTCAATCAGCAGCTAAATAAAACTGTTGAGCAACTATAAATGCATAAATATGTTTCAACTATTTTAATCTAAAAAACCAACTAAAATAATGTCAGCGTATTTTAACCAAATGTTTTTCTGCTGAGCTAGAGTCCGTTACTTTGCGCTATAACGGTTAATTCTTTTCCTATGCTTTCTTCGTAACATTCGCAATGCATTGATGTTCAATTGAACAGTGTAACTATTAAATTAACTAATTTGAAAAACACATCAGCGACATTATTAAAATCTCATAAATCATCTTCTATGATTTCTATGACATTGTGTAAATAGGGGCAACACAAATTTACTAATCGTTTATCAAGTAAAATGTTCCTTCTAAGACTTTATTAGATGTCATCGAATTGATAGTTGTTAAATCCGTTGAAACCATGTCGTAATTTATATATGTATGTATAACTTCTCAATTCGATTGTGACCTTTACAATATGCTTGGCAACTCCCTGCCAAACAGATCTTTGAAATACGATCACATTCAATTAAAAGACAATTTCATCGAATTAATTTAATTACAGTTGGATATGTACTCAAAGGGGGAGGGGGGCCCCCAACAGCTGCGCAAACAAACTGCAAACCAATTAAAAGAAGTGTCCGTAGAGAGAGACATAGAAAGAGAATGAGAGACTTAAGTCGAGTCCATCATCTCATCGTGGTACAGTTGAGCAATTAAGTTGATGAGAGTCTGGACATGGAACTGAAATGTTGCTCAACACTTTGGGGGACCAATGGTTGTTTGAGTATATTATAGTATTTATTATTACATTTAAATTGATATCTTTTAAATTTAATACAGCGTTCAATGCTTACAACCGACGCATTATAATTAATGTATTTTATTATTAAGTTTTATGGGGGGAATCAACGTTTGATAGAAGTACGTTATGTCTGGTATGCATGTATGTCTTAAGTAATTACTTATTTAGAGAGAGAGAGAGAAAGAGTGAGATAGGGATAGATAGATTATACAGCAACTAATACACTTTTGAACTTAACGCTAAATGAAATTACAAAAGATTTGTGAACCTTAAACTATTTATAATAACAATAATATTACAAGTGTATGAGTTTTGTTGTGGTTGTTGTTTGTTAAATTCAGTAAAATTCAGCTAATCGTTGATCATAAATAATTCACACACACACACACACACACACATATATATATATATATATATATATATATATATCCAACATATAGTTTATCAACCGATGACAAATTTTGTGCATCTTCGTTTCATAATCAGGAGTCTCAAAAGATCTCCGACAATTGATTGAACTGCTTGATTTTGATTGATCATCAATCATTGAATAAGAATGAACGTACATGGTCTTCTATCAGTACAAAGCGATATATTCGTAAACATAATACAATTTGTAAACTATGCCTATAGGTGATTCATTTGCATACTGCTAAAAATGGAGCATTAACAAACATTCCTCCCTCCATTCTGATTCTCCTGCTTCTCCACAATCGTCACATCAATCGTTCGTACGTTTAATTACTCGCAACACCAACACTAAACTAGGTAAAGATAAAGAACGTCATTAATTGAACGGTGGTGGCTCAGCTAGATGAGGCCACGCTTCTTTTTGTAGTCTTCCAGGTTCAGCGAACGCTTGGACACCGTTTCGGTTGGTTTGTTCGCCGGCTTGGGTAGCGAATTGGCGCTGTTTACTGCAATTAGTTGAGATGAGTATGTTATTAAATGGCTAACTGCAAGTGTAGATCAAAGCCAATGAAGCTTACCTGGTAGCGGAACATCCAGATCAATGTCAAAGTCGTGCAGCGAATACAAACTGTAGTCCTTGCTGTCTGTGGGCTTCGCATTGGACGTGCTCGTTTCATTCTTCTTTTTGCCTGGCGGTGGCGGCGGTAATGGTGCTGGCAATACATCATCCTCATCCTTCTTTCCCCCTTGAAGCCCATGCGGGGCTGTGTGATGCGTCTCGTAAATGGATCCGAGATCTTCAGGCCTTTGTTGGCACGCGCCTCTTCCATAATGGCCTTCTCCGCATCCTCCACGTTCCGTTTACGGTTGCGATCGTTAATATAGGATATCAAATTGAGACTGTGCGAACGTCTCTTGTCTAGTTCGGAGGCGCGACTCTCGAGCTGGTCAATTTGTTGGCCCAGATCGTTGGCAATGTCGTAGTCGCCGCGCAGCATGGCCGCGTCACGCTCCTTCATGAGGCAGGTCTTCTTCATGGCATAGTTGGTGGGACGATTGCGGAAGCGATTCTTCTCCTCCACAATCTTGTCCACATCCTCATCCTTAAACTCATAGTTCAGAGCTTTCTTAATGTCATTCTGTTTGATGTCGATCAGATCTATTGTTGGCATCGGTACATGCTGCTGCTGGCAGACTTCGTACCATTTGTTAAACTCGGTTTCAGTAAATTCCTGATTCGATATGAATTCCAGTCGAAAGACCCGCTCCTGTGTGCCATGCTTCAGCCGGAGGCCGCGATTAGTACGTGTTGTGCCTAGTGTGTAAATCTTGCCCGTCTCCACAACGCCAACAATCTCAGCTACACGATAGACGGGCTTCTGGCCATTGTTGCCAATGCTGATGCGCACAAAGCAGTTGACGACCGTGCTCTCAAATATGGGAAGATTGACGAAACGCTCCATTTTGAAGCGGGAGAGTCGCAGCTTGTTGAGATCGTCACGGTTGGTTATAAACACTGGACTCTTCGTGGCTTTCTCATCGTCTTCCGACTCGCTGGAGGCCTTGCTGCTGTTTGAACGTGATCGTTTTCCCACTGGCTTCTCATCGTCATCCCAGTCGCTGCTGCCCGAGTCGTCTGAGTAAATCTCGGATGCTTTCAGCTTCACTGCCGATTTACAGCCAGAGACGCTCTCTAGTTCCTCTTTTTCATCATCACGGTCGCGTTCCGCTTGTCGTTTGGCTTCTTCCTCCTCTGCAAGGCAAATGGATTATAGATTTTACTATAAGAATTGTGAGAATTCTTACCTCGTTTGGCTTTTCCCTCTCGTTTGGCCTTGAGCATGGCCATTGCGTTGCTTCGCTTGTCGTCGGTTTTATTCGCCTCGACATTCTTCTTGCGCTCCTTGGAGCGCTCTTTGTGATCAAAGTAATCGGATATTCCGCTGCCGCTTTGCTCCTCGCCACTTTTCTCTGCGCTGCTGCTTGTTGCACCTGAGCCAGTGGCTGATGTTGATGGGCCGTCGCGGATTGATGGCATGGGCGAGGGACTCTTGGCCGAAGCACGTGCTTCGATTGCGTTGATCTTGCTGGCATCAAGATCAGCTGTGGTTGTAACTGGCATGGGTGGTGCCATATCCTTTATTTTCTTACTCCGCTTCTCCTTTTTCGATTTCTTTTTGGCACGCTCTCCTTTAGTCTTTGATTTTTCGTTCTTTTCGCCACGACGGGCCAGTTTAAGCTTTCTTTCGATCTCCCATCTGGTACGCATTATGTCGCGTTGTTCGATTCGCTTGAAGATCTCAGTTTCACGCTCCTTTTCTGACAATCCATTGAGCCTCTTGCGATCCTCCTCGTCACCCATCAGATCGTCATCGTAGCCATCGTCAAACTCCGAATCAGAGCTTGATGATGAAGAACTGGACGAATCCGATCCAGAACCAGATGATGAGCTTGACTTTGATTTGGATTTGTCATTGTCAGAGTCACTGTCAGACACTTCTCCCTCTTCCTGTTCACTCAGATTGTCTGGTTTCTTTTGTTCTGGCTCAGCGCGTTTCTCAACGGGCGCAGCCGCCTCATCTTGGCTATCGTCATCCCAGTTTTCCTCCGAGGAGCTTGAGTCTCTGTTTGCTTTCTTCTGGCGCTTCTTCTTTGAGGCTGGCGCGCTCGATTTGTTGTTTGCCCAGTCGGAGTCGGAGTCTGACTTTGAGTTTGCTCCTTTTGTGACATTGCTTGGCTTCTTCCTCTTCCTGGCCAGCGATAATAAGTCCTGTGTGCAAATAATTATGGATTTTTACATTGCGTCAATCATCCCTATGCATTAGCGGCTACATGCAAGGGCGTCATGTCTATTTAATGCGCAATACTTACCGATTCCAAATTGGTATCTGCGTCGCTATCACTATCGCTCGAATTTGAGTCGATTAGAGACTGCGTTCGACGTTTTCCCATTGTAATTAAGTAAAAATTGTGCCAAACAACAAAGTTAACCTGCAAACAGTGTGAAAATAAATAACTAACATATATATATATACAGAGACTCAAGCTTAACATGTTGCTGAACTGTTATTAACAGTGAGCAATATAGTTTACCCGGGAAAAGTGAATTTGGTGGAGTAAAAAATTAACAGCTGATTGAGACTCTGGGTAAAATGTGTTAGTATTAGTTATCCCGAAAATACTAATTAATATAATCAAAAATACATTAAATAATGAAGAAATTTGAAGCAAATATCTGTTAACTGTTTTTATTTTAGTTACTTTAATGTTGCTTAACAGAATAATAACAGAACACAGTTGCTTTTGCTAATATAATCGATTAATAAATGAATACATCTTTGTTTGTGTTAAAGGGATGGAAAAAATAGAGATATGGCGGTATACGATTGTTATTTCAATAAGAGCAGTTGTTAAGAAGCTAGCTGCTATGAAACGATAACGATTTTTTAAATTTGCTTACTTTCTATGCACTTTTCATTTGCTTACGATTAAACCCGAAGATTATAATTTAATTGCTAATTTCATGATTATCCATGTGCAGATACTCCGTCAAATTGAATTAATAATCGAATCAAGCACCCTAATGACTTTAATCATCTTTCTGCTCTAATAAATAAATGCGCTTTCGTTCAAGTTCAACTGCAAATTTAAGTTTTGCATATAACAAATTCATTTTCACTATTGCAGAATGCGCTGTGAAGCGCAACAACGAATCACACTTAAAGTTAAACTGAGCAAAGAAAGAATAAAGAAAAAACAGCCGACTATTGAGTTCTCTTAAATTTCTTACAAATTCGATTAGAATTTTCGGCAAGTCGAACATGGAGATACTTCAAATAGAGTCCGGAAATGGTTTACTTAATGCGTAACACATTTCGTGACAAAATGCAAATACTTACAAGTAAGGGCATATGAAGACAAGTTAGAGAATATGCTCCAGCGCAATGCAAACACAGAAGCAGCAGCATCAACTTGGTGGAACTGAACGGAATTTAGACGGAGTGAAATATTTGAAATGCAAATTTGGTTGCAACAGTGGGAAGCACAAAGGGACGACAACAATTTAGCATGTTCTATGTTCAAGAAGAAAGTCGTAACTTTCGACTGTGATAACTTTTTAATCTGAGGCTGACTTTATAAACAATATACATATCATGAGATAAGGCAGAGTTGAACACACAATGCTAGCAAACGAAACAAGAACAATTGGAACGGTAATAACCAGAAATCATTTATTTATTTGGCATACAAATTTTTAACTAAATTAAGCGCACCTGCATCGTACGAATAAGTTCAATCAATATTAATTAAAATGCAGGCATATTCCCTTAGGGGCTTTTCCCGTTCCTGACGTTTTGCATGGGTGCTTCTGTTCTGTTCTGCTCTGTTCTGTGTGTGGCGGTTTTTACTCGTAAGGGTGTTTGGCTGTGCGGGGTGAGGGGCAGTCTGAACCGAGTTTCATAATTCGACTTAAATGCTACGAGGCAATTTGCAGTAGCAACAACAAACAACATGAACAAAGTGCACATTCCTGCCGCTACAACGGCAACGGCAACAGCAACGGCAACGGCAACTGCTGCGGCTGCTGTTGCTATTGCTATTGCTGCATTATTACAACTACAAAAACAAAAACAAATACAAAAACAACAATAACGATAATAACATGCGTTAGAAGGAAAACCATCCACTCGCACTTGCACCGCAACCCCGCTTTGGCCAACCACCACCTACACATAAGAGAGAGCGCGACTATTGCGAGACAGAGCTATAGAGAGAAAATTATATGAAATTTGCTCAAAGCTCTAAGCACAACTTCTACTTTACTTTTGTTGTCGCATGCGCATTCATAACAGGGTAGGCTGAGCTTTTCTGCGACTAATTCGCTTCGTTTGCCATTTTTGGGTGGTTGCCATTCAAAGCCCAGCGCGCTGTTGCGTCGCATTTAATGTTTGAGCTTCGGTTTTTGTTGTAACTGACCAAAACGGGGGAGAGTGAATGAAGGTGTGCGAACAGCACTGAGAGAGTGAGAGTGCGAGAAAAACAGTAAGCATTGCGAGAGCGCACTCTTGCAAAGCTTTGTTTGTTGTTGATGTAATAAACAGTAATTCTACTTTCCAAAGTTCAATTGAGAAATTCTCCGGTGAGCGTGCGTCTTTTTGCCAGTTTAACGAAAGACGTTCGCGAGTGCGGTAACGGTAAACCTAATATATACTAACGAAAAACACAAACAAATCCCGTTGTCTATTGCCCGCCGCGAGGGTGGAAAATAAAAACATTGCATCAGCATAAAATTTGTTTGCAAATGTGTACAACTTTGCTAAGCGCTTAAAAACTACTTAGTTAGCTTATGCTTACATATATAGAAATACTTTATGTAAGTGTATTAAAGGATAATAATAAGGTAGTGTATTTCAGTGCGATTTGCGAAAAGTACTAATAATCTTAAAAAACATAACAAAACCTAATTCAAACGAATGTGTAACTTTAACACGCCGTGTTGCGCCTTTACCCAAGGGTGAATTGCGAACGTGAACGTGAACGGGACAGTGTACTTGCTACCCTCGCACTCCCCCATTGTGTAAACTTCAACTTTCAAACCGAATCACATAGAGGAAAAACAAGCGCAGAGTTTTAGTTTTTATTCGCACAACCATTTGCTCAGTGCCACAGAGCAAAGCCGCGGGTGTGTCGGCCACGGATACGAACACGGACACGGGCACGGACACGGACACGGACAGGGAGACAGACACGGAGCCTGACTGACAGTAGCTAGAGACTACAGCAGCAGCAGCAGCAGGAGTAGGTGCTGTAGGAATAGTAGCAGTAGGAGTAGGAGTAGCTGCAGTTGCCACGGGACCATTTCGTTTTTGTTCTCGCCGTGTTAATTTGTCGTGAATTTACAGCAGCAGCAACAGTGAAAAACAACTGCGAAGAGCAAGTTTCCAAAAACGAAAAAAAAGGAGAGTAAAGGAGAAAGAGTTATTCGCTGCCAGCAGCTGAAACTGTTATGAGGTGAGTGCGTTTTTTCAGATAACGTTTGTACGCTTTTAATCATATTTTGTAAATTTAATTTAATAAATAAAAAATTGGTATTGCAATGGATTATATTGTCAAGCTTTATGCAAGTAAACAAGTCAATGGCTGATTAATAAGCCTTTTAATTGGCTTATTTTGTTTGTTTATTATGCGTATTCATGACATACATATGCTCGTGTTTATTTTATTACGATTGTACTTTAAAAATCTATAATAAATAAGCGTATTGTTTTCGAAATAACCCAAACCGTTCGCTCAGTGTAACGACGGTGTCATAAGAGAGAAAAAATGAGCAACTGCAGCATAGAATATATAGTTAAGCGCTTGAGAGTAAACAATAGCTGGAGAGTGTCACTTTATATTAAGGGTCGTCCTGTCGTCCTTTCGTCCTGCCAAAATCCAATGCGTATATCCAAATTTCAATTGAAATCAGAGTTCAGCAGGCCCACACGCACACACACACACACACACACATATATGCAAAGTTGGCAGTCACTAACTAAACAAAAGAAGGCAATTCGGAAGAGCTTAAAATGCGTTTTGTCAACATTAACAGAGGTCCGTGTCTACACACATATGTATACATATTTATATATATAGATATATACATACATATATATATATTTATATATATATATACGTGAGTGGGTGTTGGATCAGGGGCAGTGAGATAAGTGTCATGTGTGTGCGTAAAGGGGAATGATTAATGCTGCAGAAATTGCTTTCGAATTGCCGCCAACACAAGAGCAGCAGCAGCAGCAGCAGAAGCAGAAACAGCAGCAGAAGCAGAAGCAGCAGCAGCAGCAGCATAAGCAGCAACAATGGTGGATGGCATTGTGGACTTTGTGGATGTTAACGTGTGGACTGGAATATGCACAAGGCGATGCCGCTGTGTTTGCCGCCTGTTGCCGCCAACCCTCAAGGACAGCGTGTTGCTTCGCAGGGTTGGGCGAAACAACCCTCGTCTTGAGGCAGCAAACTGCAGCAAAGATGAATAATGCAAATACAAGTCGCATCTGATATGCGTGTGCATACAAAAGGGAGGTTCTAGCTTTAGTTGAGTAACGGTAACTGGTGCAGTCTCTAGCAGGTTTCTGCCTCGGCAGGCTTAAGTGCATTATCCATGAGTGAGTTGCACTGCAGCGTAGCTTAACCCTCAAAATAATTGCTTCCAACTTGCATCTTGCACCTTGCTACGTTACGCCTTCCTCATCTTCCACTGCCACACATTGTTCGGCCTTCTCACAGTTTAGTCAGCTAGTCCTTGACTTAACATGACAACCCTACCCTAACTGCCGCAAAGTCTCTCAGTCAAGTCGTACATGCTGTGATCAATCATTATGTGTTTGCCCACCCCCCGCCGCCCAATTTGTTTGTGCAACTTACTGCTATTCATGAAGTGACAAGGAATTTAATATTTTGCTTTTCAATTGACAGCAACATTTCAAATATCATTTCCTTTCATTGACTCCGCAGGGCCATCGTAGTCAATAAATACATCAAGTGTCACTAATGATAAATTAACAAACTACTTGACTTCTATTTGACACTTTTGCAGAACATAATTAGGTTTATGCAATTTTAATTAATCATATTTGTTATTTACTTGTCTGGAAAATTTGCTGAAAATGAAAATATCTGAAATACATTAAATTATATAAAATTTACATTTGCTATATAACTTTAAATTAATTTAAATCATAATATTGCAAGCAGTTGTTTTTTTTTTTATCTTTAATTGCAAATGTTTTCCAAGAACTTTAATGGAAAGTTCTTAAAAAGAAATAAACTAATTAAATTTGATGATTAATTAGGTTTTTACAAGTTAATGTTAGCTAAAGACAAACTAAGTAGAAAGTAGAACTAACTCTCAAGATGATTTATTTATTCTTATTTTATGCAAATGCAACTCAAGTAGGAACAAGCTACATTTCTATAGACTTCTCTATACATTCTCCATTCATTCAATAATCCATCCTTGTTATAAGTATAAATAAATTGAAGAGTCCTTAGCTGATTGCTGATTGGCAGAACAAGTACGAAAACTGTAATAAAACTATAATAAGACATAATAAGTTGGGGGTCCGAATGGGTCTTTGGCTTATACGTATTATAGTATTATAGCCATATTTAATTATAAATATTGGCAAGCACTTGTTATGAAGATATCAGATGTTAGAACCTCTTCCGGTTCCTGTTCAATCTAACCTGATTAGCAGCTTTGTCTTGCGACAGCCGCTTCCTCTACGAGGGTTTGGCTGCGACTCTGGCGTTTGCCACTTCCATTTCCACATCCATTTCCACGCCGGTCACGTCGCGCTGTTCCAGCTAAATTAGATTGCGTGCAGAATGTGGGCGCGCTGCTTGGCAGGTGCAAACTGCGGCGTCGCAACGACGACAGCAGTGTGGATCTGTGTGTGTAGGAGGGTGCAGCGTATGCTGATAGGTCAGCTTTGGTTCTGGCTTTGGTTCTGCTCCTAGCATTGCGTGTGCAGCTATTGACAGGTGGGCGGACAACGCGGGCGTTGTTGCGTTGCTGTGTTGCCTTGTTGCCGCGTTGTTGCGTTGCCGCGAAAACTTATGCACAGCAACTAATCTCTTTAGTGCAATTAATTATGTGCCGGCGCCATTTTGTTAACCAGGCCAACTCATATAACGTCAGAGCGTTTCCAAGGCGTTTCTTTTCATTCACTCATTCAGCCGTTTCTTTGCCCCGCCTGCCGCCTGCCTGCTTTGCCTATTTCGCCTCTTTGTCGGCTGCCGCATGACCAAGCTGTTTTTAGCTGTTCCGCAAAACTTTATCCTTTCGTCCTGCCTGATAAGCCAACCACAAAAACCCGTTTCACGCAACTTTTCCATGCCCATAGATTACTCATCGTCCGCCCGCCCGTTGGAGCTGAATACAAGCAACTTTGTGCCCACTTTTCAAGCTCTTTAATCAGGCAAAAAATAAAAAAAAAAATATAAAAAACCATTTTATATACTTGTATATTGAGAAAACTGTAAACACTAAAGCCAACCAAATAGCAATTGTGGCTTTGGTTTTTATTAACTTGTTTCCAGTGCAAATATTTCTCATGCTATGCGAAGATATTTACTTGAGTCATGACTATATCTTTAATTGACTCATTATTGAGCTTCCTTCTGAATGGAAAAGCAAGTCAAAAGATTACAACTAAACTGAGTTACATTCAGACAGACTTGCTTGACTCTGCAGTCATTTGCTTTGCCAATTAGCATACATGCTTATGTACTTACAAAGTAAGTGCAAATTTCATGAGTTCAAAGAGAAAAAAACCAAAGTTTTCCGATGCTGACACAGAGTTTTGGGATTAAGTCTTGGGAAACTGAGAAATGCAGAATGTGCAACCACAAAACAGCAGCAGAAGCAGAAGCAGAAGCAGAGAGAAGCGCCAACTTACCACTAATGAAATGAAAGACATGGAAATGTCGAGGACATACAGGGATATAAATTAAAGGCAAGCAGCGCATTCATATACCCTGTAAACAAGTTGAGGTGTCTAAAATACTAAAGGGAATTCTCTAAAAAGTAGTTATACTTACCTTTCTTATATGAAATACATTCATATACAAATATTACGCATACGCCACGTTGTTCCAAGTTGTTGCTTAGTTGAATGATAATTGGCAGCTTAGAGTGTGGGCCTGCATTACTTATTTCATTGATTAATAAATGCAACTAATATAATATTATATAATAAAGCGTAGTGTGTCATTAAATTATTACGTATACGACGCGTTGTGCGCCAATATACTCAGTACTTAATTCTTGATGGGAACTTGCACACATTTGAATGTGGGCTGCGTAATTGCAAAGCTTGTTTCAGGCCAATTAAGCGCAAATTGTATTATAAAACTTGGCATACTTGCTACGCCCACGCAGTTGCCACGCTTCCAATTTCAATTTCAATTTCAAGTGCAATTTCAATTTCAATTTGAGTTTCAATGTCAGTCAGTTGGTCGCTCTGTCACTTAGTCAGCGTCCGAGGGAAGCTGTTAAGTGATGCAGGGGGATTAAAAACAAATCAGAACAAATATATAGAACTGGACCAAGACCAGACCAAGACTGCGACTTCTTCACTCAGTCTTCACGTAAGTGAATGAAAATGAAAATGAAAAAGTGCTGGTGGCACACAAGTTACGTGATGCGAATACCAAAAACTTAACTGGCAACGTGTGACATGACCAGCGGGCAACGGACGAGTGAGAATGACAACTACTGAAGGGGGGCGAGTGGTTGAGTGGTGCTGGGTGGTTGTTCACTGAATGTCCAAATGCGACGGTGACTGGTCAACGCCTCGAACCATGCGGAGCCACACTAGCAACAATAAATCGCTGAGCAAATTAAATAATTTGTATTGCTGCTATTGTTGGTTTCCCTCCCAGTCCCCTCCCCTCCCCCTTACCCTCCCCTTTCCCCTTCCCCACCACATCCCACTCTATCTATCTTTAGCTACCTCCCCCCTGTTCAACTTGCAAGTATACATAAATAAATGAGCTTTGTCTGACAATCGCATATTTTGCTGTTTGTTCGTTGTCAAGCAAAGACCTCAAATTAATTAAATTGTCTGTCTGCGCGGTGAGGGAAACGGGGACCATCATCAGGCCAGGTCAAGTGCCAAAAATATA
The DNA here is from genome assembly GCA_018901825.1 of Drosophila funebris. Lineage (NCBI taxonomy): Eukaryota > Metazoa > Arthropoda > Insecta > Diptera > Drosophilidae > Drosophila > Drosophila funebris. The sequence continues at coordinate 5,970,419 of JAEIFK010000682.1, forward strand.
CAAATATAACTGAAAATTAAATTCAAAACGTTGGTAAAAATGTCATAAATATTAAAGTAGATTTCCCTTGCTACTAACTGAGATTATTTTTTGGGGCCCGTTTGCCTTTAATGAGCTAGCCAGCTCTGGCTTTGCTTTCTCTCTGCCTGTTATCGTCTTTGGGGGCCAAAGGTCACATGGCCAACAAGCGGAAAAATGTCTAATTAAACATTTAATTAAAAATCATAAAAATAAAAACAATTTCAATGCCAGTTGCTCTGTGCATTGCATAAGCTGCGCCTATTTCGAGCTAGATTTTGTAAGCAATTCATAAAAGATATTATTAATGTAATGCTTGAACAGTGAGCAACAAAAGTACATAGATAAACAAGCGCAGCAGTTGAGCGTATGCGACAGCAGAGTACCCTGCATTAGTCTTTATACAAAGTTGATGATATATATATGCATGTATGTATGTACAGAGTAGACCGTAGCTTAAATAAATCAAGAGCGCAGATAATATATAACGGTTCAACTAACGCGCTTTAGTTTCTCTTGAAAGAGATCACATATGATGAATGTGTGTATACAGAGTAGACCGTAGCTTAAATAAAACAAGAGCGCAGATAATATATAACGGTCCAACTAACGAGCTTTAGTTTCTCTTGAAAGAGATCACATATGATGCTTGTTAGCTCAAGAGAAACTTGACGAAATTGCGTGCAAAAGGGAAACAGAGCAAAGCAACAACACATGAACACATACATATGAGCTTGCACACATGCATATGATGATTATTATGTATGTATGTATGTATATGATTAGTACATATGTACTCATCAATCGACTTGCCAGCTCATGCCAGCTAATTCTCAAGAAAAAATATACCTGCCTTAACTATGCCTGCTACCGGGTATAATATGCATATAATTGTATATATAACTAATCTAATTATATGTAGCTATACATATATATTAGCCGAAATACTTGCAAATGAATTGCACAATTTATGGAGCTCTCAATTTGATAACATTATGGCTCCATGAATCATTTGGGATGTTATGGAGCTTAAGCACCGTGACATGCTCAATATGCATAGAATTGAATAGAAATCGAAATAGAAATAGAAATAGACTATAAATAGTGCATTTAATACCATGGCCATAAATTACAGACATGTGATAGCTGCAATTCATCCAGGTCAGAGAGTGGGAGAAGGCCAGGAGAAGCGATTAGTTTTTGAAGCACCTGCAGTTGTGCCACATACGAAAACACACAACAGTAGCTAACTTGATACACACACACACACACACATATATATATATAAACACACATTTATAAGATTGCATGCAGAAACGATGTCAATATAAATAGCGAACTCGAACCCGAAAAAAACCTTAAAGGTAAACAGAGAAAACGATGGCAAATGTGTAACCATAAACCAGTTGGTAACCACACAAAAACAATTTCGTGGCCTGGCTATGCTATGCTGGGGTTCACGTGCCAGTATGCATGTTAATGGTCGCGTCAGGGGAGGGCGTCAGGGAAGCAATTGTGTGTCATGCACTTTCAACCCCAGCGTCGTCATGTCTGGACTATCTAGCTACGAAACGGGAGTTTGCTGGTTGAGGCGTGAGCCAGGGCCCAAAGCTGGCCATGAGCAATTGTCTGGCAACGGAGCAACTAGAGCCAATGGACTAAATTGAGCAACAACAACAACGACATCAAAAACAACAGTAACAAAAGCAACAACAGCAACAACAAAGAAGCAACAGTCTGCTCGAGTTGTCGTTGTCGCTGTCGCTGTCGCTGTTTTGGCCCAGTTGGCAGCTCTGGCAGTTGCCTGGCTTTCTGATACATTCATTTGCTTTTCCGTTGAGTGACAGTTGCCATACAGTTTGCCCAACCCCCCATTCCACCCCTCCCCGCCCGCAGCGTGTGCACGTGTGTGCGCTTGGCAGCCGTCGCAACGCCCTCACCTCTGCTCCTTTCCGTTCCCCTCAACCGACTCGCGGTGTTCATTATTTTAGCCAGTGGCAAATGTTTTGCCAACCCTTCAACCTTCAGCCTTCAGTTTTCAGCTCTCAGCTTTTCAGCCTTCATCTAGACACCCGTCGACTGCCGCAGTGCGTTTTAATTTTGTTTGATGTATTAACCACCTACCCAGCTACCCAGCTACCCATCTAACCCCCCTCTCCCCGCACCATCACCAGCTCCATCTCCATCCAAATCAACTAGACTCCACCCACTTGACTGGCAATTGCCATTTGGGGTGTAGCGCGAATCTATTTCATTGTTCACTTGCCCATCTTTTGGTGCTTCAGGGCAAACCTATCTATTATATTGGCAGAATCCTATGAAGATTTATGCGATTTCCATTTGATTTTAATACAACGCACAGTGCAAACAGCAATTTCCGCTAACGAAAAAGCTTTAAATTCAATAAACCAGTTCAACATTCTCTCGCTCTCTCTCTCTCTCTCTGTGTGTGTGTGTTTGATGGGCTCTTAATCCTGGCCAGCACAAAGGATCACGCATCATGTGCCTCAATTGACCATTACGCGTTGCACGTTGCAAAACGTTAACACTCCTCCTGCTGCCATCGTAGACAAAAAGCCATAAAAGCTAAGAGTTGGCCAACAACATTGTGAATGACGAAAAGCCGAAATTGGGCAGCTGTTTTTGTGTTAGAGTAGAGATTTGTGAGAACATTCAAGAGGAGACTGACTAAAAGGAATAAGAGAGAGAGACAGAAAGAAAGAGAGAGAGAGGGAGAAAGAAAGAGAGAGAGAGAGGGATTGATGATGCTGTCTGAGCTACTCGATAAAGCTGCAGCATATTTGGCTAATAGCTGCGACAATCGATCGAAATGTTGAGCATAGAGTTCACTTATTTAACAACTTTAACTTTAAATGCAATATTTAAAAACTATTAAATTTGTTAAATGCATATATATGTATATATATGCACATTTTACAACATCTATTCTAAGCATCGAAACTTTATGCTGATCTAGTTGAGAGCTGAATGTCTAGGATGGTTTTTAGGGCTTGGTTCGATACTTACCACTTTCATTAAGGAAACTCGATGGAAAAGACCGTAAGGAAATAATAATAAAAATAGCGTCAACAGCAAATGCAATTCCATTAGCACGAAATGATTTGATGCGCTCCATTGTCGTTATCTCAGTAGTGTGAAGGAGGCGTTCTCTGTGGACATTTGCCAGGACAAAGCAACAGGAAGGAGTTTGCGATTGGAAAGCCATAAAGACGCATTCGGGTGAATGAATGACTGTGTGTGTGTGTGTGTGTGTGTGTGTTTGGCTGTGGCTTCTGTTAGCTTTAGCTTTAGCTTTAGCCAACAGACGCATTTTATGGCCAAATTGAGAGACAGCCACTCAGACCTGAGGCAGGAAGCAGCAGCAGCAGCAGCTCCAAGCAGCACCTAGTCCTACTACTATATCGCATCTAGCGTAAGTTCCATTAGGTTGTCTTCCCCTTACCTCCTCCTCCTCCCCCCCCTCACACCATTTTCTTTGCTTGTTTTCATTTGATTTTACTTCTGCTTTAGTTTGATGTGTTTGCTCAGCTCTTCATAATAATCCAATATTTCCCAGTCAGCTTTATGCGCTCATTCCACAACCAAATTGTGCTTCCTCTTTCTTCGGATTTGTAGCAAATATAATAGAATTATTAGCACAATTACCTGTGCTTGTCACATTGAAGTTCATCATGAGTTATGACAGATAGTTTTACATACCTTAGCGAGGGCAGTTCCTAAGGTAAGCGTATTGTATTGACAAGCTGAGATATTATATAATTATTATGAGTGATTAAGCTAGTCTTAAAGTATAGCATAATAGTAAAACAACTATCCAAAATTAAGTAAAATGTTATAGATATTTTTGAAGATTTCCTTCCTGATTTGCTTAATAATATACAATATCTATTTAAATCCTACTTTAAACTATTGTGTCTTTCTTTTCCTATAGTGCCATAGTTTTCCATCTTGTTTGCGCTAATCTTCTTCTTTACATTGGTAATATCTCTAATAATTCATATAATATCTTCAACTTTAATAATAATATGATAAGAATATGCAATAACCTTCTTGACTTCTTCTTTATTTTTCAATAATTGTAATAAACTTCTTTACTTCTTCGCTATTTCTTGACAATCTTCGCTACCCGTTCGCACTTACTTCTCGGCCTACCCTCGCATAAACTCGTATACAGCTTTGAGCAGCGTTGCAACCAAATTAAATGATAGCAGGGACTGGTCCCCGGGCACTCGCGGGTATCTCACAGTGACCACTAATGGAAATGGACTGTTATTGCTGCCACAGTCCCCGAAAATTCTATTAGCCTTAGCCAAGCAGCGTGTGGCACGCACTCCTGGGGCACATTCGCAGTGTCCATTGCGTGTGTGGCATGTGAATTGTACAATTTTAATTTGATGCACCACAAATAAAGCTCTCTCTCTCTCTCTCTCTTTCTCTCTCTCTCTCTAGAACAATTTGTGGTATCTTCTTCAACTAAACATTAACTTGGCTAGTTACTGCAGTAATTCAATCTAATTGCCTCGTTCATTTGTTGCAATTCACTTGCCACATGGTACTAGGAAAATTGTATAAAAGTTTACACTTGTCGCTTTAACTGCCGCCATATGGTATAGTCTAGAGAGAGAGTGAGAGAGAGATAGATAAATAGGGATAGAGAGCAATGGAATGCTGCGTAATGCACACCTTTAACAAAAGCTGGCAGGGAAATGGGCGACAGCTGCCCCCGAGCGAGGCATTAATTCCAGCAGCTGCCACAGCTGCGCGTCCAGAGATGCAGATGGAGCCACAGTTGGATGGGGTTGACATACATGCACATACATACATACATATATATATATATACATGAAATTCCGACGGAGTCAATGCTTAGATGTGTGAAGCAATGCGAATTCCAAGCGGCACATTGCTGTGGTAGCTGCCACAGCCGTTGCCGTTGCCATTGCCGCTGCCGTAACCGTAACCATAGCCGTAGCTGTTGTCGCTGTTGCCGGTGTCGATCCCCGGATGGAGTTTCTAGGAAATGGAATAGGAAATTGAGTGTGTGTAATGCGTGCTTATGGCGCCCATTTTAAATGAATTTCTCAACAGACATTACGAAGCAAGACCTGAAGTTGTAGGCAACAACAGCAACAAGTTAGGTGGCATGCACCTCACAAGCTCTCAGAAGGAGCAACACATGAATGTGTACCTATGTTCTTTTATTAAAATCGTGCTGCCTGTCAGAGTAAACTCGATTTCCATATGCACAGCGCCCTCTAGGTGCCATTTGCATATTGTCGCCCAACTCCAAGTTTTGCAAATTTCTTTCATTTTTCATATCTTGCAGGTTGCGGCCGTTGCATACATACAATATTAAAGAAGTTTCATTTCGTTACCACTTGGCATATGAGTACGTATGCATGTGCACTTACCTTACAAACGAGTACTCATACACTCATACACTCATACTCGTAGTAGTGCATGCTGCTGCCTTCGCAAATAAATTTGTCAAATTGCATTCGCAATGCGCTGTTTTTTTTCTTTGCTCTTCATTTCCTTCTCTCTCTCACTCTCTGATCCACTCTCCATCCAAGCTGCGAGTTTGGAGTTCGAAGTTGGAAGTTTACAGTTGTGAGTGTAGAGTGAGCAGTGAAGAGTGAGGAGTGTAGAGTAGAGTGTCGGCAGCAGCCACAAACAAGCGACAACACAGCAATATGTCTCTGGTCTATGTCACAGTCCACACTGCACGTCCACATTTTGCTTCTTCTCCATTTCTGCCACTGTTCTCTCCACTCTTCGCCGCACTCCATACTTCGCTCTAGTTCCACCACTGACAGCTTTTACACATTTCATTTTATTGTCACGTACGCGTTCATTTTGCAGTTTCGTAGTTTCTCTTTATGGTAGGTCGCTGCTGGTTTTCCTCCAAAATTATTTCTATTGACATCCGCCATATAAAGTCATGCCCAGTCTTTGCAGTTGAGCTCAACAATACCTAGAGTAATTCGTCATATTTTCTCTGTTCTTTATTTACTTTTTTTTTAAGTGTCGTTTACATACAGGGTGTCCCAGACAAAGTTATATGGACATAACTGTTATGTTTAGCTTGGAATTTATCTGAATTTATAATTATATATAATATTTGGTAGGACTGCTGTTAATTTGCGAATAATAATATATAAAAAACTATTATTTAATTATTTTTTCTGTTAAAATTTCAATCTATATAAATTACAACTAATTTAACCATATTATCATTTATTATAAAGTTCATAAAATGGAATTGTATGCATAATTAAGCAACTAACTTTCCGATTGAGACTCGTCGTACCAAAGTACTAATAATAAATTATTAATATGCAAATATTTAAATATAATATGCTCAACTTTTACGCTCCATTAGCAGGAATTGTCGTAATTCTAACATTGAAGGATTTAACTTCAATCATCTCTCAAAACTTTACGATCTACGAGCATAATCCTCGTTGCAGTCTGTCATGCTCAATTTCTGATGACAATTTGGTTTCGGAACTGACTGGGGAAATGCTTTGACATCTGCATAGCTCAGCAAGTTGTATAGTTGCGATGCAATTAAATCAGGCGGACAGTCGAAGGACAAGACGAAAGCATAGAAATACGCAAAAGAACTGATAAAGCATACAAAGAAACACAGAGGGGATGAAAGAAAGAAGTAGAGGAAGAAGAAGTTGTTAAACTAAGTTTCTGCTGTTGGAGTTTAAATTGGTGAGCACAGCTGCACTTAGTTAATTGACCATTAGAATTCGCGTGCAATGTTGGCTTTAACTTTGGTAATCAGCTCTGAGTAAATTCTGCAGCAAATGAATTAAAATTCTTGGCAAATGAATTAAAGCGCTCGAGTTAAGCTCAAGACATAAAAACTTGCCAGGCAACTCTAGGCAGCCAGTCTAACCATCTATCCTTAGCCAGAACTCTCCAGGAGCAGGAGCAGGAGCAGCAGGAAGAAGCAGTGGAGCAGCGACACATTCGTGCAGCGCTAATTCAGTTTGCCGTATCATCTTTCAGTTTGTGTGCACGGATACAAAAAGACTTTTCCTTCTGCATCCTTTTTTTTTGGCAGTCAACTCCTGGATAGTCGTGGATTACACGCAGATGTAGCTGCAAAGGACAGAGGACAGAGGACAGAGACGGCAGCAGGCAGAAGGCAGAAGGCAGGCGACAGGAAATATGAAAACTAACAGACTTATTGCATTACTTACGCTAAATAACCCACTTACAAAATGGTGCACATGAAAAAGAGACAGACAGACAAACAGACAGACAGACAGAACGACTGCGTGCCAGACAGAGTTAGACAGAGATAGACAGCTAGACAGGTAGACAAAGGTAAAGAGAGTGAGAGAGCGAGTGCAACATAGTGAAAGAAGCTTTGAAGTTGCAGATGAATGTGAAGAAAAGCAGCACAGTTACAGCCAAGGTAAACGTAATGATAATGATAATGATAGTGATAATGGTAATGATGATGCGGCCAACTTATTAAATCCACCTCCTGCAATGACAGCTACCAAATAGTGTTACAACCTGCTGACAGTTGAGGCAAGGAGTCGGCAGGGTTTGGGAGGCAGCTTAACAATTGCACAAGGCAGGCAACTTGACAGGCCCACTGACATCTCAGAGCTTACAGTTAAGAGACGAACAAAAGGGGGCAAAGGGTAAAGTTTTTGGCATTGCCAAGTGAATATCTGAAAAATCAGAGCTACGTGCTGCACACACACACATATATATATATATGTATGAAATGCATGTGTGTGTGTGATGTGTGTGTGATGTGTGGTAAAGCTGGCATTCAACATACGCATGTGAAATCGGATCGATGTGGCTTCCACCCTTAGCCATACCCTGTTCTCAATTACGCATAATGGAAATGTTTTTCCGACTAACGAGTTGTTGTTGTTGTTTGTTCTTGTTTTTTATTAATAGTTGATAGAAATTCGATCAGTCCATTAAATTTTGTGGTGGCGTGAGTTGGAATTTGTTGCTACACATTAAAGCATTAAATGCTGTAAATTGCATTTTTTTTTATTTTATTAAATGTGCGGCCCCCCTCGCTGTTTATACCCCCCCTCCCTCAATTAACGCTTTGTATTTCATTTGTAAATATTTTCATATTTAATTGGGCGTCGATTTACATTGATTTCAACTTATTTAAGCTTAATTTTTAAACATTAATATTTGTTGCATTTAATAGTATTAAAGTACAGGGTATTATGCTGTCGCTTGTTGCCTCATTTCGTTGTCTGGCCCTGCAATTTGCATTGAGTGAATTGTTTTACGCTCTTCGGCGTTTGTATTTATTTATATTGTTTCCATTGCTGCTGCTGTCTTTTGTTTAAACTTAAAAGCTTCTGAATTTTATATATATATACATATATATATATATATATATATATATATATATATATATAAAGTATGACTTAACTGTTTTCGCAATAAGCTGCATGTTGTACACAGTTTCATAAATGCAGCAGATAGAGTTGTATCTTTAATTTCAATGCGAATAACAGCAACTGCACGCATGAGTGTGAGTGTGAGTGTGTTGTGAGTGTATTATGAGTGTGTGCTTGCATTCAAACTCAAAGGCTTATTTGCATACGCATTTATGCAGTCAGCTGGGACAGAGAGAGAGAGAGAGAGAGACAGAGACGCAGATAGAGTGGGAGACAGAGAACGAGGCAGAGAGAGTGCGTGGGTCTTGGGGCTAAAAATGAAAATAAATGAAAATCTAATATGGCAGAAAACCCAATTAAATTCAGCACAAAGCAAAAACAAGGCATCTGGAAATAATTCTGTTTACGCTGAGCACAAGACAAGTTAAATCTTCTCCTTGTGGATGCCTCACAGCAGCTGTGCACTACCACATGGCTGGCTTAGAATTTTCCACATTTTCCATTGCCAGCGACAGGACTACGCACTGCGCCTCAAAGGGGGAAGGGAGGTATGGAGGGGGGTCAATGAAAAAGCGCAGCGTTCTCATTTGATTGGATTTAGCAGTGTGAGCTAAACTGCGACTTCACAACTCAAACATAGACACAGAAACAAAGCCAAACAAAGCATATTTATATGAAATAAAACTAATCTAATCTAATCTAATCTAATAAATAAATAAAAAACTGCAAACTGTTTTTAATTATTTTCTCATTTATTTATTATTATTTGCAGTTGGACAACAACTAAACTATTACAACCACAAATACCACATACTACCAGCGCGGTAAGTCTGTCTAGCATTAGTTCGTATTTCAGTCACGACATTCGCGCTGGGTTGTCGCCGCCCTCCCCAATAAAAAAGGGTTGCCAACAGCTCAGCGCATTTATATATATGGCAATCGTCACAGTTACAAGCGTAGTACGTGCGACTATTTCCCAATTATTGTACAACTTTGTAGCCCAAGTATTTCTATAATTTCATTTTATGCTAGCAAACTTACGTAATCCTTTCATTTCGGCTTTAAGTGCAAATACATTCTGTAATGTATGAGGAATAGCATCAGGCAGCAATTGTTATGCTTAAAGTATTCCCTGACCATGTTTTAGGCCAACTTTAAGCTCTGAAGCTAAATCAATTTAAAGTACCTGAGATTATTTCCCAAATTGTAGTTCTGTAGTCTGGCAGCATTTTGCTCAAATCAAATGCATAAAAGTAATCAAATTTGTTATTGTTATGCTTAAAGTATTCCTTGTGCTTCACACTCTGGCAATGTTTTAAGCCAACTTTAAGCTTTTCAGCCAAATAAAATCGATTTAACTCAAACTTCTGAGTTATTTCTAATGAAACTTTTGTGTGTGTTTTGCCGTGGTTTAACGCACTTGTGAGTTTTTTCCCAATGTGGTTGCAGGTGAGCCACAACAAAGTATGGGCCTTAAATCAACCACAATGCTTGAATGGGGTGTGCTCGACTTGGCAATGCGCTGCAAAGCTGAATACAAAGTTTGATATAAGTATATTTAAATTAATTGCAATTCTTGCAAAGTGAAAGCAGTTTAGTTAGACTTGACTTAATCCACCCGTTTTGCAATTACAGGGTATATCAAAATATTTAAGCATACAAATGCCGACAAAGTTCTACTTTTGTGCTGTTGCCAAAGGATTAAGAAAGCAAACGAAACCACAGTCAAAGAACTGAATACTCAAGCTTATACACACACACACTCACACACACACTTGCACTCGTACTTCAGCATGTGGCACAGTGGAGCAGAGCAGTGTGTGTGGTTGAAGAGTGGGGAGAGGGGAGAGGGGAGTGACTTGACTCCGCCTTTTAATACGCACACTCGTAATTTATGTCAGCATTACTCGGCCAAAAGCAAATCAATGAGAGTGTGGCTCAACTGTGCGTTGTGTTGCATATTAGATGTGCCACTTGGCAGCACTTTGCACCACTTTGCAGCACTTGCTACAGTGGCTACACTTGCTACACTTGCTACACTTGCTACACTTGGTTTACTTTCCATTTTGTGGCACATATAATTCACTTGTTGACCGACTTTAGATCGATGTTTTGACCAAGTCAGAGCTGCAGGGCTTTCCACACACGCCTCGGGACAAAACATCAATTTGGCCAAGAGCAAGCACAATGTGCAATTGTTTATGGCAAACTCAACGAGGGCTTAACTTTAAAGTCGGTTTTAAAAACCAAGTTAGCTCAACATTGTTTGTGGCTTTAAGAGCAAATTGTGAACTGTGTGGGGTGCAGTGCATCCCTGTTCTTTTTATGGTTAACTGGGATGTCTGGCAATGCGTTGCACTCTTTATGGCTGCCGAGAGAACTTGGCCCTGGTATCTAGAGGAGCATAGGAGTATCTACTGTTTGGCCATAAAGTGTCGAGCCAAGAACTAATCGGTGGCAGCCATAAAAGTTAAACTGCCGCAGTTTGAACCACAGCAAAGAACCTAAGCGTGAACAGCAAAGTTATTGGCCAGTAAAAGCAGATGTAGAGAATGAAAGAGAAAGAGACAAAAGAGAGAGAGAGAGAGAGAGAGAGAGAGCAATGAAAGCAGAAATGAAAGCTGCTGCCGGCGGACAGGTTGAGTGCCACATGTGGCAGCCTGTAGCGGCTCTGCGGCTGCGACTGCGGCTGCATTTGTGTGACATCTTAAGTGCATTGGCCAGAGCATCCCTGCTGGAGAAAGGGGGGAGGGGTAATTCCGGCCATAGCTGTTGCATTTATAGCCACATTTTACTAGACAAAGTAAAGCAACAACAAAAAGTACAGGGTATAGAAAAGTTTTTTTGCTTTTTACGTGCATTTTTATTAATTTGGCTACGCTCATGTGGGTCGATGAACCGCCATCCGCCTCCGCCGCACCACCCGCAGCACAACTAAAAGCTCACATTGTGGTTTTAACGCGCCAAAGAACAAACACGGCAGCACGGATATCCTGTATCCTGATTTATGAAAAAACTATATCCGCGAAAGCTTTTATGTCATGCATGGCGGCGTCTGGAGTCTGGAGTCAGGAGTTAGGAGTCAGGAGGCTGTACATTAATTTTAATGATATTCTCCTCTACATGCCATGCCCAAAAGTCTGTCAAGTCTGTCAAGCATGACAAAAAACACACACACACACACACACACACACACACGCAGTTGTAGAAACTCGTAAATGTTCATAATAAACCCGGTAATGCATTATTTATTTTCATTGTTTGTATCCCTCTCGCATTTATTATACTCATCACATTACATATGAAATCGAAAACTGAATTCCTGTTTGAATGGGAACTACTTCAGACTTCTCTTTCTTCTGCTGCTTCTCTAGGGGCATCTGCTCAGCTTCTTCACGGGGATTTAATGAATTTTAATAAGTAAAACATGAATATACATATATAAAAATGTTGTATTTTAAATTGTTTTCTTTTGGGAAATATCTTACGAGATGTTCAACTCCATTATCTGATTGCCATTGATCATTGTGCAGTTCTTATTTTTGTCTGAAATATTGACAAATAGCAAAAACTTTACAATGAATTTTCTGTGTGTGTCTGTGTGTGTGTGTGTGTGTGTGGGTATGTGTGTATGTATTGAAATATAGTTTCCATTTTGAAATATATAGCTAAGTAGCTTAAAGGCTTTCGCATTTTTTATTCGAAACGAAGACAATTTATGGCTAACGAGGGCAGCTTAAGAGATACTTGAAAGCAGGGCAAAAGTAGACAAATGTCTCAATTTAAATGTCAAGCATTTGCTGCTTAAGTACAACTTTCATAACTTTGCAGCGATTTACTTTTTACTATTATTATATTTTTAAATTATTTAATTATTATATTTTTATATTTTTTATATTATTATATTTTTATTTTATTATATTATTTAATTATTATATTTTTTATTTTTTAAATTATTATGTTATTATATTATTTAATTATTATATTTTTATTTTATTATATTATTTAATAATTATATTTTTTTAATTATTATATTATTATATTTATTTATATTATTATATTTTTATTTTATTATATTATTTAATCATTATATTTTTTATATTATTATATTTTTATATAATTATGGTATTTTATTATTATATTATTATATTTTTTATATTATTATATTTTTTAATTAATATATTTTTATATTATTTTATTTAATTAATTGATTTATTTTTTATATTACCAATTTCTTTTATATTATTTTATTTTTTTAATATTATGTTATTTAATTATTATATTTTTGTAATTTTATTGTATTATATTATTGAATAATTATATTCTTATATTTTTTATATTAATATATTTTTATATTATTTAATTATAATATTTTGTATATTATTTTATTTTTTTTATTATAATATTTTTATATTTTTTATATTATTATATTTTTTATAATAATGTTATTTAATTATTATATTTTTTATATTATTATATTTTTTTATACTTTTATATTTTTATATTATTTCATTATAATATTATTATATTTTTATATTAATATATTTTTATATAGCTATATATTTTATTATTATATTATTAAATTCTGTGGCTTGTTTATATCTCTGATTAGAACTGAAACAATGCGGCTCATCTCTCTGAAATTCCATCGCCATATACTCTTAAGACAACCCTCGATTGTACGTATGTTCTTATAAATATATGACGAGCATTTCATAGACTATTACAAAGCTTATAAACTGCCAACTGCCAACTGCACGTACGTTGTGATTTCCCAAAAAAAGTTTTTCCGCAATAATATAAGGGAAATGCTTTCAAAAAGAATTCACAAAATTGTAGTTGTCTCTTCGCATCTGTCATTTCATATTATTAATTCTCATATTTTATGTTGTCTCTGGAGAACTGGAAACTTTGTCATTTGTTGTTAATAAATATATAAATAAATAACATCAAAAAGTTATTAAATTTCTTATGCGTTTAGCGCAATTAAAGCTACAACTGCAAACTCATTTGCGAGTGAACTTCTATCGAATTAGTCGGTTTACATTTGAATATTTTCACGCAATTCAATTTCGGGCCTAAATGGTCGAGGGTATATTAATTACTTGACGCTAATAGCCACAAACATAACCACAGTGAGGCATACAGAACGCCAATGAAATCCCAAACAGCCAATTCTCTCTCTCTCTCTCTCTCTGTGCCCCCAAAATTGAATGTAGGTGTTCAGAATGGCCAGTCATTGTGCTGATGGCCAGGGCGGGGTCAGCGACAGGGCACAAAAAAGGACTGTGAATGAAGCAACTAAGCAACCAAGGATGAAGCGTCCTTTCGTGCCATGAATGGAACTTATTATCTGCGTCAGTTGTACACAAACACGTACGTCTGTCCCTCTGTCCATCTGTCCATCTGTCCGTAAGTGCTGGCACAGCCTCCGTCCGCCTTCGCCAAACCATGAGTCGACGCAATAAAATCTTATTAAGGCGCTTTACAATAAGCGCTCAAAGGGGAATCCACAAGGATGCGGAACCATGACTGTGGCTAGCATGAGAAAATACACAACCGAAATATTTCGATTTTACAAATGTGGCGCCAAACATTCCGACGGGGCTCGAATGTTTATGTGGGGCAACAGTAATAAAATATGAAAGCAAAAATATTGCGCATACGCCGCATTGTGCGCCGTTTCGAGTGGCCTCACTGCGGTGCTGTGTCGGACCCACCGCTGTGACTGCCCAAGACCCCCAAGTCATTAATAATATATGTACTTCCGGTCCCAGTCCCGTTCCCGAGCGACCTCGACTTCCAAGTGCGATAAACCGTTTAGCAATATCCGGCAGAAAGAAAGAAATAAAACACAAGAGTAGAAACTAAACTACGTTCACGTAATACAAATAATTGCAGTTTTACTTTTAGTTCTCGCATTGTTTAGTTTGGTTTTCCGCTTTGAGGAAATAGACACAGTCTATGAACTAAGTATTCAACGCTTTAGGGTCAGAGATATGAAAAGAAAACTTTGCTATATCGAACTTAAAATAATAATAAAATATATTATATAATTAACTTATTGCTAATATAACTCCAATATGTTTTGTTATATTACTAATAGTATTAGATTATTATTATTAATATTAAATAATTTATAATTGTGCGGCGCGTCTATGCATTTAACAACTATTGTTAGCATCAATTCTAGCTTAGTTAAGGCAATTTAATAAATACTTTTCAGTCCATTCAATATGCTGACATTATCTAGATGCAGACTCCATTCGAAGTTTATTTAAATATATTTGATTGAAATATATATCTATATATTTATATATATATGTTTACGTTGTCAGGTGACGCACTCAAATCAAAGTTCTTCGAGGCATTTGAAATGTGTTTATTGAAATTGATTTAATTTTGTAAAGGCGACTCTACAGATTATCAGCTGTTGTTAGCTGATAACTGCTGACACTAAGCACACATAATCCTATTACCAAATTGCACATGGCCAAAGGGATATAGAAATACATTTGACTTTTATCGGCAGGCAGATCAAAGTTTTTCCTCTTGGTAGGCAAACAGTTGTAGGACTCAGCAACTGTTGAATGGCTGCTGCATGCAACATTTGATAACAACAATGACGACAACAATAGCAACAACAATTAAATGATAACAACAACAACAACAATGAATTTCGCATATGAGTTTTGTATTTTATTTGATGTGAATATTTGATATTCATGCTTATTTATGTATGGCTTCTTTGAACAATGCCAAAACTTTGCCGACAGCAAAGCACGCACACACACACAGACAGAGACAGAGGCAGACTCTCACACACACACACAGACAATACCTTGCGCTTGTGTTTTCGCACATCTGTGTGCAAAAAGTTTTGCCAATAAATGAAAATAGGAAGCGCACGACGGATAACAACAAGATGTTGAAATAAGTTGTCAACCTAACGCCAGTTCTGCCCAACCCGCAGCACCTGCCCTCTCCCTCTGCCCACGTCTCTGCCATTTATAGTGTTGTCTGCCTGTTTCCGTCGTTCGTCGTTTGTCGGTCGTCGGCTGTCGGCTGTCGGCTGTCGGCTGTCGTCTGTCGTCTGTCGACTGCTGGCGATAAGCGTACAACATTGATAAACATGCCCATTCGGCATCAGCAGGCAGCGTTAGTTTCTCACAGCTGAAGTGGAACAAGGAGCAGTAGATGAAGAAGAATGGCGATAATGATGTTGATAATGATGATGTTGATGATGATGTTGATGATGATGATGATGCGGTTGCCTGCCAACGCATCAGATCGTTGACAAAGCTTACACACACACACACGCACTTACACTCACACAGAGATGGAACTGCATACATATATGCAATTGTATGCCGTCAAGTGGAGTTCTTCATGCCACGTTTGTGCTTCCTTTTGTTATACCCAGCAAATGTTTACTTATGTAGTGTAATAAGTGCAGACACATGCAATATATATATATATATATATATATATAATATAGCTGCAGTTATCGATAACAACTACGCCCAGAGCTTGAAGACACATAAGAAAGAAATCAGAATGAAAGTGTTTAACTAAGTTTTGTTTGTTAGTGTAACTCTAAGTATATAATGCAGCATTTTCTGCTAGAAATATATATCAAATATATAATGTATATTAAATTAAATTAAATATATAATATGTATATATATTTATATAATATATATTAAATAAGTTCATAACAAATTGTCATATATTACGCTTGCTTTGCAGGCTAAAATGGTCAGTGCAGGGCATCTGCTGGCCTATCACACTCAACCTTGATGAAATCGCATTGAGAAACGCTTTGCACGTCTTTGTTTGAGCTGTAGATGGGAACACTGGCTGCTTCGTAGCATTTGACTAACGACAAAGCCGTAAATTGAAATGCGAAAATGTTGCCTTAGTGTGCGCATACTTTTCACGGGGGCTATGCTGAACTATGATGAATATTACCGATATTTACTATAGTGTATATGTATATATATATATGTATATGTATGTTCTTATGCATACGCAGGTAAATTTGTATTCATATGCTCATTGTCAAGCTCAGTATATTTAGTAGTAGATGTAGTCTCTAGAGATGAATGAACCTTCCAACTATCTCTGTATTTATTAATGTATGAAGCTGGCAATCGATTGATAGCAGATGTATATAAATATATATATATAGTATAGTTGTTTATCTGTAGTTCATTTTATGCTGCTCGCCTCGGTTCGTCTCGATAAAACTTTGTTCATACACATACAGATGTGTGTTAAAGTTGTGCTTTATATGTTTTTACGTTTTGTGGCATCATCAGCATGATGCCGGTTCATGCTGATAAAGTTTTATTAGCAGTTTGTGCCAAGAGCCTGACAATGGGCCAGAAGAAGTTTGACAATCATTTGATAACATTTCATAAGCATCGAGTTACAAGTTGTGGCTGTCGCATGGCTGCAGCTCTCATATGGCTTGACATCTAACAATGAACTGTCACAGTGCCACGCACAGAGACACACACACACACGTATGTATGTGCGATATTGAGTATACGCCAGGTATGCTTGGATTGTGGACATCAGTTAAGCACAAACAATCCGTAAAATACACATACTTATGCTTAGTGACGTAACAATATGTGAAACAGCAACCATGTCTAATGAGCATGAGCCTTAAACACGGCCAGACAATAGCGATCAGATAGTTCAATGTTTGCTCAGGCCAAGCAACTAATTACTCGTATCTTGGCTAACAAATCAAATTAGTTTGTTCAACTTCAATAAAAGCTAAATTGCAGCAATGCGCGTTCTACAAGCTGCGAACAATGCTACAGTGAAAGGCAAAAGCTCTGAAAGCGCCAAGGGCTGATTAAATAACATTTCTTTGCTTAGGCAGCTCAATAAGAAGTTGGCTAACAAGTGCAGAGAAGTGCAGATAGAGAAATCTATGGCCAATGAGTAAAGTATGTGTAAGTTAGGAGTTAAGGCAGATAACGAACTGAAGATGAGAATATTCTGCTCCTTAACTGCAACTCAATCATTGTCTCTTTCAACTATCTCAACTCCCACTACGATATAGACTAGTATACCTTGATTATACCTAAGTTTGTGCATTAGTTTCGACAGCTGACAAACATTTGACATTTAAAGTTGACACAACAGTGAGTTGACAACGTGAATTGAAGTCGAGTACTCGTTTAAATGGATATTGTTATTCAATCCATGTGCACATGGACACAAACACAATCCCAATCCCAATCACAATCACAATCACTTGTGGTTGCCTATGTCAATGGGCAAAGAGGCGGCAACAATGACAGCAGTGTCATCATGTTGTCGGGATGCGAATGATAAAGAGACAATTGCTGAACAAGATGACAATGCATTTCCACTCAATGGCATGATAAACAAGAAAGCCACAGCTCTACACACACACACACACACACATAGCTATATATGCAGTAGCACCCCTGAATAGAGCTCCGCAAGAAAATGCTGAGAATTGGACGACTGTAAAGGGCCGTAAGCCATCAAGCAAGAGCGCCAAGATGCCGACCAAGCCGGACAGTAGGCGTCACGTGAAACATCGCCCAGATGCTATTCTGATTGAAGCTAAAGGTGATGTAACATATAGCCAAATTTTGAGGATGGTCACGCGCAGTGATAACGAAAAACTCCAGTCCGTTGGCGAGAAAGTCCGTAAGGTACGAAGAACGGCAAAAGGCGACTTGCTACTGGAGCTTAAAATACCAATGGCAGAACAGCTGAGTCAACTAAAAGATGACATTGGCCAAGCACTTGGAGGCAGTCTGGAGATGCGGTCCTTGACGCAGGAAGTGACGATTGAAGTCAAAGATTTGGATGAGATGACCACATCAGATGACCTCACGATGGCGTTCAAGTCACAGCTTGACGTGGAACTGGGTGCCAAGTCTTTAAAAAGGCTACGGCCGTCTTTTGGAGGAACCCAGAGTGCGGTTATCAGCTTGCCACTAGCTGCGGCTGATAAAGCACTCAAGGCGGGTAAAGTGAAGATCGCGTGGTCGGTGTGCAGGATCGTGCCAAAGAATGTGCCAACTAGGTGCTTCAGGTGCCTTGAGATCGGCCACATCGCGGCCAGATGCCAGTCACCAGTGGACAGGAGCGGCTGGTGTCTTAAGTGCGGAAACAGTGGACACAAGGCCCGTGATTGCATCAACCTGCCTAGATGTTTCCTTTGCGCAGCAAATGGGGAGACGGCAAGCCACGTTGCCGGAAGCCAGCACTGCCCTGCTGCAGCAAACAAAGGAAGAACGGTACACAAGCGTCATGATTAACTTTCTGCAGCTCAATTTAAATCACTGTGAGGCAGCCCAGGCCCTCCTCACACATTCTGTACAGGAACTGGGCATAGATGTGGCGATAATCAGTGAGCCATACAGGCGGAGCAACAGTGAAAAGTGGTGCTGGAGCGCCTCTGGTAAAGCGGCGATTTGGAGGTGCGGGAAGAATTCATTGCAGCTCTCGTCACGAGTGAGCGGTACACATTTTGCACGAGCAAGACTGGGTAACTACTGGCTGTATAGCTGCTACCTCCCTCCGAGTCTGAGTTTCGAAGAGTACAGCAGTGCACTGGACGAGATTGCCATCGACGCACGTAGCCATAGTCCGGCCATCATAGCTGGAGACTTCAACGCATGGGCACTCGAGTGGGGTAGCACGCTTACCAATGCAAGAGGCCGGTGTCTGCTCGAAGCTTTCGCTGCACTGGATCTAGCCCTTTTAAATCAAGGCTGCCGTCATACCTTCAGCCGCGCCGGAGTAGGCTCAATCATCGACCTTACTTTTGTCAGCAGCTGCCTGTTTAGTTCCGCAAAATGGCAGATAGGTGAACATTACACTGGAAGCGACCACGAGCCGATTCTGTTCAGTATTGGATCACCAAACAGACGTGTGCGGAGCCACGAGCCCCTTGGAATGAAGTACAGGGAGAGCTCACTTAATACGCAAACATTTGCAAATTTTTTTGAGCGATCTGGCGGTCTCTGGCTCTGCAAATAATAGGGCAGATCAGCTGTCACACCAGCTTAAGAGGGCGTGCGATGCAAGTATGGTGATCAGCAAGCGGTACAGGAGACATCACAGCCCAACTTACTGGTGGAACGAAGAAATTGCAGAGGCGCGTAGGAGCTGCTTGTCTGCAAGACGCCAATACCAGCGCTCAAGAAGAAGGCAGAATGAAAACTGGCAAGCTCTTCAAACCCAACTAAGGGAGGCCAGGAAGGCTCTAAAAACTGCGATCCGCGCCAGCAAGCGAGCATGTTTCCTCGAACTATGTGATACTGCGGAACACGATCCCTGGGGCAAAGCATACAAGATGGTTGTTAAACGCATCTATGCAAACAGGCAAGATGCTCCAGATGATCCAGCGCGCCTTAAGGAGATTGTGGAGGAACTCTTTCCTTACCGAGAGCTTGGTCTTGACACCAGTGACGATGCACTGCGCGGCCGCGACCCAATTGCTCCGTTTGTGGTTGACGCTATCACGGTGGACGAAGTCACCTCGGTGGCCCAGAGATTGAAGCCTGGTAAGGCTCCCGGCCCGGACGCGATTCCAAACAGCGCCGTCAAAATGGCATTATTGTTGAGGCCTGAGGTTTTCGCGGAAGCATACACACAATGTCTCCGAGAAGGCACTTTCCCGGACAGGTGGAAGTTGCAACACCTAGTGCTGATTCCGAAGCCCGGAAAACCAGCTGATGACGCCTCATCATTCCGGCCGATCTGTCTGATCGACACTTTGGGTAAGGTGCTTGAGCGTCTCATCTGCACTAGGCTGGATTCATGGATCAGCGGAAACGGCGGACTTTCACCCCTACAGTATGGCTTTAGAAAATCACTGTCGACCACTGACGCCATTCGAAAGGTGACTGAGATTGCCGCAAAGGCAATGGAAGGAGCTAGATGGAAAGGTGGCGCTAAGCAATACTGCCTCATCGCTACGCTGGACATAAAGAATGCGTTTAATACGGCCGATTGGGTGAGCATCCTGGATGCGCTCCAAGCTTTTGGAACCCCGTCGTATCTCTACGCCCTGGTGAAAAACTACTTTGGCAACAGAAAACTGCGATACTCCACCAATGAGGGCTTTGCGACATACAACATCACGGCAGGAGTGCCCCAAGGTTCGGTATTGGGGCCTCTCTTGTGGAACGCCATGTATGATGGAATTCTACGACTGACGCTCCCAGAGGGTTGCCAGATCATTGGTTACGCGGACGATGTGGCACTCGTCGTTGTGGCCAAGCACCTATGCGAGGCCGAACGCATCTGCAGTACAGCAGCTACGATCGTGATGCAATGGCTCCGTTCAGTTGGCCTCGAGTTGGCAACCCACAAAACGGAGGCGGTGCTCGTTAGCAGCCGGAAGAGGGTCGAAACGGCGCGCATCAGGGTCGGAGACAGCGTTGTAGCATCCAAACGGGCGATTCGGTACCTAGGTGTTATCATTGACACACGCCTAAGCTACCGTGAACACCTGGCAGCGGTGCAGGTGAAGGCGGCCAACTCGTGCCGCGCACTTACCCGCATCATGCTCAACACTCGGGGCCCCAAGCAGGAGAGGAGGCTGCTGCTCATGAGCGTCGTACGCTCAATCGTGCTGTACGCTGCGCCAATCTGGGCAGATGCTATGAAGGTTAGAAGCTATGCCAGGGGAATTCAGGCAACATACCGCCTTTGTGCGCTACGCGTATGCAGCGCTTTCAGGACGGTATCGGATGATGCTGCCCTGGTCATCTCGGGCATGATTCCGATTGATCTATTGGCCGCTGAGGAGAAAGCCGTGGACGCAGCTACCAGAGGGGGCCAATCAAGAACCAGGGCGCGTCTTGAGGCCAGAGAGGCAAGCCTAACTGCCTGGCAAACTCGATGGGAGTCCTCAACTAAGGGACGTTGGACGCATCGCCTTATTCCCGACATAAGACGCTGGATCGGACGTAGACATGGAAGTGTAAATTTCCATCTAACCCAGCTTCTTAGTGGGCATGGTTGCTTCATGCATTACCTGCACAGAGTTGGTCACGTACCTTCCCCACTTTGTGCATGGTGTGGTGAAGACTTCACCGAGGACGCAGAGCACATCATATCTCGATGTGGGCGGTTCACAGCGCAGAGACTTCACCTCCAGGAAGCGACCGGCCGAATGATCACCCCGGATAATCTCGCAAACATTATGTGTTCATCTGAGCGAGCATGGGAGGCAGCCTGCAGCTTCGCATCTAGTGTCATGCAAGAGCTGCGAAGAGTGGAACGGATTCGAAGCAGAGCGGAGTAGGCGTAGCCATCGTCCCTGCGATGCAGTGACTAGCGTTGGTTCCGCAGGGGCTGGCTATGCACTATCCCCACCAAAACACTACCACCTAAGTTAGTTAAGTGTATGTCTATATTATAATTAATTTACTGAGTAGGTGTTGTTATGCTAAAATTGTTATAGTAAAATGTAAGTAGTGGAGAAAAATAAACTGAATTAAAAAAAAAAAAAAAAAAAACACATAGCTATACACAAGATACAAATTAAAGCAAAATCTATGTGGAAAAACTTCATTAATAACAAATATATAAAGTTGTTGCTAACCACAACCACATGTTGTTGTTTGCTGAGAATAATTTTGAGAAACCTCAAGCATTTCATTAGATTCAATTTGAGATTGTTTTTACTGCTAATCTGAGAATTTAGGAATGTTTAAATTAGAGATTTAGAGAATTAGAGTAGCTGGTCTGCAGTTCATTTCAGTTTTAGTTTTTTAGTCAGTTTTATTTTTTTTTTTTGTCTGGTTAATATAAAGTTGCTTGGGGCATCAACTTGAACTGGCACTTGGTTGTAGCAGAAGCTTAATTTATTTTGCATTGCCATTTAAAGTCAACTCGCCAAAGGAGGCTGACGATGCTGACGCTGCTGATGCTGCTGTGTGCAGCCGATTGTGACCTTCGTCTTCGGCGAACAACACCGAGTGCTTAGTGCCAGCGCTCGGCCAATAAAATCAGTAAAAACGTAAACAAACACTTGGCCAATAGGTGACAGCGCAGAGTGCGAGGCAGCGCGGAAGGCAATCCGCAACCCCGAGGCGAGGTTGACTCGTTAAAGCTTTCGTTCTCTTTGACGCATGCGCACTCGAGTGTTGCACTCGGCTGCAGGCACAAAGCTTTTGCCGAGTGACGTCAGCCCACACCGCGTGCCGCCCCTCGCCACCCCAAAAAAAAAATAAGAAATGAAGGAAAACTCACTAAATGCCAAGGACTCTCAGGCATTTGGACTCGGCAAATACGCCAATAACGCGGCTTGATGCGGCTGCTGGCGCTCAGTGCCATTCGAGACATTCGCCAAGTGAGACGTGTGCCCAGTGGAGACCGTGCTAATAGCATAAATACATATACACACACACACACACAGACACATAGATATACATACATACATATATGTATATATACATATACACTACAATTCACACGTGTGTAGGCGTGCGTGGGTTGCCAGCGACGAGTTGTGTGAAAGTGGATGCTTTTGAGCGTCAATAAAACAAACAAGTTTGGCAACCACCAAAGTTGCCAGCTAGTACAATAACAACAACAACAACAGCAGCAGCAGCAGCAGCAGCAACAACAACAAATACAAATAAAACAAAACTAACAATTAGCGTTGCAATTGTGAGGACGAACAGGAAGCGCTTGTGGTGCTGCCATGTGTGCTCTTCTTGCCAATTTAAAGGTAAATTCTTCAAAGCGTTTCTATGTGTATTGATATCTGTGTGTGTGTCTGTGTGTGTGTGTGTGTGCTTATTGCGTTTTGCTCTCATGCGATATTTACGCACACGCTTTTAGGCAAATGCCGCAGACAATGAAAACAGCGACAAAAAGCCACACACACACACATAAAAACATGGCCAACAGCCGCACGACAGCAAAAAGGCGACCAACACGACAACATGGCCAAATTCGCCGAAATTCGGTCAATATTTGTGTCTGTCTCTATGTGTGTGTGTGCGAGTGTGTGTGTGTTAAAAGTCTACTGACTTCACAAAAAGCCAAATTTCAACAGTCTTGTGCTTTGACAGCGCAAAGTATTGAAATCAAATCTGTGTCAGCATAAATTGCGACGCATCGCAATGCTGTTTGAGCCAGGCCAAAAGCAAAGGAGAATGACAAGCATAAAGCAAATTATTATTTATATGCGACATTTTTTACATAATTTATATTCTGAATGCAGAATGCAGAAAGCAATTATAGAAATGGCTAAAGGATGTTAGCAACTTTAACATTATATTATATAAATATTAAATATGTTAATAAGAAAATATAACAAGAATATATAGACTATACAGTTTATAGACTCAGAGATGCCTTCTGCTGCCTGTGACGCTCACTTCGCCTCTGACAAACTTAATAGACTACTGTCATTTGTAAGTACAGGGTCTAAAAGAAACCCAAAGTAAAGTCAAACATGCTCAGCACTGATTTGTTTAGGCATTACAATTGAATTTGTATTGTATTTTGTTACTAATTTAATAAACAAATTTGCAAATTGCAAATGCATTGGCGAGTTACTTCATCAATATGAAACTCACATGCAATTAAACGTATATTTAATTAAATATAAATGCTCAAAAGAATATATATTTTTATTAATACAATTAAATGCATATTTATTGCATCTTTTTATGAAAGTAAAAGAAAATGTCGCATACAAAAATCAAATTAAATTTGTATGCTTTGTGTACACTCAGACTGCAATACAATCAATCAATTGTCAATCAATTAAACGAACAACTTGCGCTTGTGCTCAGTTTGTATATTCAGATAAAATTGTATTCAGTACATATGCGTAATATAATCAAAGTCTCAATTAACGCAAATTATTTAAAGTTTCTTTTGTATTTTTTTTTTATTTCGATTTGCGTGAAATGTTCATTCTGTGAATTCCACAAATTGTTTGGCTTGTGTGTGGCGTGTGCTGTGCTCTCACCTGTGCAAATGTCACAAGGTGCTGCCAATTAACGTAATCTCCTTCTCCATGCAGAGGGAAACGGCCAAAAGTGGTGTATACCCTGTAACAGTAGACAACAACATATGAGAATCAGTTGTGTAAAGTATTTTAAAGTTACCTGCAAAGCGTTTTATTTCCATGTTATTAAATCTCTGCATAAGGATTCTTGTGCATGTGTATGCTTTTTTTTTTTATGTTCGTCAAAAGATGTGGCACATGTGTGCGGCGCATTCCAGGGCTGCCAGAGGCATGCCACAGGCAAGAGGCAATAGCGAAATATTGCGTGCATTTTATTACAATTATTGTTACGCATACGACATGTGGAGCGGTGGCAAGCAAAACGATGCCCGTTGCCCGTTGTGCGTAATAAATCGCTTGACAATAATTCACCCGAACAACAGCAACAACAACAGCAACCACAACAACAATAACAACAACAACAGAGGAATGAAAACCCCATCAACGTAGGGAGACTGGCAAAAGCAAGGCTATTAAGAAGAAGGACTTAAAGTATTTCCCAAGTGGCAAGCTGTGCACACTGCGCCCCTTTTGGGGATTGTCGCCAGCCCGGCAAACCTGCCACGCCCACAAGCACAAGATAGCCAAGCGAACACACACATCCGCTGCTTGCCTTGCCGTGCCGTGCCGTGCCGAGTTCCGCTTCCTGTTCCTGCCGCAGAAAGTGAAGCAGAACGCAGACTTAGTTTGTAGGCACAGTGCACAGTGTGATGCCACGCACCTTCCTGTGTCTCTGACGCTTCTACTCGCTGCCCCCCCTCCCGCTCTGTGTCTTGACATGTTCTTAATGCCAAACAAAAACATAAGCTCAAGGACATGAGTGCACCGCCGCTTGCCGCATGCCGCTTGCCACATGCCGCTTCCAGCTGCTGCGCCAAGTGTGCCTCAATGTCATTATGTGTAAATTTTTAATGTTGCCAGCCCAAAGACGTTGCATGCTACAACAGCAACAGCAGCAGCAGCAGCAGTGACAGCAACCCCGAATGTAGGTTATCAAATTGTGTAAGCACAGGGTTAGGACACCGGGGAGGCTGCCACCAAGTTGTTGCACATCTGCCGCCAGCAACAAGAAACTTTTACTTATCACACAAACACACACACACACACACACACACACACACACACAAGACATACATTTACATTTACATTTACATTACACAGTCAGTTTAATGGCAAAATCATTTACTGACCCAAGATTACACAGCATTTGAGCGCTGCCCCATCATTGTGCCACATGCCACCGCTTAAATTCAGGAAGAAGGAGAGAAATATTTTGCATGTTTTTGGCCAGGCTCGCTGACAATTGGGTCAAGCATTTTCGTTTCGCGCCTGGCAAAAATATTTAGTCAGCGTTGCAGAGTATGAAGCAGACACACACACACACACACGCACACACACACCCACATACCTGGCACACAGCTGTACAACAGAAGTAGAAGTGGAAGTGGAACCGGAAACCGCTTGCCAAACTTGCTGAGGCAGGAACAACAAAACAATAGAAGAAGAAGAAGCAGAAGGCAAAGGCAAAGGCAAAGAAGAAGCAGAGAAATAAAGCCACATCTATTTAGTTTAATGAAAAACAAAAACTTTCCTTTGCTATTGTTGTTGTTGTTGCTGTTGCTGTTGCTGTTGCCACTTGCTGCTGCCACAAATTAATTGCAAACTAAATGAGTTTCTCCACTCAAACTTTACCTGCTGATTTGGTTAGCGCAAAATCTACAAGCAGCCGGGTTTTCTTGTTGAACAGATTGCAGCTAATGCATGATATAATAATAATATGATGACTCTAAGTTACCCCTTAATCAAGCAAACAACTACGCTGCGTATGCGTAATATTTGTATACAACTACAAGTGCCACAAAGCGAAACTCAACTTTAAACAACAATAACTGCATTTGTTGTTTGGCCAAGATACTCGTATCGAGTTAACTAATGAATTTGTAAAGTTTGAGTTGCACACGATGAAGAGGAAGCAACTTCATTACAGCAAACATTTGTGCAATGAACAAAAAAGGCAACAAATATGCTAACTACAAGGGCTGCCCAATAGGTTAAGCATAGAGAGAGAGAAATAAAGACAAAGAGAAAGAGAGAGAGAGAGAGAGAGAGAAAGAGAGAGAGAGAGAGAGAGAGAAGGAGAGAAGGACTTATACATTGGCCAAGGCCTAAGCTCAGTCTGCAGAATAATTTGCATTTCAATGCTGTTCTGCCAACGGGCCAACACTATTTTAGCATGTTGATGATGTTGTTGTCGTTGTCGTTGTCGTTGTCGTTGTCGTTGTCGATGCTCTTGTGCCCGCTTTTGACCCGCTGCGGACAAGCAATCAAAGTGCTTTAGCTTTTTGCTATGCGTTCTTAGATTGCTCAACATCGATAAGGATAATCGAGCAGGACAGGAAATTAATTGCAAAACTGCAAAAGTGAGTCATCATTTTGGGGATGAACGGCAACGAATTTATGTGTCCAACTGAGCAACACAGCCGGGAAAATGTGACTAAGCCAAGTGAAAGCCTTGCACGTCAATTGACATTTTTGTCAATTGTCAGTTGGCCTAAAACTGCGGCTCGTTTTGATTACAGCACAGCTGGCCAGTTGTGTGAATGTGTCTCTACTTAACTTATTAATTTGCAATTAATTTGCATGTCAGCGTCAATTGCATGCGAGGGAAGAGCGGGAGTTGGGAGCGGGGAAACGCTCACTTAATGCTGCAGCGTTGGCTTTCATTTGGCCCATTTGTAAGCTCGCCCATTTCAGCTACAAATCTAAATTTGTTTTCTGTGCCATTTGAATGCAAAACTTCGCTGAGCTTCACTGCACCACAAAATTCAACAGACAGACTGACAGACAGACAGACTGACAGATAGAAGCACAGAGCATTGCTGCAGCTGAATTTGCATGTGAAGAGAGATACACAGATACAAACGAGTAGCTACAGATACATGTGCATACATCTCTGTGTGTGTGTGTTGCGTTATTGTCTGCGCTCAGATTGTTGACAGTTGCTCGCTGAATAATGCATAAATTTTCGAATATTTCATATATCATCCATATGCAGAGTTTATGCAGACAAAATTTGTCTGTCTATCAACTTTACGGAAATATAATTATGCGACTTCTAACAGCCATGAATTATGCAACTTGTAGAATATGAGACTATGAGAATATGAGAATGTGGAAAAGGAAGGAGTAGCAACATAAGAGAGTACTCTATCATCTTAAATAAACAGAAAGTTCACTTGCAAAGCACAAATCTCTTGTGTTTAATTGAATAACTGGCAGGGAAGGCCACAGTTCAAACACATGCAGCACATGCAGCACATGCAACACAGGCAACGAAGAAAAACTGTTGGTTACTTTTGCATTTGCCATTTGCCATTTTCCGAGTTGAAAGGCTCAAGCTCAAAGGCAGCTGGGCAAAAAATTCTTGAGCTGCAGCTGCAATTTCCCTTGAGTGCACATCTTTGGAGTGCTGTCTTTGACATGTTGGTCGCTTTTATGGACACAGCACACACAGCTTACAGCTCACAGCTTACAGCTCACAGCACTCAGCCTTAATCGCCTCTAAGGTAAGAAGAATGTAATCAAAGCGCTGCATTTCATGGCAACACAGCTAATTATGGCTTAATGCTTTGGCCGCTTTGACATTCATTTCAGGCTACAAAACTCGAACGACTTTGCTGACTTTTTGAATCGCGCATATTTAAGGGGAAAAAAAATCACCCTGACCTGCATTCAGTAAACCTTTTGAGTTGCCAACAGAGCTGGAAGTACCAATTTGGTAGTTCCATTGGTTGGGCGGCTTCATTTATGCAGTGAGCTCATAATTGCGCTTGAAGCCTGGCTGAGATGGTTTGCCACAAAGGATTATGTCGGCGCTGAAGTTGACAAGTGTTTTCACTTCTATACGCCCAATTTGTAGCCCTACCCCCCACCCGCCCCGCACCAGCTCACCATCCCAATTGAAAAACTAGTTAATGTGAAAACTTTTGACGCATTGAAATATCCATTAACTGTGCTGCAACTTTTTAAGCTCGACACACGAAATGAATACAAAAATTTCTTCTCATGCTCATTTAGTTGTGTTCACACACGCACACCCACGCACACACACTCAAGGCACTCTGGGTTCCATAGCGTTGGAATTGAGCTGACAGCAGCAGCAGCAGCGTCGGCAGAATCTCTTTTAGTCGGAAAGATGCCCAGCTACGCCGTAACTGGTTAGATTTCCAACTAAAAGATACTCCTCCGTTTGCGTCTCTCCTCATGCTGTCGCGCTATCCGACGTAGATACTTGCCATACCTCAAGAGCTCACAACGATTCTGCACCTGGCCATTGTGGGTCCGCAGATGCTCGACTCTCTCGATCAGTTTGCGCTCTCGTCTTTGCAGATGCTCCTGCATATCGTTAACTATGTGTTGCCTCGTCTTTAGCCAGTTTAGTTTCCGCTTTTCATGGTACTCAGCATTCGCATGGCTCACTCTCTCCAATCTCTGCGAGAGACAATCCATGCGGTCTTTCAATATGATCTCTCGACGCTCTGTGACTCTTTGCTGTTTCAATTTTGCGATCCTGGCATTAAACACGGCTCGATAGTTGCGCACACATCTGGGTGTTTGTTCCTGTGGCGCATCCTCACAGTGCACATAGAAGGACACGCTGGGCTTAACGATTGCTAGTCTTGGCTGCTGATAACTGATGTATCTGTGTGAGAATGCAGTCGATGGAGTCGAGTATACTTCCGGAACTTCAAGATGTTCTCGAAAATTCATCTCAATATTCAATTTTGTTTTAGCTTTGCCAAAAGAGTAATTTTGAAGTTTAACAAACCGATTGGTATGATCATTTATAGAAGCATCGACTGTCCATCTAAAAGATAGCAGTCACTTTAATTTAAATAGAGAAAAGAAACTTGAATGCATCTAAATCATTATACATTTGAAAAGCTTGTTGCATGGAAAAGCCATTCAACCCATTCGCAAATTGCAGCTACACAATTTTCCCAGCCGAGCTTAGTTCATGCACAAAGTATGTACACGGATTTAACACAAAAGTTGTGTGTTATTATTATGATTAAAGTTCCTGTTTGTGCCACAGGCACAGACACCCTACCTCTCTTCGCTTATGGCCACGTTTGAGTGGGTCGCCAACATAAAACACATTACTATTAGTCCCATTTGAGGCTGGAGGATTCCCCAGCTTAAGTCCACATGCAGCTGTGTTTGTTGTGTGGCTGTGGTCATGTTATATCTCATATCTTTCCCATACATACGACATACAAACATATATATGTATGTTTGTGGCTTGGAGTCAAGGTGCATCCAGGTTGGCTTTACATAAGACTCCTGTCTGCCCGCTGGGAAACAGCTGCTGCATCTGCTGGCAAAGCTAGCAAACCACGACCACGTTGCTTAAGCCTGGTATTTATGGTATTATTTGTCTGACCAATGTTCAACCCAAAAAAACAAAGAAAATAAGTTAGAAGAAAACCCCAAACAAAAACACCAACAACATCTTTGGTGGTCAGCTTTTTGTACCTACCTAAATCGGATTAAAACCTGAATTCAGAACTGTTGTGCACAGTTACTAATAGGAACATAACCACAGACGCACATATTCAAATGAACACGCACGTATGATTGGAGAGTCTCTCTCAATTGAAATCAAAAATGAAAAATGAAAAATGAAAAAGCAATAAAACAGTTATATACTTGACCTAAAATTAAACTTGTTCTTGCTCAAGGATTCAAAATAAAGTACATATATGTATATTAAAAAACAATAAAAATAAATAAATAAATATTTGTTGAAGTAAATTAATAAATAATTAATTGAAAATAAATTGGGATTTATATTTAGTGGAGTCTGCAAAGTCACTGTCCCGCTTTGAATATTGCTCACTCTCCCGCTCTCCATATTGCTCACTCTCCCGCTCTATTTTTCGTCAGCGACAGGCATTAGCTCACCGGACTAATGAAACACATTCCGTTAACTTACGCTTTTTGCTTTTCCCTACTTCGTAGTCGGCGAGCACAACAACAAAGTTACACAATAAATGCCCACTGCTGCATGACGGCCGCTGCTGCAGGCATTCTCGGAGCATTACAAAAACAAAACATATGAAAGTGTTGTTGCTCAGCTCAAAGCATAGGCAAAGAAGACTATAGATGGATAAAGATATATTCAAAATTGTTATTGCATTTTGCATTTGCTTTCGAGTACTTTTCGTTCCAATTGCGTACCCAACTATTGCAAATGTTGTCGTAGGTCACGGAACTAAGAAATACATTTTAAATTCAAAAATCAAATTGGAATTATCAACTCCGACAGCGTTCGAACAACAAAAAGTGTATTGCATATTTTTTTTTAAGAATTCTAGTCCATTTATCTGATATGATGATGATATCTATGTATCTCTGTAAGGAACTCTATGATTACCAAAACGTTGTTAATCTTTGCTTCTTTATATTGTTTAACTTTTAGTAGCTAAAGTTGGTTAATTTAGTACTGTTGCTATATGCGTAATTACATAAATCTGACATTAACAACCTCATATGATTTATGAAACATAATATTTCATGAGCTTGCACTAATAGTAAAATCAACACTTCTACGTACACAGCTCACTCAAGTTAGCAGACGCTACAACAACCAATTTTTCATGCCCATTTCCATTTCCACTTCCATTATGAGCTTACGGGTTTTAGGTTTACTGCTGACCGGGCGCAGTGCAGGCAAACCGATTCCTGGCACGCAAGAGACGACGAAATGGCTCCAAATTGAAGGCACATCTAGTTGCCTACATACAGATGTAGTATGTATATGTACTTGTGTACACATATGTGTGTGTGTGTGTGCATACGTGTGTATTGTAGTTCACATGCGAACAGCAAAAAGTAGTTTACAGTTTTTACTGCTAGTAGTAAAATTGGAATCGTGAGACGGAATTAGATTTCCGCCAAAATAAGTTTTATTTCAGCAGTCGAATACGTTTTTTATGATAGTCCTCCGACTTAAAACTATTTTTAAGGACTTGAAAGGCTGTTAATTAAAAAACGAATCAATAATAATGCATCATCTTCTTGGTGTGCAATAAGGGGACAAACGATACATCGATAAGTCGATAGACTGCATTAACACATCTCTAACAAGCTTAACAAGCATCACGCACGTTGTATGCAATGCAATTTGATTTTGTGGGCTTATTTATTATTATGAAAATAATTAAGAGTTGAATGCAATACGTAAACTGTATCTGTCACTATATAAAAATGTATCTGTATCTGTAAATCAGTTAAGAGTACCAGCTTAGCAGTAGACACATCGTTCAACAAAGCTTTTCTTTTCAATTTATATTTGCAGATGCATTTGAAATTGTCGACGGAAAGCAGGAATTGTTAAATGTAAACGCAAACGAAAGGGTTGAGCAATTAAAGGATTAAGTGAAGACGACAAGGAGGTGAACTCAACTGTGGGGCCAGGATAACCGAATTGACCCCGACTTGTGGCTCCTGCGGCTTATCGGGCGTGTCTCTGTGTACGTATTCCCCCTCCCGGTCTCTTTGTAAGGTAGTCAGAATGTTAGAGCGGGCTGCGCATGGTGCAAATTGTGGCAGTTGAAATACTCGGTGGTCGGTCGGGCACAGCACTTGTATTCTAAATACATACCATACAATATCTGGGCAACTGGCATAGAGCGACAGACACGGTCCGAGGCACTGGGAGAGGTGCTTCAGTTGTGTGAGGTATGCAAATAAACGGTCTTGCTGCCGGACCAACCATGGCCGCATCAGAGCCACCAGAGCCGCCGCCACGCAATCCGGATCGCATAAATGCCTCTCTGCACAAGCTCGGCGAATCCGTAAGTACACCAAGTACAACAACAACAACAAGTACAAATCCCACCACCCCCAACTGCCCAAACAACCCGCATGCCCCAGCCCCGCAACAACCACAAAAAAAAAAAAAAAGAAAGAAAATCCGAATGAAAAAAAAAAAAGAATCCCCCCTCATTCACTTGATGTTTAACCTAATTGGGCCTCATTCATTTGCTTGTTAGCGCCGCTGTGGGTAGGGGTCTGAATCGGGAGGGTATGGAAGGGTTCTACATACAATTTGCATGCCACTCGCCATTCTCGTTCTCGGAGTTGTTCCACTTTCACATGCTTATACCCATTGCTCACTAGTTTTCGGCACATTTCCATACCATTTCCACTTTGCTCGCACATTTTCATTGACTAATCGACTTGATACTCGCTTCCAGTGGAGCCGTGGAATACCATGAGCTTTACTCTTTCTCTCTGCCACTCTCTCCTTTTCTCTCTCACTCTCTCTTTTTCTGCTATTATACTTATCCATAGATACTAAAGCTGATTGAAGTGCAGGCATTCACTAATCGCTTGCCTAACTTTACAGAAAATTGTCAAGTCGCTGGACTCGAGTGGGACAGGACTCAAAGAGAAGTCTGTCAACAACAACAAGCCCATTAAGCCGCTGCTTTCCCTAGACAGCAGCAACCAAGTGGGTGTGGCCGCAGCTGCATCCTCAACATCGACGGCATTAGCATTGGGTACGGTAACGGGAACGGGAACGACAACGGCGCCACCTGTAAAGCCGCCCACATTGCTGGCCAATAAGCGGGACCTGACGCCCTCCGCCTCCGATAGCAGCTCGCCAGCGAGCTCGAATGGAAGCAATCAGACGCTAACGCCACCCATGACCATCGACAACCAGAGCCGACTAGCCGCCAAGGGCGACACATTGGGACAATCTCAAGCCCAAGTTATTGGGATACCGCAGTCGCAATTAGTGAATGGCAGCAGCGCCATCTCCATCTCCACAGCAGCCATGATCCATGCGAATAATTCCAATTTGATTGCAAGCGGTCACTTGGCCCAGGTTTCGCCAAGCAGCAGCCAACTCAGTGCGGGTAAGTGACAAACCATCCGCTCCTCCTACTGCCTGCCCCTCTGCAGTGGCAATTGCAACTGCATTTGCAGTTCCCGTTGATTGAGGGGCGGGATGGTGTGCAAGTGGGCCACATGAGGGGACGCAATTAGCTCAGCTGCAATTGGATGGGGGATGGACGAATAAACATACATATATATGTATATATATATATCTTTATTTATATTTTCTTGTTTTTTTTTTTTTTTTTTGTAATTTATTATTTTCGTTGAGTGAGGCGACATTAAGCCAAAGCGACAGCGACAGCGAGGCTGGATTGTCTGGCCATTGAAATGTCATTTTATTATTTACCAGACCAAAGAACGTTATTTAAACATTTGCATAATTTATGAACATTCGCGAGCCGTGTTTCCGCTCTGGTCACATTATTCCATTACGTTCCGTTATACTATTTACTACTGGTAATCAGGACTACGGGTCACACCTGTCGAAATGTCGAATCAATGTAATTTCTACCTCAAGTCTGTCATTAAATTAACTCACATTAAGAGTCTTTAATTAATTGTAGATACGTATATACAGGTTGAATGTAAGACAGAGCTTTAATGCGCTTCGAAAGCTCTTTAAAAGCTGCATTGCAATGCTGCTGAGAGGATAGAGGTATTACTTGCTTCCTCAACTGCAACAACAACAGCTTTGTCTGCCCTTTCTAATAGCATTTTATGAACCAAATATTGGCACATCTGTAAGCATCTTTAAGCTACTTTCAATTCGCACAGCAATTAGACTTCGATCAAACTTACTTTTGTGGGGAGGAGCAGTTCACTCAGTTAAGACTTCAACGAATTAAATTAAAATCATCCTGCAATGTCCTGCAACATCCTGACACTGTCTCTGGCACTGGCCCGGACATTTACAAGCGACCACAAAATGTGGCAAGCACATGCAAAGTATGAAAAACTCAAATCTGCGGCTTTCCTCTGTGGTCGCATTTGGAAGTGCAACTCTAGCTCTCATTCTGGGGCCTAGAAATGGATCCAGCAAATGTGCCTGCAAGTAAAAACGAGTCAAAGTGTTGTTGCACATGGAATTCTGTTGGAAGCTGGCATATTTCTTGCCCTCCCCGAAAATGTCAACATCTGTTGACCAACAACTCCCACAATTGCCCATGTTGCCATGGCTTATGCCATTGCCAATCGCTTTAATGGCCTACCAGGAGGCAACGAATGATGGTTATGATGGATGGCTAGAGGTAGAAACAACACGCATCTGTCATCAGCATCAGATACAGATGCAATGGAATGACGAGATAGTACATGCTAATGGACATGGTTATCTCTTCCACTCCCAACCGACCAAGAGTTGCAAAAACAGATGCTGATCGCATATAAAATCCAGTGCAGAATTCAATGAAAGCCCATCCATATTTAAGCTCAATCATCCTTTAGTTCTCTTTGTGATTACGATTGCGTTGCAAGCAGTTCAACATGACATAATTAAAATGCACTAGAGCTGTAAAGTATGCGACACTTAGATACTCTAGATTTTAGCCGGTGGTTTATTTCACTTTTCTTCTGTACTATACGTGTTGCTTAATTGTGTATTCTCTTTCGAGTTGTCTGTCCTTCGCTATTCTCTGAGAGCGAGAACCCCCTCGCTCTTACTCTCTTTCTTGTAATGCGACAGAGCGAGATAGCCACACGTTGCCCGCTAGCGATGGTAGTGTGTACGATGATACTAGTGATGGGCTACTGGCTATCCGCCTGCTACAACATTTACTCT
Organism: Drosophila funebris; assembly: GCA_018901825.1. Lineage (NCBI taxonomy): Eukaryota > Metazoa > Arthropoda > Insecta > Diptera > Drosophilidae > Drosophila > Drosophila funebris. The sequence continues at coordinate 6,005,589 of JAEIFK010000682.1, forward strand.
ACTATTTTACTTCATTTTGAAATTTCTACTCCTTCAGTTTGTGCTGAAGTCATTGGAATAGAACTAACTATTATTAACTATAGATTACTACTTTTAGCTAAAAGAAAAGTAAAATTCGATTTGTTAATGCACAGTTTTAGTTTCCCATTCACTTACAAAGTGTAATTTGTGCATTTCAATTAAATTATTTTGATTGATAAGTGCGTTGCTTTCATTTAATAATACAATTACTATGAAACATGTTGCAAATTGCACAGAAATGTGAATGTATGAGTATGAATGCACTCACTTAATGTGCACCTGAATGATTTTGTGCGAATGTTGAGATAAATGAATGCATTTCTATGGCAACCAATGGCAATTTATTTATTTAAATTGTGAACCATAATTATCTACTACATATACATATGTATATGTACTTATATGTAGTAGTATGTGCCATAGGCAAATTGTTGGTAAATCAATATTTGTTGTACTATTTCGAAAAACATAACTCACAACTCTTATGTGCTTAATAATAATAATAATAATTGTTGTTGCTGTTGTTGTTGTCTATTCGTTTTTGTTTATTCGTTTTTGCGTCTCATTTGATGTTCTTTGTACTTTATTTAGAGTCTTGATGGCATTTGATTTTGTCATTGTGCCCCCCAGTCTCCTGCTCCTTTCCCTTCTGCTGCATGTTCTATGCTCTAGTGTGTGTGTGTGTGTGTTTTATATAAGAGATGCAATCAAACCAGACACCCACACACACACACACACACCCCACTCTCTCACACTCTTTTTTGGCATTCCTACAAATTCATCTTTGCTTTACATCATTATCGTTATTGTCATTATCATTAACATAATTGTTGTTGTTGTTGTTGTTGCTGCTGCTGCTGTTGTTGTTATTACTGTTGTTTATTTTGTTAACACTCACATCCACAATCCAAACCTCCACCTGGACTCCAACTCGTGCTCATCAACGCAAATCACGAATTCGAATGAAATCCCTCGGTTTCATCCACTCTCCCTCCCTCCCTCACTCTCTGTGTGTGTGTGTGTGTGTGTGTGTGTTGCTGGGGAATATGCGAATATTCGCTATATAAATACAACTACAACTACAACTACAACAATATAAATACAGTCGACAAGAGAAATGCCAATGATGTTTGCTCAATTGTGAAATTAATGGAACCAGAGCTGGTCACAGCGGGCGCAACCTCATTACCAACCATATCGAAGACAATGCAAATTAAATCCACAACGCCATCGTCAGTGGCAATCCCAGTGCCATCCCCTACATCCAGCATCCTAGCACATCCTATGGACATCGCAGCACACTCATCCCCGACATCCGCTGCATCGGCTGCCCTCTTGATGCTGGAGGCGGCAACAGCGACCACAAGCAACATACCCGATGGCAATCGCAATCGCCATCGCCAACGTAATGATGAGTCAAAGTTCACGTTACATCCAGGTAAGTCGATTGAGTCTCATTGTCTCTCTACCTCACTACCTCACTGCCTGCACACCTCTACTCCCATTTAACCTCACCCAACTAAAGCCATTTGCCATTTCAATCTTGCATTTAACTCGCTTTTCATCTGCCATTTCCGCTCTCTATTTTTAATTGGAGCACAGCACTGAGACGAAGACAGAGATGGAGATGGAGACGAAGTCGAAGTCTCTATCAGCACTCGCATTAACATTTAATCCGCATGTCCCCCTCCCCCCCCGCTTCCAATCCCAGCTAGTTGCACTTGAATCTATTCAGATTTCAGATTCCAGTTTAGTTTTCCAGTTTTCCCCTCTCCCAAAACGCGCAACTTTTCCTTTTCCTTTTGCACTTTGAGTTTTGCTCGTTTGTGTTTACTTTAAGTCGTAGTTTTGCTAAAGATTGGCATGCAAAGTTGGACTACTTAATTGCTGGAACTATTCCAACAGTGCGGGGGGTAGAGTAATTTGGGCAAAGTGGAGGGATTGCCCTGTGCATCTCTGGGAATTTGGGGCTAGCTACTAAAAAGAACGCGTAGTATCGGCAACGTCACCGCTTTTCCACAGCTTGAGCTTAGCGCGGCACTCTCCTGGCCAGCTGATAGACCCAGCATCCACTCACTCCTTCTTGTGATCTTTTCCAGAGTCGGCCATAAAGCTACGTGATGAGAACGATCGTCTTAACGCGGAATTGTTGCGTCTTCGACGTCTGCTCGAGCACTCGACGGATGGTGCTGTCGGAGGGATTGAGCCTGCCGTGGAATTGGAGGCAGTGCAGCCTGTGGCATCCCAGGAGCGTATTGAACGCCTGGAAACGGAGCTGCGCAGCGTAAAGAACCAATTGCTGACCATGCGGTTGGAGCGAAAGAAACTGCGCACAGACAAATCCGATCTCTTGGGACAGGTGAAGCAACTGTGCGCCTCGCTGCAGGAGAAGGAGCAAGAATTGCGCGACTTCATACGCAACTATCAGGATCGGGTGCGAGAGACGGAGTCCACAAACGCCAAGCTATCGGGTGATCGCGACCGGGAGCGCTTCCAGCTGCTAAAGCAGGCACGGGATGAGGCCGAAAGATCGTTGGCTCTGGCCCAGCAGCTCTCAGCTCGCGATCTGCAGCTGCAACGCCTCCAGGAGCAATTACAAGAGGCGCGACGTCAGCTGAGTGGGTGTCTCTCCGATCAAGACAGCCTGCACTCCTTTGCGCCGCTCACGCCTCCCTCGGCCGCCTCCGGATTGCTCAGCCAATTGGCGGGAGGATCGTGTGTGGCAAGCGCCATGAGTGGACTCCGCACAACCGACGACAGCGGAAGGGGTAACTCCAACTCCTTGTCGGCATTCAGCGGAAGTCTAAGCGGTGGTTCCGGTGCCACTGTCGGAGATCGTAACTCCTGCTCGAATGACTCCGGTCTGCGCAACAGCAGCGACCGCGAGAGCACCGGAGGTGAGCTCAATTTCAGTGATGGCGCCTGCGACAACGGACCCTGCATCACCGTCGATCCCGATAGCATTTCTCTAGTCTCCAGCCAGAACATGTACCAATGTAAGTAGAAAGGATTAAGGGTTAGGATCTATCTGGCAAAATCAACACATTTAACCGGGAAATCCTTCCATTCTCTTTGCAGTTGGCACGCCCAAGGAACGCAGCCCCACCCTATCTCCACTGAATTCCGGCGCCTACTCCAGGTAAGACACTAAAGTTGCACTGCATCCCCTTAAATATAAGTATCTAACTAATTAATTTTCTCTCTTATTAGATCTGTGGAACAGCTCTCTCCGGATGCAGAGGGACCTGGTGGAGCTGGCGCCCTATCCCGTAAGTTTGGCAACAAAGGTGGACCGCTGGGTGCACGGAATGGACGCGGAGGCACCTGGGGCAGCATCTCGCGTGTCTTTGCCCGCTCTCGGAACAAGAGCAAGGCGCTGTCGGCTGATGGCGCCACCGAGTACAGCGACTACTCGTGGAATCCGCTGTCCGAGGAGGGATACGCTGAGAAGCTGCGACTGCTGCGTGAGGCTTCCCAGTTGCCCATAGAGCGCTGGCGGGCGACGCAGGTGCTGGCTTGGCTGGAGGTGGCACTGGGTATGCCACAATATAGTTCACGCTGTGCGGAGAATGTGAAGAGTGGCAAGGTGCTGCTCGAGCTGAACGACGTGGAGTTGGAGGCAGGATTGGGACTGGCGCATCCAATGCATCGCAAGAAACTACGACTGGCAATTGAGGAGCAGCGACGCCCGGAAATGGTGCGTTATCCACTGATCACTCAACTGGGACACACCTGGGTGGCCTCCGAGTGGTTGCCTGACATTGGGTTGCCACAGTACGCGGAGCCATTCCTGCAATCGCTGGTCGATGCACGCATGCTCGACACGCTCTCCAAGAAGGAACTGGAGAAGTTTCTCGGCGTGACCCGCAAGTTCCATCAGGCCAGCATAGTACATGGTGCGTTTCCCCCATCTGTTCAGCAAACCTTCCTACTTATAACTGTTTGATGTTTGTTAGGCATCCATGTGCTGCGTATCGTTAAGTACGACCGTCAGACACTGGCCATGAGGCGCGTGCAGTCGGAGACTGTGGATACGGATCCCATTGTTTGGACAAACCAACGCTTCATTCGCTGGGTGCGCTCCATTGACCTGGGCGAGTATGCGGACAACCTCAAGGGTGAGTTGTACATCATAATGAAACCGTCTCGTATCATTTGCACAATGTTAATGAAGATGTTGTTGATGATGTTGATGTGGATGTGGATGGTGTATCGTTTCAATGTGTGCCACTACATGAGCTTTGGCTATCTTCCCAATTACAGACAGCGGCGTCCATGGCGGACTTGTGGTGTTGGAACCATCCTTTTCAGGCGACACCATGGCCACGGCTCTGGGTATTCCGCCATCGAAGAACATAATACGACGCCATCTGAACACGGAATTCGATGCCCTCATCCTGCCCGCAAGGTGAGTGTCCTTGTCCCAAGCCCCGCCCCTCTTCTTCTAATAGCCACATCATGTGTGTGTGTCCCGTTATGTAATCAACCAACCCCCACCCCCCCACACCCCTCTCCCACCCTGTTGTATCCAATGTATACATATCGTATAAATATGTAGCGTAAAACAGCCTTTTGATTAGAAATCCCTTTGTTTCGTTCACATTTGATTGGGTTTTTGTATATTGCATACACTCACTCGGTCTCACTCACACTCTCTCGCTCTCTCTCTCTCTCTCTGTTTGTCACATCCATTGTTAGTTACATAATTGTCTCGTACATGTTAGTAATTTGATTTGATATTGTTTATTATTGCTATTATGCTTTATGGCTTATATGATTTGTTTTGGTTAGTAACATTATTACTGCACGTCTCCTCTTCATTATTATTAATATTCATTTCACATTCATTCATTCATTCATTCATATTCATATTCATTCATATCAGATCTAATCTATTGTCTCTGCATTTCAATGACAACAAACAATGTAAGTTTAGTGAGTTTACAAAGGAGTTTTACTTGCTTTCCAAATTAAAGGAGTTTCCCAATTCGTTAACAATAGAATCATCAACGCTGCAGAACAGTTCAAGTATGCTGAATTGATTCGCTGACAGTTTAGTTGACCAGTATGCAAATAGAAGGAAACATAATTGGTTAGAATAGTGAGAATTGTCAGCCTGGATACTTGAAATATGATTGTTATTCATTGTGCTGGGCAGCATTTACAATCGATCTAAAGTACATGAATACATAAACTCACACACACTCCCACACACACACACACACACACACACATATACACACAATGTATGTCTATTGCTTTCAGTCATTCATTATTCATATCATTCCAAAACATGCAAAACATTTGTGTAAAATGCTTTTCTTGATTTCAACTTCTGCTTTGCATAACTTCTATCTTAATACATGGATTAGTCCATCATCATCATCATCGTAAGCACCTGCACTGCGCTCTGACAATCAAAGCAATTCGAACTCAACTCGAATAATGCATGAGATTGTTGTTGTAGTTGTGGACGGGCTGCTGCTGCGAGTACTCATTCTCATGCGGTCTATTATCATGCGTTTCCATATCGTATATCGTAAATCTTATATCGTAACTCGCATATCGTAAATCGTATATCGTAACTCGCATATCGTAAATCGTATATCGTAACTCGTATATCGTAAATCGAATATCGTAAGTCGAATATCGTATATCGTATATCTGTATATGTAATTGTTCATCATCTATCTGTCTTCTCGTACATATTGACAAGTACCTATGTATGTATGTGTAAACTATAACAAATAAATATATATCGTATATCGTATCATACACACATATGTACATACGTATCAGTATCTAAGTACATATATACGTGCATACTAATACATATGTGCCGTGTGTTCGTGTGTGTGCGTGTTTTAGAGCATGTCTGAAATGCCGTCAAAACGCACTAATTTGGCTTGTGCCTCATTTTTCTCTATATCTCTCTCTCTCTCTCTTTCTCTTTCTCTCCAATCGCTTCTCTCTCTCTCTCTCTCTCTTTTCTCTTCCAAAACATCTCGATATGAACAAATATTTTCTATTTTGCCCAATGCAGATACATTATTTACTGTCAAATGGAAGAATTTCAAATGGAAAACTCCCGACAATTGGCCAAATTGCAGGGCCATTAAATCTCAAACAAAATGAATTAATTAATTTAAGTAATCACATACAAAATAATGATCATCGAAATACGTGTGTATGTAAATGTAAACAGAACTCGATGGGATTCAATAATATGCAATTGTGTTTAGCTAAGCTGATTGATAATTCTAGAAAGAGAACAATAATTGGAGCACAGCGCTAATCAAATCAAATCAAATCAAATAATTATTCGTAATACTCGTAGTATAGCAAAGAAATTCGTTGTAAGGATGCTTAAGGAACTAATCAAAACAAATCAAAATGAATCATGAATGTAATCGAAACCAAATCGGAAACAAATCCCAAATCCATAAACCATTTAAAGAAATGAGTGAAATATATAGAAAGAGAACTTAGTAGTACATAAATAAGAGTAATTACTTAGCACATATCGCGATATTCCAAAGAGCTTTGCATTATCGATATGTCCAGATTATCTTATACAAATCTTATAGCAAATCAAATGTTAATTATGTCGGTTGCAACGCTCCAAAGCCGCATTTATTAGACAACAACAACAAATGTGCAACGATAACAACTGAAACATTTTGCATTTAAGCCAAAAGACACCAAAAAGCCGCTAACAAAAAAATAAAATAAAACAAATACAAAGCAAACGCGACACAATAGTGAAACAATGAACTTGAATCAATGTTAATTGCATTCATAGTTTAAGTATATTAAATCAAATTTTAGTAGAGTTGAGATACAGTTACAGATATGGATACGGATACGGATACGAGAGCAGACACAAGTATCTATAGGTATAGTGGGCCAGCAACGTTTTGGGTAGAAATTTCATAAATAGCAAACGATATATATACTAGTATATGTATTTATCTACAGACATAAAAACAATGTTATGCAAATTATAGATACAGAGAATTTTGCATTGCATTCTTAAGATACATATAATTGCAAAATGTAGCAAAGAACATGCTTGAAGCCGCATGAAATAATTGTGAAAACACAAAACTTGACTTTGTAACTAATGTGGGCAGCCGTCCACTGTGATACAGAAACCGAAACAAATACAGATACAGATACATTTACAGCTACAGATACAACTGCAGCTGCAGCTACAGATACAGATACAGATACAGATACATAAAGAAACATACAAACACAAACGAATTTGTTTTAGAAATTGCAAAGAAAACCATATATAAATATGCATTTGCATACATACATGCATTACCCAGATACATTGTACATCCACACCAATACATGCTTACATATTTACATCACACACACACACACACACACACACACGCACATACAGCCCAGCCATGAATTAGCTTGTTTTGTTCTAGACGTTGCATACTTTTGTGCGCTTCCAAATGCCACTGAACTGGCAGGATGAGTTGTTTTAGCTTTTCCTTTTGTGTTTTTCTCAATTTGATTTCTTACTCGTAACTCCCCGCCCAACAAAAGTAAAACCCAGCCCCCCCCCCTCACCCCAAAATCCCATACAATTGCCCCTCCCCTTGATTAAGCCATTTGTTCAGAATGCAAAGCAATGTCAATTGTAAGTAACATTCGAGTGATTTGACGTAAAAAGTTGAAAAGTAGTCAACTTTACCATTTTGCCTAAGTATGTAATTCTGTAATCCTTGTGTCTATGTGTCAATGTCTATGTAGTAAACTCTAATCTGATTTCAATTGTTGTACACTTAAGATATATAGCTATATATACATTTCATCGCCCACATACAAATATTCAATATAAATATAGAAAAATATATTAAATGATTATACTATTAAAATAGTAATTGATTGATTTTGTTGTTTACGCTACAAGTAGTCAATTATGCAAATGCAACTTGCAACATACATAATATAAATATATATATACAAACGATTATTGGACACACTAATTTAATTAATATTATTAATCGTTTTTGTCTTTGTCCCGTTTCTTTCTTTCTACTTTCTATATTTTCCACATCTTTCTTTCCATTTTTGGTATTCTTCAATTCAATTGTATACAAAATATAAAAATCAACGGCTTGTTGTTGCTATCCTTGTCTTGATTGTTAACAAAAATGCATAATACAACACAACAACATCAACAACCACATCAACAACAACAACAAATACAACGTTAAACGTATGCGTGTGTGCGTGCGTGTGTGTGTGTGTGTGTGTGTGTGCGCTTGCCTGCCCGCTTGCCTCTGCCTCTGCCTTTGTCTCTATCACTGTTTCTGTCGCTGTCGCTGTCTCTGTCTCTGCCTGCCTGCCCCATTATGTGTGTACAACTTATTCGTGCCAAATTGTCAACATGCACAAACATGAATACACACACACACTCCTACCCACACCCACCCACACACACACACACACACACAATCACCTAAACGAAACGAAACAATCCGGTTGTATTGCAAATGTTTGTTGTGTAGAGCAACTTTGGGTCAAGGCATACGTTCCGGTTGCGGCATAGTGCCACTAACAGGACCCGGCGGACTACAGCACTATGCCACAACAGATCGGCGATCGAGTGGCAACTTGCGGGTAAGTCTCAGCTCAAACTAAACATATATATATATATATATATATATATCTATGTATGTATGTATGTCTAGCTATCTAGCTACTATATTGTCTGCACATAAATCACATATCGAGTGAAACTCTCAACTCTCAACTCAATTGGTTGCCTACGTGAAAGAAATTCAATATGTTTTACTCAATTGATAAATGATTAACTCTAATATATTTAATATCTATATCTCTGTAAACAAGTATCTGCCTCTGTACTTATCTTAGCCTGATTTGACGTGAAGCTTTTGTTGTCTCTCTCTCTCTCACTCTCTCTCTGTCTCTGTCTGTGTGTGTCTATGCCTTTATAATTACTACTCGTATACTTAACGCTTTCAGTACTTGTGTAGAATGTCAAGGTTCATATTAAAATACCAAATACTATACTATATTCGTATTCGTATTCGTATTAGTTGTTCATCATCATTCTTATGCTCTTCACAATATCTATCTACACATATATGTGGAGAACATCTCAAAAACAAGTACTTTGAGCACACAGTACAACGATGTTTCAACACTTAGTAATAATATTTATAATTCAATAAGCATCTTCACAATACGATGCGATCCAATGATCCAAGATAAGTACATATATATATAAATAATAAATAGTTAAGTATCTTTTATACATTTAAACTACTATTTTGCATTACCTTTTTATACTTTGGCATGTTTAACGAAGATACTTTCTGTGGACCCAAGACTTCTTCACAATTCAAAAAAAAAACATAACCACGCATTAAACATTCATAGTTAGTCTAGAAGTGACTCCAGTTTTTTAAGGTCATACATATAGTTGAGGGTTCTAGCAAGCGGGTTCTTTCACAAATACGAGTATTTTATTGAATATAAACTGGCAATGGTGTATTTAGTCATTTAAGCTTGCGTTTTGCAACACTATGTTTTGTCAACATTAATTTAAATTTATATATGAAAGTAACAGCAACATTTTTAATTAACAATTAATTATATTTAATTAGCTAGTTCAATTATTTAGGTTAAATAAGAAAATGTACTTCAAGGTTAGCAAATAAACGTAAATTTCTATAATATATGTTGATTCAGTGTTGCAAAACGTTAAATACATATTTTAAGCACTATAAACCCCGATCGTTTTGGCAGATATACAATACATAAATTTATATAAATAAATAATCGAATACAAATATATAATAATAATAAATAAATATACTACTTACAAGTAAGTAACAGTAACGAATAAAGAGCATTTTGTATAATGCACCAACTATGAGATACTTATTAAACCACATGTAAACTGTTCAATTATGGATCTTTCATTTGATCAATGGGTCTAAGTGACACTTTTGAATTGACCAACGAGAGCCCAGAGCCCAGAAGTTTCACGACAAATCAAAGATAAAACAGAGTTTTGGACAGTTAACACTAATTCAATTGAGTGGGTGGTTATCAAACTGTAATTCGCAACTAATACTAATTACTTTCTCCTCTTTCCGCTCTATCTTCTATCTCTCTTCTCTCGTATTTTACAGATTTCGGCATGGAAAGGATCTCAGGTAAGAAGAATCTATTTCCATTTATTTTCTAAGATTATCTTCTAATTTGCTTTTCATTTCTCATTTTCAGAGTTCTCTTTCAAAAGCCTTTCGGTTCAACACAAAACCCAGTCGGGCAGGCGATCGCAGCTCCTTCGGTAACTCCACCTCCCCAACGCCATCGTACAGCAGCAGCGAGGGCGGCGGAGGAATATACGCTACCATAGGTCCCCATCAACTGCAGTCGCTTCACCATCCGCCACACCACTTCCTACCACCACCCACAACTGCACCGCCACCACCACCCATCACTGGCAACTCCAACTACGGCCCACCACCAGCCGGACATCGTGTAAGCGCCCCACCCGTCGCCAGTATCCTGGATCCCAATGGACCAGATGCTCATCTGCTATACGAACAGAACAGTCGACGCGTAAAGAGCATCAGTGACATCGGTGTGGCAAGCAGCGGTAGCATGGGAACTTGTAGTCTGGGTGGCATATCCGCATCTTCTGACTCGCCCGAATGAGCAAACATTGGATTAGATTAGATCAGAGAGTCTCGTAGTTATACAATATATAGGTGAGATAGATGCCCGATAACACGTATCTACATTCCCTTTCGTCTGAGCTTGAATTCCAAAAAGTGATAAGTTAAGAGAAATTAAATAACTAAAGATTAGCAATTGTATATTTAACTGGATTCAATTACACTCAACACAAGACCCACCTTAAAGACACGACGAGCGATATACTTGTGCATACAACAGATACATATGTCAAGATACAAAATGGAAATATAAATATAAATACAAAATACACGACAACAGCAAGTGCAACATTAACTAAACATATTTGATTAAATCAGATGAAACTATTAAACAGAATAAAAGTAATATTATTATTATTCATAAATATTTATGTAAATAGGCTAAGTTCGACTTGTATGCATGCCAATAAGAGAAGGCAATTAATTAATTTAATTAATTTGGCACAGAGAGAGCTGCAGAGCAACTGCAACTGAAAAACAATTGAACTTTATTAGCCTAATAGGAACGTATTTAATTGTAAATTTAGTTCCCAATTGATTTAATTATACTTATATACTCGATGATAATGTAAATGTAAATGCAAATGCAAATGCAGGCAACCGAAAAAAACAAATTGTTGTGCGTTTGCCGTGTGTGTGTAATCAATTTTAATTTCCGCAGATTGGATTGAATTGGATTTGAAATAAAATATATAAATGCATTGTAACTGCAATTTAGATAAATTGAAATTATTTTGTAAGCCGTCACCTTCCCCAAAACCAAAGCCCAACCTATCCTAACCAAATCAACAAACGTAGCTAAACAAATATACCCCGACGAATATTAAAATTTAATAAACTGCAGAATATGCAAATTGTAAATGGCTATAAATATAAGTTTCAGTTCGCACACACATACCAAAGTAAATACATATATATTTAAATTAAATAATAATGCAAAATGTACTCTCCACAACTCAAATCAAATCAAATGAAATCAATTGAGATTAACGAACATGAATCGTATCATCCGCAATCCTCAATAGTGAAAGTGTTAATCCACTTGCTCCAGCCTACAACTGATATCCTGCATTATTTATCCTTCCTATCATTGCAATTCCTAAAGCATATATTGTATCAATAATATGAGATGTTTATATTTAAGCAGACCAATTTAACTCTAGCATTACAAACAGGTAAAACTAACGAATAAACTAATGATCAATAACGCTACTGTCTTCTAATTGGACTTGTGTATTAAATATTCATGGGAATCGAAGAAGAAAGCAAGGGTATTGAATTGCTAAGACCCATTAATAAGTATATTACGAATTTTGTTCAACTGGATTTATTCAAAGCGTTAGACAAGTAAAACTTCAACAAATTGCATTCGTTCCAATCCAAAGCATTTCACCTTCACCAAGATAATTTTAGTTTGTGCATCATGTGTGTGCTCTTCTTGAGTGCATCTTATAGCTGATTGTTGCTGGTGCTGCTGGGTTTGCTAGCGTCGATCCCCGTCGTTTTCATTCCTGGGACGACGAGTGGTAAGTGGACGTCCCTTAGGCTGTGGCCCTGGCTGGGGTAATGGCTCAGCGGCTGTCAGAGTGCCAATGCTGCCAATGATGGCCAAGACACCGAGTAGGAGAAAGAGATTGAACCACTTCATACTGAAATCGATAGCGGGTCGTAGCTTTGCCGGCGTCACTTAGTCGTCAACTGATGTCTGATTCTATGGAGCTTCCCTTTTATGGAACGAAGCTTATATGTTTATGTAAATGGCGCTGAGAAAACCTATCAACATCATTTAGTTTATGTTCGAAGATCGAGCGACAAGATTTACAAAATTGAGTTGTAAATCTCGCGATAAAAATGGGTGGACATACATTTAGGTAATTGACTTCAACAACATTGAACAATTGTTTGCTGAATTATTCACATTGCAAACGAATGACAATTGCGCCGCAGCGTGGGATTGTCTATAGACAACTTGACATTTAAAACTGACTTATTGTTAACTCTAGCTCTGAATTTATTGCATATATTTTATATTTCGATATTTTCACAATATTTATATGTGTATTTGGTTTGTGATTCGAATAATTTGATCACTTAAGCTTAAAATAGAAACATAAAAACAGACTTCGAAGCGAAATTATGTAAATAATCAAATAAAAATATAAATGATATGTGCAAACGACAGCGTTCCGAAATACAAAACGTACACCGAAAACTTGTTGGTCTAATACGATAGAGTATACAATGACTATAACGTACAATATTTGACTAACAGGAACATTTAAAAAATACTCGTGACTTATAAAAGCGAAACGTTTATCTTGATCCGAGTATTTCTCAAGTACTTTAAATAACTAATAACCAACCACTGTTATTTACAAATAATATCTTAATTAATTGCGCATTTGTCAAAAATGCGGTTAACTAGACGGAAATGACATAGAAACTATTATTATGGAAACACCTATAACATTTAAGAGTCTATGTGTATGCGGCATTGCAGTATTAATTTCTCCTGGAAAATTTGACCCAGCTCGTTATTTTCCTGCTCCCTTCGCAACTCCTCGCCAATTTGCTGCCACATGCTTTCAAAGCCGCAGTCCCACCGGTAGCTGCTGTTTTCATTCTCATAGATGGTGTCATCAAAGGAGAAGGAGTATTCGTGTTCGTAATCACACATTTTAAATATAACTGAAATAAAAGCAAAAATCGTTATTCTAAATTATCGATAAGCTGACGAACTCGATTTATTTCAATGATATCGATAAATGGGCAGCGCTTCAATGAATGCTGTTATCAGCAAAACATAATAACAGCTGTTGAAGGAAGATGTCGCGAAAGAATGTTTTAAATTTGATCAATACGATCGTTGCAAACTCGTAGGTGCTAGAGAGTACCATAGTGCCAGATTGTATCTGAAATTCTTGTTCCTTTATAGCTGCAAATGTCCCTCACACTCGTACAACTATGGATCAGCAGCTGCATCCACACAAACGGGACGGAACGAATATGCTTTTGAGGTAAGTCTCCGCCGGGCAAAGTCCAGCTAATAGCACAGATACACGTTTATAATGATATTCTGGGCACAGATGTCATCATCGACAGTGCGTTTTGGACCAGGGGTAAGCGCGGAGCTGGGAGCAGATTTGGCTAACTTAGGAGCGAAGAATGTTTGCCTGGTAACCGACAAGAATGTGGCGCAGCTGCCGTCGGTTCGAGTTGCCTTTGATTCATTGGCACGGCATGGAATCAACTATGAGGTGTACGACGAGACACGCGTAGAGCCAACGGATGCGAGTTTCTGGCAGGCTGCCCAGTTCGCACGGCGTAAGCATTTTGATGCATTCGTGGCCATTGGCGGGGGATCTTCCATGGACACCGCCAAAGCGGCTAATTTATTCTGCAGTGATCCAGAAGCAGAGCTACTCGACTACGTCAACGCGCCCATTGGAAAGGCAAAAGAGGCAAGCCAATGATGATCTCCTAAGAGATTCCAAGATGATTTCTCAATTTGTCGTAGGTTTCCGTTAAACTCAAGCCACTTATCGCTCTGCCAACCACATCTGGTACCGGCTCGGAGACTACTGGAGTAGCTATATTTGACTATAAGAGTCTGCATGTCAAGACTGGCATCTCCAGCAAGCAGCTAAAGCCAACTCTGGGTAGGCATTCGCTCCATAAAAGATACTTTCTTGACTCTTTTCCATTCCGCAGCTATTGTGGATCCCTTGCATACTCTCACACAGCCGGAACGTGTGATGGCGTTTGCCGGTTTTGATGTCTTTTGTCATGCTCTTGAGAGCTTTACTGCTGTCGATTACAGAGAGCGCGGACCTGCTCCATCAAATCCCAGTCTTCGCCCAACATATCAAGGCAGAAATCCTATTTCAGATGTCTGGGCGCGCTTTGCTCTCGATGCCATACGTACAAACTTCATCGATGCCATATATCAGCCCGATAATGTAGAGGCGAGATCTCGCATGCATCTGGCGTCCACCATGGCTGGTGTGGGCTTTGGTAATGCAGGAGTGCACCTCTGCCATGGTCTTTCATATCCTATCTCCGGCCATGTACGCAATTACAAACCAAAGGGTTACTCTGGCGACCATCCCCTTATTCCACATGGTCTCTCAGTTGTGATCAGTGCACCTGCTGTCTTTGAGTTCACCGCACCCGCATGTCCAGAGCGGCATCTCGAAGCAGCTCAGATCCTTGGCGCTGACATAAGTGGAGTGAAAAATGCTGATGCTGGACGCCTTTTGGCGGACACTATGCGTGGCTACATGCAGCGTGCGGGCATAGAAAATGGCCTCCGTGAGCTTGGCTTTTCCAGCAGCGACATTCCAGCACTTGTCGAGGGTACCTTGCCCCAAGAACGCATTACAAAAATGTCGCCTCGTGAACAATCAAGAGAGGATTTAGCCAAACTCTTTGAGAATTCAATGCAAGTGTATTAATCCTAAATATTTACTTACGTTTTTAAGTTTTTCACTCAGGAACAAATGCAGAACTATATAACGGATCTTTTCAATGAAGTTGGCTGCATTATCAAAAGATTTCAGGGCTTCCATAGTTATCAACTGAACCAGTTCCATTGCAAACAATGAACCAATCGCTTGTTGTTTTTGAAGTGCAATTATTATACCATTATATAAAATTAATTAATAAATACTTTTCAATTTTGTGTAATTCTGTTTTTTTTTTTTCTGTAGAAGTCGGTAAAAGTGATTTATATTTGTGTTAGATTTCAAAGATGAAAATTTATTCGTAGTATAAAAGACAGAATAGTAAGTATTATATCAAGGTACCCAATATACCGAAGGCCAATTCATAAATAATTATATTTTATTGTAATTAACACATATTTAAATATGTATATATATATGTAAATATTTATATTATATAAAGATTATGTTCAATTTGGTTAAAATAATTTATTGATTTCGAAATATGTGTTCAAAGTCCAACATTTACTTGATTTAATTGAAAGGATAGTAAAAAAAGACTTAACGTAGTAATTAATATGCTTTTGCGTCTTATCATATCTTGCCCAGATAAAAAAATGTAATCTTTAAGGGGTCTGACAGGTTCAAAATCGACAGCTACATATCCACAAATTGCCCAACCGTTTCAATATGACTGATTGCCAGTTTAATATATTTTGAAATAATTAAATATATATAGTATTAATTTCCGCAAAATGGCACTAAATCCTTAAATCGTTCCGTTGCAAAATGAAAAGTATATAAAATAAATCTCCTGACGTTGTGATATTATATACATATATGTATATATGCCATCACGATATGAGGAATACGGCGATTCAATCAGTTTCAAGTCCGTTGCTCCCGAAACGGTTGCTAAATTGTTCGCTCGCGATCTCTGCCTTTGCGTAGTGTGATCGGTGCAGTCGCTGTAACCGAATTAAGTACAACAATAACTATTTGCTATATTGATAGTATGTATATATGTATATATTTTGGGGTAGAAGGAAGGGGGGCTCTTCCTCAGTATTTTCTTTCAGTTTTTGCTAATACTTTTTCATTTCTTCTGCTTCTGTTTCTGCTTCTTTGCCAATGCTGATTCGAGTTGGGTTTGTAGTCCAGTCGAACCGTCTTTCGCAATGGGTTTTCCAATAGTGTTGTTCTTTTGTATTTTTCATGACCTGTTGTTTTGCAATTTTCTCATGTGTTTAACTATGAATTAACTTATAAATTAAAAAAACAGCGCAACACACTCCCGCGACTCCCGCGCTCCACACTCGACGAAGTCCTTGGAGCTGCTCTTACTGTGCGGTACGGACTTAGACCTGATTGATCGGCGCGTATCGATGCACCTTTGGTTGTTTTGGTTCCTTGCTAGCCGGCTTCACGATGTCCTCGGTGAGTTTCTGGTACACGAAGGAATTCTTCGAGGCCAAGATTGCCATGCGGTAACGCTCACCTCGCTTATGTAGAATCAGAGCAACGATCTTAACGAGGCCAAGTAGCATCACCACCATGCAGGAGACTGCAATAATTATTGGTACTATATAGTTATAGCCCTGGTAGTAGATATGACCACGCTGAATGAAGATCTCCTCCTCGTCGCTGTTCAACTCCTCGCTATCAGATCCAAGTTTGTCTATAAATTAATGGAATAATAATTAAAGATACTGTCCTCAGTTCAAGTTCTATTTATAATACGAACCCAGCAAGAACTTATCCCGTGTTTCCTTGGACAAATCGATCTCTTCAACCTTAAAACCGTCTTCCTTCATCTTGCGCTTCAGTTCGGGTTCGATATATTTTATGTTAGGACTGTCGGTCTTCTTCTTGTCATTCTTTTTAACAACCTTATCCTCTTCGCTGTCGCTATCGTCCTCGTACTGGCTGTCATACTCGTATTCACTGGCAGTCTCAGAATCCTCCTCCTTATCCTCACCGCCATTGTTTAAGTCCTCCTCAGCACTGTCAAACAGTTCGGAGTCCTTATCCTTGGCTGCTTCAGCATTGGAAGATCCCTTCAATATCTTTTGCATATTGCTCAATATGCTCTTATCCAGTACGCCCTTGTCCAGAACACTGAGCAGTTTCTCTTCATCATCGTTTACTTTCTTCTCGCTCTCCTCAATACGCTTCTCGAGATCATCATCCTCTTCGCTGAATGTGCCATTGTGCTTGCACACCTCCTGTGCCAGCTGTGTCCAGCCAACCTGGTTCTGAATACTTATTAGGGAGACTTCGTCCAAACTGGAAAGCACTGGTGCTTTCTTAGATATAACTTTGTGCAGCGAGACATAGCTGATAAAGTTCTGGAAATTGTCATCGCAATACAATGGATTATGGGTTAGGTCCAAAGAGCGTAGATTCTTGAACCTCCTAACGTCATCAGCGGAAATGTATTTGATTAGATTTCCAGAGGCATTCATGCCCCGCAGTGTTTCAAAGAACTTAAGTTTCTTGCCGAATTTCTTATCCCTGAACATGAACAGCGATGTCATCTCACAATCGTTAACATCCAGATAGCGAAGTTTCTGCAGAGGCATAAAGAGATCCACTGATAGGCTGGTAATTGGGTTTCCGGCCAAATTGAGCTTGCTTAGTTCGCTGTTCTCCTTAAAGACCATGTCATCCAACTTTGCAATCAGATTGTTGCTCAAATCCAAATCGATAAGCTTGGTAAGACTGGCGAACGTGTCGCTTGGCAGATTATTGATGTTGTTCCAGGCCAGTTTCAACGAGGTGAGGTGTGGCATTGTCGAGAAGGTCTTGTGTCCCAGAGCCCCAACGGCGCAATTAGAAAGATCCAAATAGTAGACGGTGAAGTAGCCGTTGTAGCTGAGGAAACCATCGGTTGGCAACTGGCTCAATCGGGGATTATCATTCAGGCGGATGACATCCAATTCAGCATTCTTAAAGAACAACATACTGGATACCTGGTCCAGTTCGTTCATGGACAAGTCAATGTGACGCAGGTTCTTCAACGTAAGGAAGGAATCGGGCTGAATTTTGGTAATGCCATTACCCTTAAGATTCAGATTAGTTAGGCCAGGCATCTTATCAAACATGCTATGATGCACATGGACAATAGAATTGAAGCTCAAGTCCAATTGCTGCAGATCCTTAACACCAAAGTGAAGATCACCGGTGAAGGTGTTATACTTCAGATGGAGTATCGACAAGATCGTCCGGTTGAATATGGTAGATGGCAGCTCCTTTAGAGAGTTATAGGACAAGTCCAACTCCTCGATTGTCTCAACTGTATCGAATATATTCTCGGGGATCTTCTGCAAGTTGTTCTGCGACAGATTAATGTACACAATGTTCGAGAGTTTCGAAAAGGCCGTGGGACTCAGCTCCATGAGATTGTTGCGTGAAATGTCCAGTTCCTCAATGGTTGAAGACTAAAGACAAAATTGTATTGAATAATTGAATAAAGAAGTCTGTGCCAAGTGCAGCCCTGCTCCAAACATACCTTGAGCAAATAATGAAGAGACGATAGGGCGCTCAGATCATTACCAGAGATGGTGAGCATACGAAGCTTTTTGTTATGGGCAAACGTATCTGGATTAATGACAGCCAGACCAACGTCGGTCATGTTCACGGCATACAACTCATCCAGGCCAAGGAATGCATCTGGATGCATATATTGAACAGTGCAATTGGCGATCTTAATGGAGGCAACTAACTTCAGTCCCAGCTGTTGGAAGAACTTGGCTCCCAACAAAATGGGATATTTTGGACCCACATTCGTAACCACCAGATCGGTGATATCCAAGCCGAATTTCTGTGTGCCCGGGTCCAATCTGAAAGCCAATAAACATCAATTGCAACCTGTGCAATCAAATAGCGAATATGAAACCACAAACCTGCTGCAGGTTGCCACCAAGTAGCTGTTGATGTTACGTGAGCAGGTGCAGTATCTGGGACATGGCATGTTTTCGCTAAACACCACCTGCTCCTCATCCGATATCTTGTCCGCCTCGTCGTCGTCATCGGAGCTACAAATGCAACGTTAATTGTAAGAAATTCTGATTTGATGGCTCACAAATAAGTTGGATATTTGACATAGATTCAATAATATTTATTTGTTGATATTTAATCTATTGTTGACAGAGAAGAGTTTGAGCAAATGGAATAGAGACTCTGCAATATATTAATCCCAATGAGTTCCCACGATATCCACATTAAATACTCTTATTGTTATTGGGTCTGAAAATTCTTCCTTTAAATACAAACGTATCTGTTATATAACTATCTGATAACATCTCATAGAAACTGTATGTCAACAGAAAATATATATCAGGGTCTAGTTTTATCAACAGCCTCAAAGCCGAGAGATTTGTTTGCATTGAGATAGGCAAACGAACAAGCGGAGACAATGGGCAGAGATATGGCCAGGTCTTACTGTTGCTGAAGCATTCATATATCCCTTAGAGGAGTACTATTTGCCCCGGAACTTACTCATCTTCGTCGTCGTCGTCATCATCGTCGTCATCGTCACCGTACTCCTCGTAATTTGAGTCGCTATCAATGTCATTCTCCTTAGTGTCGCCATCGATATCCTTGCTAATCTTGGCCTGCAATTGTAAGTAAGTAATCTCTGCTTTAATTGCCTTGGAAAGAAAGACTCACCTTTGGCTTGACGGAGGTGCTTTCCTCAATGGGATGCAATTTGGGTGTGGTTGTCTTGGTGGCCTTGTTCTTTTTGGTACGCGCCGTGGTCGTATCCTTTACATCATTATCAGAATCATCTTCTTCTTCGGAACTATCGTAGTTATCGACATCATAATCATAATCCTCATCGTACTCATAGTTCGCCTCGGTGCTGTTCTTGCTGCTTGTGGCATTGGCCACATTAACGCGATCAGGCAGCATTTTGTTGAAACGCGGATCCTCAGCCAGGGCAACGCTATGTTTGGCAGCCTCCTTCAGGTCCTCCAGCGTCTCATCGCTAACCTTTCTTGTGTTTGGGGTCTCCGACTTGTTTCCACCGGGAATCTCATATGAATTCAGTTCAATGCTTGCGACATCATCGTTTAAAAGTTTAGCTATAGAAGCTGGTTGCAGTTTGCTGGATTGGCTCAGATGGAGACCAACCAGAGAGATGACCAGCAGCAACACCAGTCTTAGCTGGCGACCCATACTTATCGATCGTATACTGTAACGGAAATAATTAACACTTTGATAAGCATATATGTATATGTATATGTATATGTATATTGGATGCAGTTGTATATATGTATTTATTTAGTTGACAAATCGAGAGCAGCGTGTCCCCCAAAAAAAACAGAATAACTGTGCGACTTCCCGGTAAAAAATATATATGAAACTATTCATAACGATACTAAGAATACAATTTCAGGCATTTGGAAAGGCATATCTTATCTGAATGCATACTGAAGATAACGGGGGAAAAATACGTTTATTTAATCAGTTATAACGAGCAACTCTTGCTCACCACCACCAGCACCACCAGCTCATGCCCATTTGGAACTTCAATGTTAAGTGGATCCGGTTGAAAATATTAAAATATCACTTTAATTTCAGCACTTGACTAATGGGTAGTTACAGTCGATAGATTGATGCGCAACATAGACAAACTCATATATATATATATATATATATATATAAATATATATATATATATTTGTTACTCGTTAAGTTTATCTGTTGATGCGCTCAATTAGCGCCTCTTGATGCGATAGAATTGACATCATTGGACCTAAATGCGACTGCGACTGCGCATGCTAATCTCATTGACACATAAGCCACAATCCTGGTAGACCCATGGGGATTTTCGCTCAGTGCCATCATTTTTTTACGACTATATTCATATGTTTGCTTATCATCAATTACGGTTTGTGTTTTTTCGTTAATAAAAAACAAAAACAGCCCATGATTTCTCGTATATTTTTAATTTACTTAGTCAGAATTGGGCAGAAGTTAGCAAACAATTGCTTTCTCTACCCAGCGATGTTGCAAGTACAAACCAGATATACTTAGGTACCTCCAGGTACTTCCCATTTGCAATGAGTATTTTATCGTTGGCAAATGTTATTATAAGTTCAAGTACTTAAAGTATAACAGAGTCAACCAGTTTTAAACTGGGTTTTTCAAACAGTGCATCGACTCTTTATACCCGGTACTCTCAGCACAATGGGTATGATAGGTTCGAAAGAAAGAAAGCAGCAGTATATCAAAACTACACTACATACATATGATGAATGCGATACTATATTTATTGAACTTTGATATATATATATATATATATATATATATATATAACCAATTAATCAAATTAGACAAACAAGATCGAAAACAAGTTGCATAATCAATACTTAAATCAATCATGTTGTTTGGCAAATAATCGCAAGGCTAGACACTAATTTTATTTCCTGTTTCTATTACCATTAACCTAATCTTAATTAAGCAATACTAAGTTTTCCACTTGACAGCATTACAAGGGACTTCAGCAATTCAGACTTATATAGATCCTCAGTTTTCAAAGGCCATTAACGTCTATTGAGGAAACCAAACTGAATGCAACTCAACTCGCGTTGGTTTTCTTGAGTCTCCTTTGACAAAAGGGCGCCTAGCACGTAGAGCATAGCCATAAACAAATGATTAAATATGCATAAACATTTATTTAAATGACGTACGAGCCAATTGCAATAGCAATACGTATGTAGTATGTATACCAGACCCAGTTGAGATCGTGTTATTTGCTCTCTTTGCTTGCAATTCGATTCCAAGTCCCTATGGAACTTGTCTGGTCTCGCGTTGAGTTTTGTTTGTCGAACAAAGCAAAATAAAATATAGTAAACAATGCGCTTTTGTGTTATATATTTTGTATATTGTATATTGTATATTGTATTTTATATTTTGAATTTGGTTGAGTGGGACAAGCGTTTGTCTAGCTGGAATTATACGCAAATGGAAATGCGCAGTTAGATTGCTTACAGTGAAATAGTGGCATTTATCTATAATGTATGTCCATATCGGGTGATAGTACACATACATACATACACACATACACACACATGGCAGTCGTTTAATTAGAGGTAAAGACATATAGATACTCTCAGTCAGAGATGTAGATACTTATCTTATATCCATGAAATCGCATTTGCTTTTACCCAGACTCTGCCCAGGTTGTCTGCCACAATTTGCGTGGGTGTCAACTCGAATGCATGCAACGCCCGAACGGCTATGACTTTCAGTCACACACACACACACACACACACACACACACACACTTACAAAGCTGAGATGTCCCCCTGCCTCTATGTTAGTGGAGGCGCGCTCTTTGACAGCGTATGGCGAGGGAAAACTGCGCTTTGGAGCCGGCATTAAACGTGTTTAGGTTTTTAGGTCTTAGCCGATGTTATTGCCAGCATTTCGTCGAGTCACGAAGCTCACGTTGAACTCCATTCAGTTGGCACTGCGTCGTCGACAGCGTCCAACTGCGTCGCATTGTCGCCAAGTCAATGCTTGGCAGCTTGCTTTCAATGGAGGAGCTATTGGCCGATCACAGGCGCCGTAGAAGTCGACATCGACATCGACATCGACATCGGCATCGGCATCGAAGTTGAAGTCGAAGTCGACGTCAACACGATACCATAATTAATTCCATTTGCTATTGCTATTGCTATTGCTATTGCCATTGCTGTTACCCATTGCAGTGTGGATGTTGCCGTGTTCAAGTTTAGAAAATAAAACCGGTACCGCCACTAGCCATACTTGTACCTGTATGCAAATCAGTTATTGAGTCGGAAATCATGAGTCAACCAATTCATCATATGTATATATATGTATAGTAACACTATGTACGTTTGCCACACGCTACATCTGCAATATCTGTCAAACAATAACAATGTCAGCCTTCCCATTCGATTATCTGTCTCAATGTTCTCCCCATTTGTTTACTTTCGATTTATATGGCTAGATGATATAAATAAATAAATCCGAGTGGATTTTTGTGTTATGCATATAATTAAGTTACGCTCAAGTAGTAGTAGTATTACGGTTAATATTTACAGACAAACACTTTCCAGGGACACAAGTCAACAGAATTCAGACGTTAACGAGTTCATAACAATAACGTTAACACTTTTCGCTTTCCTATATGTATGATCATATCGTGTGGGATTCCTTCATAATGTAATACTTCCTCAACACAGACAGCTCAACGGTTTAGGTTTATGTTAATGAGTTTTGATTATAATTAATTGATTATTTTAGTGGTTAGTATATAGTATATAAATATTCATATTATTTACAATTTTAATCAACTCAAACTCTCAATACGATGCCATTTGAATTCTTAGTTACGCCAACCGGTTCAAGAAGGACCCATAACCGGTTACAGAACGGTTATAAAATGCAACGATGCGTGCCATTTAAATATATCTTACATTTAATATGGTATTAATAATAAATGTAAGTTCTAAATAATTTATTAGCTATAAAATATTTATTTCTATACTCAGCTAAGGTGGGTCCAAGTTCTGCTATGATTTACGATTGGGTCTTACGGGTCGCGGAACAAAATGCAACTCACTGTGAATTACAGTTACGACGATCAGAAAGTATCGGGTGTCCAAAATTGAAGACAAAACATCGATTTGCTCGTGGCAGGTAACTGAATCGATTATGTATATCGATGTGTAGGGAATTTAGTTATTTATTTGATCAAACGATACTCAGTCTAGCCGTCCGGCATGGGTTTGTCAACAGAACCGCAGTCTGATGGTCGCATTGACCGATAGACATTTCCCATGCGGCGTTGTGGTGTTGTTGCGTTGGTGGTGCACCCGCATTTGGGTATATCCCCCGCATCCACAACATGAGTTTCATATTACAAACAACAACAACGACGGAGACAATAACAAAATGTCATCTGGCGGCTGCATGTGGAGCAGCAGCTGGTGACTGCCCCATGAAAGTTATCACAATCTCATTTTGGGCGCAGTCGCTTGACAACTCTAAATTGGGTGCGGCATGTGCCCCAAACAATGTTATGATCGATTTTATAATGGCAGCGACAACAGTTATCTAAAGATTCCGCTGCAGAGGGCAACTCTCTGCGATCTCTGCGATCTCTGCGACAAGGTCGCCTCAGTTCATTTGGTAAGAATAGTCCATGGTAGTTCAGGTAGTTCGGGTAGTTTCTCCTTGACTTTGGCTTAAGATTTCCAAAATATTGGCATATGAACTCACAAGTTCACACGAAATACCCTCGCACACACATGTGTGGGTGCTGAGTTGACTTGAGTTGAGTTTTCGATTGAGTTGTCTCGGTAAAAATAGCCAGGTCGACGTAAGTATTCGATTTAAAACAGGAAGTGAAATGAGAAACGAGTCACCACCATTCAGCATGTTGTCGAACAATCAACAACAACAAGAGCAGGTAGACCAAATTGGCCACTAACAGAATGTTCCTTTTTGATTATTGAATAAAGTGCAGCGGAAGTGTTTCCGCACTGTAAGATACATTATGTATCTCAGGGATGCAGTCGAGCAAACATTAATCGAGAGTATTAGCAGCAGCAGTGTGTTTCTACGCTTTTAGATATCAAGTTTTCAGGTTTTTACCGCACCTTGATCACGACTTTATCTTGTCTATTGACAGTTCATTAGCAGCCCCAGACAGCGTGATATAGTTTATAATCTGATATTAAGCCGAGAGCCTCATTGCCACAACAAACAGTGTGCAACGAATGTAAGTCAAGTTTTGAGTCGCATCTGATATATATATGTATATATATATATGTATATACTATATTCCTATATGCCTGAAGTATATATAGTCTGTGCTCATCTTTTGACCACAACTCATAATTTCTGCAACGTTAAGTTTTGAGTTGTATGCGAGTTGCAGGAGCGTAAAAACGGCAACAAACTTTTTGTACAATGGAAAAATTGCTCAAGGCGTACACATAAAAAATGCCGACATTTGACCACACACATAAGCACACACACACACACACACACAGACAGAGAGACTGGCACACACACACACACACAAAAAGGGGGAAACTGCTGAGACAACAACAAGAAAGCGGCTTAAAGAGATGGCCAGACTGGTTTTTGGCTGGAAATTGCGACTCGAAGCGTTAACAGTGACCGCAGTAGCCGAAGCCAACTCTCGAGCAGCTGTCGCAGTCTTAACGTAAACGTCACAGACCCCCAGAGCCAACAGCCAACAGCCAACAACCAAACAGCCAAGAGACAGAGCCAAACCCAAAGCCCGACACCGTGTAGAGAGGACAGAGTCCGAGCCAAGCCAAGAACAGAGCTGACAGATGATATTGTTGAGTTTTAAAATTCTTGGTAAAACAATTTCGATTTACTTTGCAAAGACGAAACTACCTAAAAAAGGCATTTCAGTCATTGTAAAAGCTGAACTTAAGTGTCTAAAGCGTTCCCCTCTCCCTCTCTCTCTCTGTATTTACTTTGGCAACATACAACTTCTATAGAGACATTTTGTTGTTTGTTGTTCGTCATAATGATGTTGTGCATGCTGATGATGATAATGATGATTAGCAGTCATGTGCTGAATTTAAACGTGCCATAAAAATGCTACTTCGAAATCAGATTTCTGCGAACCAGTGCAAAAGTTCTGAATGTGCTAAACAAAACTAATGAAGAGAATGATTTTATAATAACAGGTTGTTAATTACAATAATCAACTTATTTTGAAAACATTCAATTTATGCATTTACTTAACTGAACAAGTATTACTATTAAGAGAATTAAATAATGTTAATATATTTTGTTTATCAGCAACAATTCTTTGAACTCGAGCAAATAGAATAGCCCAATATGTAATTAATAATATGTAATAAATAAAGTTCATTGATTATTTAAATGTATGCACTTTCATGTCCATTCAAATTACTGAAAATCACGTCATAGCCGTGTGTAATGTAAATACAAAATTTTCGAAATTTTTCTAGCATTGCGAAATAAATAAATATGCATAAGAATTTGTGTCATTTGCCAAGCTGATGAAACACGAATAAGGTCTTTGTTTCAATCTGTAAGACATGAGGATTGTGCTCTTTTACTACATCCATTGTTTTTTTGCTGACAATTCATAACGATTATGAGTACTTTGTACAGTACTATACATACATATATGTACATGGAAACATACTCCAGTTGTTTATAAGACTCTCACTGGCAGCTGTCAACAAAAGAGGGACTTTGCTTATCGTTGAATGATCCCGGTCTGGAAAGTCCATGGCCTGGCAGACGATACTTAGATGGTATTTGTTGATGGGTTGACAACACATGTGATTAACCAAGCTTAAAACTTTGATTGCCCAGCATTTTGTGGCGCAACATTTCTGCTGATAACGTGCTTTATATTCTGTTATCGGAGCTGGGAATGGAGTGAACGGGTTCTCCATTCTCTCGAACAACGCAGGTGCTTCTTTCTGGTATCGGGTAGTTAGCAGAAAGTTATTAAAATATTGCTAAGTGACTTCTTATGGTTGGTTAAGACATTTTGAAAGCTTAATGCACAATTTATGTTCGTTACTTTTGGGCAGAGCTGCAATTCCCGTATACAAAATCAGCTCGAAATTACAAATTACAAATGATTGGGCTTTGTTTTAATTATAGCAATTTGCATATATAGTTATTAATATATCGAGATCAGTTGATGACAGGAAACAAGGCATAAATTAAGGTATTTAAACCGGCTTCAGTTCCTCACAGCGATCGGTTCATTAGCGTGTACTTGAACATCTTGGCATTCGGAGGGGGTCTTGCTCCTGCCCAGGTGGTGTATGCCACAAATGGAGTACACTTTCCATGCTCTCAAACTGCGTTGAACTATGCATAATAAAATGGTGATTATTGTTTGCTCAGAAATTAGATATTTCCTCTAAACTAAGTGTGACTTTCTGGCTGAGCTTTGACACCAGAGTTTCAGGTTTCCACAGGCATTGCCATTGTGTTGCCTGGTGCCTTTGTTACGTAGAAGGAGGGGGGGGTTATTAGTACCAGGTATATCATTCAATGCTTGAGTAGCCTGTCAGCACGTAGGTGGTACCATAAGTAGATTGCAGATTGCAGGGCTTTTGAACGGAGTTCATGAAACTGTCAACGTGCTAATGCTCACACATTGCACTCAATATTTATATATTTATTGACGCCATTGACAATTTATACATACATTTACATATATGTATATTTATATTTATAATATTATTACAATTGATGGGCATTAAGTTTGCTGTCAAATTGCAGTCATTATCTTTGTGTCTTTGTTAAAATTTAAATGTCTGAGCATTTCCGAAGCAAAGCAAAGTCCTAAGGCGTGTACATGGACCCTGCCCTTCGATTGCTTCGTTTGCTTCGTTTGTTTCTTTTCGTTTCCATATTAGCATTGGCATGCTGAGGCTGGTGATGCTTAATGACGAACAGCAAGAGTCTGCAATTCAACGATCTCTGAATTAATGAAGTGCAGAAATGGAATTTTAAATGTCATTTTGTAGCTGCAAGCGCAGGCGTGCGCCGCAGTCTCAGTCTCAGCCGCAGCCTTAGCCTCAGTCTGTGTCTCAAACTCAGCCACAATCAGAGTCAGAGTCAGAGTCAGAGCCATAGCCAGAACCAGGCCCAAAGCTAAAGCCAACACGGTGTGCTGGCCACGTCCACATTCCTCGTACCAACCACGCCGCACGTAGCCGTTTGCCGGTACCAAAATGGACAAATCGACAGACGGCTAGCGGTGCACGTAACGTAACGTAACTGAACCCCCCCCTCGCCACCTCACCCCTCATCCTCTACCCCTCCTACTTCTCTGACTCATTGGGAACCCAAGAGCAACGTTGCTGAAGGCAACTCTCTGAGTCTGACGCAAATCAAATTCACTTCATTTCATTAGCCTTCCAGCCACAAAACACACACATCGAGCCATAAGCCAAGCGAAGCCGCCTCTACATATTATGGTCATAAGAGCATTTGCAGCCAAGAGCTTAATACGTTATTTATGATTGCATATGGGGAAACAGACTAAACAAAATCTATTAGTTCAGGCATTTGTCATGATCTATGCTGATACAGCATTAACATTGAATTCGAATTTCGAAATTCGAAATTTGAATTTGATAAACAGTTAGATTTGAATGCAAGAGACCGCCCAGCAGCTTAAAGTAAAAGCTGAAACAGCACAGAATTGTTAAGATTGGGTGATTGGGCAGATTCAATATGCAGTGCACGTCATTTCAATATGTAAACAAAATGCATACTCTGAAGCATGTAGAAGAGTACTTGAACCTATTCAAGTGAGGCGCATTGTAATTGTACTTTGCTCATTCTTGACACGCTAGCATATTGATATATTGAAAGAATTAAGTAGCTAGTTTTCGGAAATTATGGCTGAGGCAAGGCTAGCAATAGGAAAAGTATACCCAGTGAAAGTTTAGAGTCGTTGCAATTCAAATTGAAATGCAATTATGCTGGCACAGTTATGCACTTACTTATGGGCATGTTAACAAATGCCTTGGCAATGCAACGGCTACTGCCAGAGACAGAGCCACGGCAAACACGTCATGCATGGGGCATGCAATATGAAATTCTTGTTTGTCACTTGCCTTGATCAGATTAGAGCCAACAAGGTGGAGAATGGTGTTTCAATTTAGCGCCAAGTCCAAGTGTGGACCATCTGACAGTTTTGGTTTCGTCAATTGCAGAAAGTGATTAATGATCTCTGATTGGTTGGTTGGTTGGGTCTGTCTGTCTGTCTGTCTGTTTTTCTGTCGCTCGCTCTCACAGTCAGGCTTGATTGATTAAACTCAGGGTTAAGGTAAATGTCACAGGCAACACAGTTTACACACATCTCTCTCGTTCAGCTACACATCTAGACCGTATTGCGGTCTATGAAATTTAACGGCTCATTAAACATAAACGTTTATCGAAATAATCGCAGTATACTCGGCAACTGCATTCGACTTTAACTCACTCTCTGAAACTCTTCTCTGCCCTGTGGCTGTGGCTGTGGCTGTGTCTGGTAATACGAATAAGTTTTCAAGCTTTATCGACATCATGACATCATCTCGAGAAACACTCAAATATCGCTCAAAATACGTACTTAGTTATTTGAAGAATCGCTATTTTGGCATGACAGTCATGCGCCGATTCTCTAACTAGGCAATAGCGACAATAAACAAATGAGCATGCTGAGTGCTTAAACTGCACAGACCGAAGATACCCTATTAATGTATTTTAACTGGAGCAGTACTGTATAAATAAATCTTGTTCACTATGTACATATATAATCGAAGTTCATTCCCATTCAAATCCGATGTGGAGCAAAGGAAAAGCATTGATTGATTTTTATATTCTTTGAGTAATGTTCGTGATCTGCTTTTAAAGATGATCTCAAAGTGCATACATTCATTTTTAATGGCAATTAAGATGCTGCCACTTAATAGCTATTGTACCTGACTGTACAGGGTATGTTTGGCATTACGCATACGCCGCATGTGCCGACACTTAAGTTTCTGTTTTGTGAATGCGAATGCGAATGCGAAAACAACTAACCAAGTTTGCCTACACATAAAGTGCGCCAGTTATTGTTGTAATTGTATTGTAAGTGCTGTTGCTATTGCTATTGCTATTGCTGTTGGCTATATTTGTTGTTATTGTTGGCAGCTCGTTGAACAACATTTAGTTTTTTTGCCAAATGTTTGTCTGGCACTTTGACGAATTCGTTAAGCCGCTCATAAAGTTTAAGCACAGTGTTCATAATTTACCCACCTCCCATAAAGCGGAGTTCAACAATCATCACTCCCGGACTTGGACTTGGACTGTGCGGTTGCCACAATGTTTGTTGTTAACAACTCTCTGAGCTGTTGACACAAGTACAGCATAGGCATCTAGTCAATTACCGCTGTAATCGTGGACCATGAGACCAGGTGAGTTGCAGTTGAAGTTATAGTCAAAGTCGGAGACCCGAGCGCTATGACCTCATTAACTCGGCACACGAAAAGCCGATGGGAGTCGGAGTCGGAGTCGCAGTCGAAGTCATAGTGGGTTTTTCTTTACCATACTCGCTTATGTGTGCGCCGCCTTTTTTTTTTTATCTGTGGACCGGCTTATAGTAACATGTCCAGATTAGATAATGTCGCCAATAGACCTGGCGACAGTGCTATGATGGAAAGGTCTCTGAATTGACGAAGTTTTCAACGGATCATTAACTGGCTTAGTGAGTTAATGCCAGAGTAGCAACACTTTTGGCAGACAGAGTTGTCGCATTTAGCGAGGACTTTCTGTCCGGACTAATTGACATGTATGCGTATCAATTTGCACACAAAAAATCAACTCATAGTAGTTTAAATGGCATTGCAACACACCTATTTGCTGCCATCGAAGTCTGTCTGCCTAACGTAATCATGTCGCACCTCGAAACTGTCCAAACTACTAAGACACACACATAAATACATATATTCATATATGTACTCACATAAATTCATATCTCTTGATAGGGCAAATGTCCCATTATTTTATGAGCATGTACGTTTATGTATTGTAAGTTTTTTATTTTTATATTTCACTCAGCCATGAAATTGATAAAAAATTCTAGACGCGAGTATGTATTCCAATAAATAACAAATTATATAAACAAAACAGCATTAAAGCTGTTTGAAACTTGTTTTGAATTATTTATGTACACACATATATACCTATATATATTGAATTTATTTTCGATGTCGCCGCTGCCAGGAAGAGCTATTAAAGATGCAAAAAAAAAAAAAAAAAAACAGTGAAATATTTTAACAAATTTTAGCGAAAGCAAGATGAATGCATTAATTATTAAGTGCACAGCTGCAGTTGTTTGCTTTCTGGTGAATGTCAGCGAAATGCTAAAGTCTAATTGAATCGGGTTCAGGTTGACGGGCGTTACGATTGTACACGTCTCAGACTCTGACTTTTTCTCGGTTGCCTTTGCGTTGCGGTTCCATACAATAAGTATATGAAGGTGACTTCTTTTCGAATGCATTACCGGGTTTTTTTTCTTCCCCTCCCCTCTGCTCACCCGCAACCGCAGAGCGTCGTCAATTCGTTGCTCATCGGTTACGAACCCCTCGTCCATAAACTGGCAGTAACCCGACGGAGCGAGAGTCTCTGCTTCGTTTTTTTTCAAAGGAAAGAGCAATGGAATATACATGTTTGTACACACACTTACAGCACAGAGGCACACGCACACACACCTCGCACACATACCAGCGCACATACAGGTGTAATCTTATCTACCTTTACATACCCTTGCAGCGGGTAAAACAGCTTTGACATGAAGCAGACAAAAGCTGTCTATAATGATTCGATTTATCGGGTTGACTCAACTTTATATCATTAATGGGACTGTTTTCCTCGGTTCATAGGCTGAATTCAAGGATAAATCATCTGAATTGAATTCCTTGAATTACTTAAGAATTGTAAATGACAAGAGTATGATAAATTCGTAGTGGATTAAAGAGATTTTGTCTTCTGTTGATATTTGGATTTTTGTTATTGTGAAAATAAAGCGCGTTTTTGCTTTTACGCGGTCTGCAACTGTTTGTTCGCCTATCTGTCCTACTGTTTGTCTACTTGTCTTCGCAGTCCCCGCACTCTTTATATATGCCCATACATATATCCAGACTACCATACATATATTGCAGATCGGAGACAGACCCGAATTGCGAGTGCTGCAGTTCGAGTTGCACCTTGAAGGCTTTAAGATGTGTGAGTGTGTACACAAGCGTATGTATGTGCAAGAGTAAGTGTAAAAGATATTTGTGAGGTTGCAGTTGGGCTGCCATTTATGCTCGGACTGGTCTGCGTGCTGATAAAGCTGTAAAATTGCAGGAGAGAACTGGGCCAGCACTGGCAGAGCACTGAAACAGCAAATGTTTAGATAGTAATGCCGAGTTAAGTTGAAAACTTATATGTCACCAATACACACAAAACTCGCACACATACATTGCAGCTGTTGTTATTTCTTAGATATGGCACAGCAAAGGTAACAGATAATGAAGCCACAGGTAGGTAGACGACAAACAACTGAATGCATATACACACATACCAGCATTGGCTTGGAAAGCACGTGCGATAGAGCGAACACACACTAGAAGCCTGATCTCTGACCGTTGCTTGTTGCTGTCACACTTGCTCGCTTCGAGTTTAATTGTAAATGACGAAATCTCATCCCTCAATTTTCATTCAAATTCAATGTCTGGCTTGAGCCAAAAAAACTGCACTTGCATCAATTTTGCATGGAGTATAAATTTAAAAAAAAAAAAGACACTTACCGTGCGTTTGTAGACAGAGTAAAATGCGTTGCTCTCGAATGAAGCGAAGTAATCCAAAATTTGATATGATCGCTAAAATAAACACAAAACGAAAACAAACACTAACTTAAGCTGAAGGTTTTATCTTGCACTGCACATGCGTATGTGCATATATTTATTATTTGCAGTAAGCAATATATACTCGGTATTTTCAATAAAATTTATATTTTGTCACGTTTTTAAAAACTTAAATACGCAGACAGATTTTAGTTTAACTGATTAATTACTTAAACGAAGCCGTTACCGATATCTCGTGTGCGGCAGAAGTATCCGCTTCTCTCGGAACGAAATCGTACAACACCTGTTGAAGTTCAAACTCGACTGATCGTCGCGCAGTTGAATGAAATCTATCGTTTCTGATCAACTGAACAACTGAATCATTGAACAAGTTCAGTGCCTACTTTTAACCGCTCCAAATATAAAATTCTGTAATACTTAGCTAACAATAACATTCTGTTAAAAGCATTCGTTAGAATTGACCGAAAAGTTTAAATCATCTAGCGACTAATAAATTAGATTAGTAGTTAGCTAAGAAGCTAATCAAATGGATAGCATAATACATTTAAGCCTTGGTTCAATTACTAAAATTACAGAAAAGAATGCAATGTTTACCCTTGTAAGGTAAATATTATCAAATGCGTTTAGCTATAAATATAAGTGATATGTTGCACAAGGTGGATGTATATCAACTAACAATTATATTCAAAAATTTAGTGCGCATAATTTACAAACGACATCGATACTGAAAGAGTAGTATCGATAATTTTGACTTTTGTAAGCAGCACAATAATCATTAATTGGTAAAGAATATACAATTTTAATAATTTAAGCTATATATAATTTTTCTAAAAAGTATTAATTATTCTCATTTCAGTTAATTTTTACAACTATTTATGCATTTTTAATCCCAGCTGTTCGCAGTGTGACCGTTCGAAATATTGTAAAATATTTATTGCTAACATCTTTGTAAAAGCGACAACAACCATTATAAAAATAAACTAAAAACGAACATTTGTGGGACGTGTTTTTTTAATCAAAAGGTTTGGAACAAGCACTAATTCAAAATCTCCGTAATTTTAAATCTTGCCTTGGGCGGGCCTGCACTTAACGAGGGTTACATAAAGTCAGGGATGCAACTCGGACGCGACAAGATTATGACATTTTTGCCTGTCAAAAGTTTTTGTCGTCCGCTCGCTCCGATCTAAGCCTGTTATTGTAATTAATAAAATTTTTGTATATCCCGAGAATGTTTTCTGCCAACACACACTCTGTGGTAAGTGTAGGCCAACTATGATCCCGATTATCAATTGATCCCGCTCTCACAACCACTGACTTTTGGTTTTCATTCAATGTCAGCCCTACCTTTATCTGGGTAATTTTAGTCGAAAACCGCACTATTACACAGTGAAGCGCACCAAACTCCAGGGTAATGCCAGTGTTCCACGTTTCTTTGCCGACAAATCGAAATCCTCCAGCGCTACTATCAGCAGCAACTGCGGCACGACGGGGCCAGGAAAGAAACATGACCTCGTGCTGGACTTTAAAAACCTCCTTATCAAGTCTGGTGCCAGCTTACAGAGTATAGTGGAGAAGGCCGCACGGTTGAATGGAATCTTGGACAAGGAGCTTGTAAATGAAACAATGGCCAAAGTAACGACTTTGTTGTCTGGAATGAATAATGTTCATGTCACACTCGAAGAACCTGCAACACAAATTGGCCGTAAGAAGATGCAAAACTACAAGTTTGAATTGGCTCTGAATGCTCCGCAGCTAAACAGTGGGTTCGTGTTTATTCAAATTTCATTTATTACTACTTTATTATAATAACATTTTAACGGCAGCAATTGCTATCCAACCGTGATGAGAGGCCTTCTGAATCCACTATATTCGAGCTATCAAATGTAAGTATCAGTCAATTAACTAATAATTGTAAGAGATTATATATATGTCTCTATATGTGATTTACACAGGAAACAGCTAAGGGACTTCAAAACGGATCGTTCCATAGAGGCGGAGCAAAAACGTAATCCAACTATGACGACCAGACTGAAGTCAGCGTTTCAAGGTAGCCCACAAAAACCTGAGGGAGAATTCCAAATCCAGGCCGAGAAATTAAAGAAATTAATCGCCAAATCTGGCGAGCAAGGCAGCGCTCAAAATGCGGTATAGTGTGCAATTATCGGATACCAATGTTGTTGTCTAACCCAACACTTCCATTGCAGGAAAACATAAAAATTGCATTCGCCGAGGGCTATTTGGCAGCGTCAAATGCCGAGGACTCACAAAAATCAGGGAAAACAATGAAATATCTTAAGGTAAGTTCCCAACCTGCTTCTGGCTTATCTCCTGTTGCTTCCTGTCCACTGAAAGAGAAAACAAAGTAAATGGATAATATATATTATACTTGTATACATATCCATTAAGCTCTTCAACCAGTTTATGGTTTCTTTTGCGCTTGTTGTTCTATGTATTCTACCGAAGCATGTTTAACTTTTGGCTTAAATGAGTAAGCATTCCTTGGATGTGGATTTTAATTCATAGATAGATTCACTCCTCGCTTTTGTAGTGTAGTGTCGCCTGTTCGCTCCTTTGTGTTTTGAATAATGCTCAGTAATTATCACACAGATTTTCCAGACACTTATAGTTATCGTCGTCTTCATTGGAATCTTCTTGAGCTTCTTTACTTCATCGAATGGATCGGTTTTCCGGTAAGTTTTTGAGCCTCTTGTTCCGATGAACATCACTGACGCCTTAGCATTCAGCAGTATACAACTGGGTAATCAGGTTGAAGTGGATCCGGAGGAAATACATGTTACATTCGATGATGTTAAGGGCTGCGATGAAGCCAAACAGGAACTGAAGGAGGTGGTGGAGTTCCTCAAGAATCCCGACAAATTCTCCAATTTGGGCGGAAAGCTTCCCAAAGGCGTGCTTCTAGTTGGGCCGCCCGGCACTGGAAAAACACTGCTAGCACGTGCTGTTGCTGGCGAAGCAAATGTTCCATTCTTCCATGCCGCCGGTCCAGAGTTTGACGAAGTCCTGGTTGGCCAGGGCGCAAGACGTGTTAGAGATTTGTTTAGTAAGTATTGAAGGCTGCCTAACAAATAATTGTATTGATTAATTTTCAATTCACCAATTGTGAACAGAGGCTGCTAAAGCGCGCGCTCCCTGCGTTATATTCATTGACGAAATTGATTCTGTTGGAGCTAAACGTACAAACTCTGTGCTGCATCCATATGCAAATCAGACCATAAATCAGTTGCTTTCCGAAATGGATGGATTCCATCAAAATGCTGGCGTCATTGTACTTGGTGCCACGAACCGTCGTGATGATTTGGATCAAGCTCTGCTACGACCAGGTCGCTTTGATGTTGAA
Organism: Drosophila funebris; assembly: GCA_018901825.1. Lineage (NCBI taxonomy): Eukaryota > Metazoa > Arthropoda > Insecta > Diptera > Drosophilidae > Drosophila > Drosophila funebris. The sequence continues at coordinate 6,041,548 of JAEIFK010000682.1, forward strand.
GTTATGGTCTCCACGCCAGATTTTACAGGTCGCAAGGAAATCCTGTCTCTGTATTTAGAAAAGATTCTGCACGATGACGTGGACGTAGACATGTTAGCACGTGGCACTTCAGGATTTACCGGCGCTGATTTAGAAAACATGATTAACCAGGCTGCACTAAGGTAAGTCTTATATATTTACATTCCGATTAATTAAAGATAGATTTGTATCATTTATTGTATTTGCAGAGCTGCTATTGACGGGGCTGAAACTGTGAACATGAAACATTTGGAAACTGCACGGGATAAAGTACTTATGGGTCCAGAGCGTAAAGCGCGTCTGCCTGACGAGGAAGCAAACACAATTACAGCATACCATGAGGGGGGCCATGCGATTGTCGCCTTCTATACAAAGGAATCGCATCCACTGCATAAGGTAACAATTATGCCGCGTGGTCCCTCCCTAGGACATACCGCCTATATACCAGAGAAAGAGCGCTACCATGTCACAAAGGCACAACTCCTGGCAATGATGGATACAATGATGGGCGGTCGTGCTGCTGAGGAAATTATTTTTGGAACTGAAAAAAATCACCTCTGGCGCCAGTAGCGATCTGAAACAGGCTACCACAATAGCCACACACATGGTTAAAGATTGGGGTATGTCAGACAAGGTCGGTCTGCGTACTATTGAATCCTCCAAAGGTCTGGGGGGTGGTGAAGTTCTCGGACCCAACACAGTTGAAGCCGTCGATGCTGAGATCAAGCGCATTTTAAGCGACAGTTATGAGCGCGCGAAGGCAATTCTCAAGAAACATACAAAGGAACATAAAGCACTTGCCGAGGCACTTTTAAAATACGAGACTCTGGATGCTGATGATATCAAAGCAATACTGAATGACAACCAGTAGTATTTTCTGGAGGAATCGGATTAAGTTGATCATGTACTGCATATATACATACATTAACATAAACGTATATTTTAGTTACAATATTATAAACGTAAACACACTGCAAATGAAAATCATAATAAGATCGGGACGCAGACGGACAGTTAAGAAATAAAATGTTATACATATTTTTGTTATGTTTTCCCTAACATTCTCAAAAGTGATTTTGGAATAAAATAATAATAAAATTGATTTTAGAATGTGTAAGCAATAGAGAAGGACATGTTCTGTTTCAATTCATTTGTGACACGATCTATGCACAGTTGCTACACCTGATACTTTTGTACCAAAAATGGTAATTATTATTTGTACATTGGTATTTTAGTTTTTACTATTTTTATGAAAAAAGCGTCATTACCACTAATATTAATTCTACTACAGCTACAACTACTTCTTCTAGTACTACTATTTCAACTATTACTATTTCTACTACTATTTCTACTACTATTTCTCCTACTAATTCTACTACTACTATTTCTACTACAATTCTACTACTATTTCTACTACTACTATTTCTACTATTATTTCTACTACTATTTCAACTACTTTTTCTACTACTATTTCAACTACTACTATTTCTACTACTACTATTTCTACTACAATTCTACTACTATTTCTACTACTTTTTCAACTACTACTATTTCTACTACTACTTCTACTACTTTTTCAACTACTACTATTTCCACTACTATTTCTACTACTATTTCTCCTACTATTTCTACTACTACTATTTCTACTACTATTTCTCCTACTATTTTTACTTCTACTATTTCTACTAATATTTTTACTACTATTTCTACTACTATTTCAACTACTACTATTTCTACTACTATTTCTACTACTATTTTAACTACTACTATTTCTACTACTATTTCTACTACTTTTTCTACCACTATTTCTACTACTATTTCTCCTACTACTTTTTCTACTACTATTTTTACTACTATTTCTACTACTATTTGACCTACTAATATTTCAACTACTACTATTTCTACTACTATTTGTCCTACTACTATTTCTCCTACTTTTTCTACTACTATTTCTACTACTATTTCTACTACTTTTTCTACTACTATTTCTACTACTATTTCTACTACTATTTTTACTACTTTTTCTACTACTATTTCTACTACTATTTCTGCTACTATTTCTACTACTTTTTCTACTACTATTTCTACTACTATTTCTCCTACTACTTTTTCTACTACTATTTTTACTACTATTTCTACTACTAATATTTTAACTACTACTATTTCTACTACTATTTGTCCTACTACTTTTTCTACTACTATTTCTATTACTATTTCTACTACTATTTATACTACATCTTCTACTACTATTTCTACTACTATTTCTACTACTTTTTCTACTACTTTTTCAACTACTACTATTTCTACTACTATTTCTCCTATTTCTACTACTACTATTTCTACTACTTTTTCTACTACTTTTTCTACTACTATTTCTACTACTATTTCTACTACTTTTTCTACTACTATTTCTACTACTATTTCTACTACTATTTCTACTACTTTTTATACTACTATTTCTAATACTATTTCTACTACTATTTCTACTACTTTTTCTACCACTATTTCTACTACTATTTTTCCTACTACTTTTTCTACTACTATTTTTACTACTATTTCTACTACTATTTGAACCACTAATATTTCAACTACTACTATTTCTACTACTATTTCTACTACTATTTGTCCTACTACTTTTTCTACTACTATGTTTACTACTATTTCTACTACTATTTCTACTACTTTTTCTACTACTATTTCTACTACTATTTCTACTACTATTTCTACTACTTCTTCTACTACTATTTCTACTACTATTTCTACTACTTTTTCTACTACTATTTCTACTACTATTTCTACTACTTTTTCTACTACTATTTCTACTACTATTTCTACTACTATTTCTACTACTATTTCTACTACGTTTTCTACTACTATTTCTACTACTATTTCTACTACTATTTCTCCTACTACTTTTTCTACTACTATTTCTACTACTAATATTTTAACTACTACTATTTCTACTACTATTTCTCCTACTATTTTTACTTCTACTATTTCTACTAATATTTTTACTACTATTTCTACTACTATTTCAACTACTACTATTTCTACTACTATTTTAACTACTACTATTTCTACTACTATTTCTCCTACTACTTTTTCTACTACTATTTTTACTACTATTTCTACTACTATTTGACCTACTAATATTTCAACTACTACTATTTCTACTACTATTTGTCCTACTACTATTTCTCCTACTTTTTCTACTACTATTTCTACTACTATTTCTACTACTTTTTCTACTACTATTTCTACTACTATTTCTACTACTATTTCTACTACTATTTTTACTACTTTTTCTACTACTATTTCTACTACTATTTCTACTACTATTTCTACTACTTTTTCTACTACTATTTCTACTACTATTTCTCCTACTACTTTTTCTACTACTATTTTTACTACTATTTCTACTACTAATATTTTAACTACTACTATTTCTACTACTATTTGTCCTACTACTTTTTCTACTACTATTTCTATTACTATTTCTACTACTATTTATACTACATCTTCTACTACTATTTCTACTACTATTTCTACTACTTTTTCTACTACTTTTTCAACTACTACTATTTCTACTACTATTTCTCCTATTTCTACTACTACTATTTCTACTACTTTTTCTACTACTTTTTCTACTACTATTTCTACTACTATTTCTACTACTTTTTCTACTACTATTTCTACTACTATTTCTACTACTATTTCTACTACTTTTTATACTACTATTTCTAATACTATTTCTACTACTATTTCTACTACTTTTTCTACCACTATTTCTACTACTATTTTTCCTACTACTTTTTCTACTACTATTTTTACTACTATTTCTACTACTATTTGAACCACTAATATTTCAACTACTACTATTTCTACTACTATTTGTCCTACTACTTTTTCTACTACTATGTTTACTACTATTTCTACTACTATTTCTACTACTTTTTCTACTACTATTTCTACTACTATTTCTACTACTTCTTCTACTACTATTTCTACTACTATTTCTACTACTTTTTCTACTACTATTTCTACTACTATTTCTACTACTTTTTCTACTACTATTTCTACTACTATTTCTACTACTATTTCTACTACTATTTCTACTACGTTTTCTACTACTATTTCTACTACTATTTCTACTACTATTTCTCCTACTACTTTTTCTACTACTATTTCTACTACTAATATTTTAACTACTACTATTTCTACTACTATTTGTCCTACTACTTTTTCTACTACTATTTCTACTACTATTTCTCCTACTTTTTCTACTACTATTTCTATTACTACTTCTTCTACTACTATTTCTACTACTATTTCTACTACTTTTTCTACTACTATTTCTACTACTATTTCTACTACTTTTTCTACTACTATTTCTACTACTATTTCTACTACTATTTCTACTACGTTTTCTACTACTATCTCTACTACTATTTCTACTACTATTTCTCCTACTACTTTTTCTACTACTATTTCTACTACTAATATTTTAACTACTACTATTTCTACTACTATTTGTCCTACTACTTTTTCTACTACTATTTCTACTACTATTTCTCCTACTTTTTCTACTACTATTTCTATTACTATTTCTACTACTATTTCTACTACTATTTCTATTACTATTTCTACTACTATTTCTACTACTTCTTCTACTACTTTTTCTACTACTATTTCTACTACTATTTCTACTACTTTTTCTACTACTATTTCTACTACTATTTCTACTACTTTTTATACTACTATTTCTACTACTATTTCTACTACTTTTTCTACTACTATGTCTACTACTATTTCTACTACTATTTCCACTACTACTATTTCTATTTCTACTACTATTTATACTACTACTATTTCTACTACTATTTATATTACTAATTCAACTACTACAATTTCTACTACTAATTCAAATACTATTTCTACTACCTCTACTACTAAAACACAAAGGAAAAAAGGATCATTTATAAAGTTGGTACTTTTTGTTTTTTATTTGGTACTTTTTTCCCCAATACCTGGTTGCAACAATTTTCATGAAGTGGCAACATTGTAGCTGATGATAAGTGCTTGTTTATCAAAAGCTGAATGCGAATTTGTCAAATTGCTACAAAAATTAAATCAGGTAAAACTAATCAAGTTTGCATAATCTAAACTAAACAAAAATAAAGAACTAAAAAACATCCGATTAGCTGGAATATACTGCACGCGCTAATTTATAATAATCATTCCGTTACTGAGAATATAAAGCTATCTGAGTTTGGTATTTTTTCATAGAATTAATGGTATTATTTTATTTGCTCGTTGCGGTCATACTGCTAGTTAATTGATTGTACAGTTACAGGTCAGCTTTTCGGCAAGGAAAATTTACAAAATAATCAGTTAAAATGTGTGAATATGAGTTTTCCGAAACCGCATACACTAAAATAATATTCCATGCGGCCAAATACCCACACCAGGCTGTCAACGGTCTACTGCTGGCCGAGAAGAAGTCCAAAGGTTCTATAGTCCAAATCATCGATGCTATTCCTCTTTTTCATCAGTGCCTTCATGTCACACCTATGGCCGAGGTAGCCCTTATGCAGGTACATGTTTTAAACCGGAAGACAATAATTGGGTTGACATTATGATACTTGTGCAATTGCAGATTGACTCGTATGCCGAAAGTGAGGGACTGGTGATTGCCGGTTACTATGCTGCGCCGGAGAACTTTTACGAAAATCAAATTGAAAAAGGCGCCAGCTGCCAAAATAGCCGATAAGATACAGGAGAACTTCAAGAACGCATGTTTTGCGATTGTCGACAATAAGCTGGTGACACTGGAGCACAATCGATCTGCCCTGCAGGTGTACGGATATTCAAATGACTCTAATCGCTGGTCTAAGGCCAAATATTGGCTAACACAATCGTCACAGACACTCGAAGGGGTTTCGTTGCTATTGAAACGTGGTGCAATGCGTGATGTTATTGATTTTGATAACCATCTGGACAATCCGGAGAACGATTGGACCAATCAGTTTCTGAATCAGTCGCTGAAAGATCTACAAAAGTTATATTAATACCAATGTGCCACGTTGAGGTGTTCCCCCTTTCAATAAGTATGTTAAAATATAGCAAATTTGCATTTTAAAATGAAGGATCAGAGCCAGAAATTCAACCTTGCAATTTAATTTATTGTATGTAATTACAATTGGATTTCAGTAATCTTTAGAATAATGCATATAAGTTAAATAACATTCAACTAATTAATAAATAATCAATTCATTCGTATTCGGTTTTGGAGTACAAGTACAAGTCGTAGTCCTACTCGGTCCGTGGGTCCAACTATCCGTCGTCTGTCCGTCTCCGTCGTATTGTCCAAATTTGTTTAATTATGTCTTTGAAGTGCGGGTCATTTTGTTGTGTGTTAACCTAAAGAATGTTTACAATTATCATTAATAAATACAAATGAATAATATGCATAGAATTTTGCTTTTGGTATTTCTGTCCTATAAATTTAAATATTTTACAACAATATTGTAATATCGCGATTGCTGATTATACATAAGTACATAATACGTATGTGGATATATCGGAGATCGGAGATCGAAAGTATCGCAAAAACGTTTCTTTAATATTAAATGTGTTCTATTTTGTTTTTATGTTTGTATAGTTCAATATATTATATTCATACATTCATTTTGTCAATAATATTTCGAGTTTAAACGCCGAACGAATCTTTATTACATTCACAATACTATACGCGAGGGGTAACTCTGTGGGTGAATGGGGAGGGGGTGTAGCAAGGAACGGGAGCTGGTAATCATATTGCATGTTGTTAACGTTTGCATCTTATTTGATTTTAAGTTTTGCTCTGTATATATATTTAGTATGTATATTGTATAATATCAATTATAATTATTGTTGCTTGGTTTGCAAATAGATAAATTTATTGTATTGTATTTATATATATTATATGTTCGTTTGTTTGTTTGTATACTTCTTGAACGATATCTGTTGCTGGTATCCTGTGTATATATAGTAGATTGAATGTGGATCTGGAGGACAGGATAGTGTGTAAATCTGTGGTACATGGAGTTCTACGAGAGGGGCGCTTTACTTTTGATTATATCCTAGCTATACAAACACACACACTCAAATACATATGTACAGCATACATATACCTAATGGGAGTATGTGCGCACGTCTGTACCTGAACATGCAAGCATTGGCATGCACAGACATGTCCATATCTATTCGCACCATGTATATAAGAAGTAGTTGTTGTTGTTCTTGATGTTCTTGTTGTGTTCTATGTGTCAATTCATCCATCATCGCATGCTATGTTAGTTGATCTATAAGAATGCAATAGGTGTATATATAGATTATAGATGTAACTGTAACTTATTAGAACGAAAGGCAGAGAATTGTGTGAGTTTTATTTTGGAGAATTGAGGCATAAAAATGATTCGAGTGTGAAACTGTCGCTTAAATCGGGAGTAGACTGTGGACTGTATTTGTACCATGTGTGCGTGTGAGTGTATGTATGTGTGTGTGTGTGTGTGTGTGAGTGTGTGTGTAACATCTACAAATCTATCTAGAGTTTGCCCACACCACCACTGATATTTACCATTCCCGAGGACAGAGAGTTGATGGCATCTTCCACCGTCGGCTTGTGTCGATCGATTTTAGATGAGTTTATGGGCGAGAAGTTGTCTACGATTGTAAGCGTGAATGAATATACAACATACAATAGATAACGAACATAACATAAGAAAATAAAATGATAAAACCAAAGCGAATGCAAAATATAAACAAAATTGAAATGTGCCAATTACCGAGATCACCACTCGAACTGGAGTCCGTAAAACTGGGTGTGCCCTCTGTCCAAGTGGGTGTCGAGCCCTCACCTGATGCCGGTGGCGTCCAGGCCAATCCACCACGTGACCCATAGTGGCTGCTTGACGATGTGTCCACCGCCAGAAACGTGTCCAGATGCACCTCAGATACGCTGCAATGAGATCGATTAGGCATTAGTGATTAACCGGCGTATGTCGAAGTACCTAACGATATCCTCTTTATAGGAGCCACGATAGGCGGGGCCAATGTTCATTTTACGATCCAAATACTGTGGTGGTTGCTGGTAATAATTATGCTGCGGCTGCGCCTGCTGCTGCTGCTGATGCTGATGCTGATGCTGCTGCTGGTTATGATGATGATGATGATGGTGATGCGACCTACGACCCATCGACGATGTGCTGTTCTTGTTCGAACTGTCCTCGGAGATGTCGTCAAAGGCAGGGGGAGGTGTTGAACTGCATGATGGAGTTGTGCCTAGCAATACATGAAAACAAATGCAATTACAATGAGTGGCAAGTAGAGAGAATAGAGTATAGAGTAGAGTGTAGAGAGGGGAGCAATGAGGCAAGCTAAATGGAAGCGTGTCTTGCAGTCTAGGCACAACTGTTGCGTCTCAAGTCAAACGATATCGCGTGCTCTCCCGATTGCGTATCCGTGCTCTCGGGAATAGTTGAAGGCGCCGCCTTTGGTGCCCGCCTCTTGCCACGTCTTGGACGCTGTGGTGCCACCAGCAGTGGCAGCTGTTGGTCTTGGTCTTGCGTATGCTCTTCTTCGTCCGGCGACAATTGCAGCACGGGCAACGCTCGCTTGTAGGAGCGATTGTAGGAGCTTTCCAGCTCTCGCTTTACCTCAAGGAATGCGCTCATCGACTGCAATAGATTATCCTCTTGGGAGTCGCAAGTGTCATCTCCTAGAGCCAAATCCGCGCAGTGTAGATAACGATTGCGTTTCTGGTGCCGCTGCAGCTTCTGTGGCCCGCGTCGAGGAGATTGTTGAGAGGTGCCACTAACTGAGGTGCGGGCGGTGCGATAGCTCTCGGCACGTATGGGTGGAAAGCTGCGGATTATGGAACCCACCGAGGAGCGTTCGCTGCGCGCCATGAAACTGTTTTGTCGCTGAAAGATGTCCACATGGCTGAGCAAACGAGACGGCTTCCTCCGAAAGCTGCTCTCCGAGCGGGCCGTGGAGTAAGTCGACTGCAAGGACTCACGACGACGCACCGAACTGCTGCGGGGCAGTGCAAGTGGTGCAGCAGGTGGAAGTGCATGTACGGGACTGTCTACCCCGACAAAGAGATCATGCAGCTCTAGCCAATCCTGGACATTGCTGGGCGAGCGACGTTCCCCAAAACGGGGCACCGCATCAAGGGGCAACTGGAGCGTGTTGCATGTGTCGGGAATTATGGTTGAATTATTATCGTGCGGTGCTATACCTGGCGTTGTCGAGTGCGCCCGACTATCCTGTGTGTCCTTGCGACGTGGCGATCCTCGTGGCGGCACTGGAGGCGGCACACGCGCCTTCAGGTTGCTTGCCGCAGCTGTGGCAGACGTCGACGAGGTCGAGGTGGACGCTCGTTGCCTCACAGGCGGTGGCACATTACTCTGACTAGCAATACTGGCGTGACGTCCACTCTCGCGATCTCGATCCCGATCCCTATCTCTATCACGATCCCTATCTCTATCACGATCTCTGTCCCTTTCCCTTTCCCGCTCTGAGGATGCTGTGCCTGGCGTGGGCTCTGTGGTTGGCGGCTTCGATTGCTGATGGATTTTGCCGCTGCTGTGGGAATGCGAGGCTGAACGAAGAAGCAACAAGGGATGAGTTTTGCTTGCCACAATAGGAAGTTAAATCAACTCACGTCTGATTGCCTCGCTCTCGCTCTCTATGGAACGCTGAATGGCCTTGGAGAGGCTTTTTCTCTTCGACGGCGAATGCTTTAGCGCTGTAAAAGGAGTGTATAGAAAGTATTAGAACAATCAGAAAGTTAACAGAGGTGGAGAAAAGGGTCATAAAAGCAGAGCAATCAAAGCCATTACGCCAAGCGAGAGATCATTAAGATCATTGTGAGGGGTGATTACAGAGAAGTGTACACTAACGTGAGATCGAGAGACATGCTTTGCATCCGGTTTGATAAACCAACCAAGTGCAGGAACAACAAAATAAAACAAAGTATACATATAGTATAAATAATATCATACAGTTATAATTAATAATAATCACTTCCTATAAACAACGCTGTAGATATACACAAATGCAGCCCAGTTTATAGGAATTTATCAACACAAATTATAAAAACAAATCAAATTAAAGTATAAAGTATAATTGTTCAGTTAACAGTTAATATTTGTGATTTGTTATTGTTGTTGTTGCTTTACCTATATAACTGGTTACCAAGGTACGAAATTTTCTGTGATTTCCTTTGATCTCTGGGAGATCCACTATGCGTACAAGTGAGTAATGCATTAAAGTAATAATCAATAAAGAAGAGAAGCAGAGAACGGCATTGTTTTCGATATTTTTCCAAAAAAAATTCCATAAAAATACAAATACAAATTCAATTACTGATTACAAAGTATTAAGATTAAGATTCAAGACTAGCTGACTACCGATAGATGGCGCTTTTTTTTTTGGGGGCAAGTGTACTATAATGCATTTTTGCTGCACTCAAAACGGAAAACACAATTAAATCAATTAAAATTAGCGGCAATTACAAATACAATTAATGTATGTGTGTGTGTGTGTGAGTGTGTGTGTGTATGTGCGTTTGTGTTTATGTTGATAAACATGTTTAAGGATCTGTTTGTTCGTTTGTTTGTTTTGTTTTTTCTCATTTTACGCTTTACTTGGATATTTGCCAAATTGCACAAAAATGCCTTATAGTACATGTACTTAGCCCAATTGCGACAGTCAGCTGACTTACGCGATGGTATCTTGCGGAATACGGTTTTAGCCATAAAGTTTTGAAATCTTTGAGCATAGAACGAGGGCCGACACACCGAAACGGTCTCCTAAATATTGTGTAAGCATATAGAACAATGATAATGAGTTTCATTCGAATCAATTATATATAAATGTATAAAGATATAAATATATAAATATGTGTAGCCTCACTCACCCCATCGTGTATGATGCTTTTGAATGTGTGCTCCAGCTTCTTCTTTAGCCTATAAGATTGCAGTATGTCGATGATGCCGATGTAGAGCAACAAACGCTCTCCCTTCTCGCTGCGAGCTGGAATGCCACCGGGTCTGGCCAACAAGAGAAACAGTTAAGGACCTATACATTCAGTTTGAATCCATTCAAACTTACGGCACATCCTCCTCGTCGTCGATGGGTTCGCTTTCCGCTTGGATGCTCTCCATGGCCGTGGAATGTGCCACAAGACGCTGTCGATTCACCGATCTGTATGCCACACTGTATTAGCATTTAATCAATTTGCCAGTTGTTAACTTTCTCCATAATAAATACTCACTTATTTCGACTGATGCCCGTTGCCACGTCACGATCTTTGCCCTCAGCCTCGCCACCGTCGAGGGGCTCATCCACATCGGAGTCCTCAGCAAGGGGAGCCTTCATTGGCTTTCTAAGTTCACTTTGTTTCTCCTTGAGTGCCACATCCAAGTTGTGCACACCCAGAAGCAACGAATAGTCCATGATCTTGAACGATTCCAGCACAGTGCAATCCCTTTGAATGGTCTTAATGAGGGCCGAATATGTTTCCGCCTCCAGGAATATGCCATTTGGATGCTGTTCCATAAAGTCGAGATCCTTATACGTTGGCGATTTCTTGGCACGTTCCGCTTTCGATGCCTTCCGTTTGAACGTCGAACCCTTGAGATCATACTTAAGATGCATTCGGACCGAGGATGGCAACAGATTGTTCATGACCACCAGTCGAATGTTTTTGGCATTGCTCGTCTGCAGGCAGTAGAGTCCAAAGAACTTGGGCAATAAAGTGCGCGGATTTTGATTGAGATTCATATAATAACTGTAAGAGAAATGAAGATGCTATTAGCGAGGTTGTACTGTATGGAGAGAGGGAGAGAGATCACTTACCCAGGCAGTAGTTTTTGTAAAAATTCACCCTCTTTGTGTTGCACCGTTTTGATAATGAACTCATCGTCGTCCGTTAAGTAGAATATTGAGCCGGAAGCACCTGGATTCGATAATTCGCGCAACGGCGAAGTACACATAGACATCTAAATATGCATATACGTATTTGAGTTAATTTAAAATAACAATCTACTGCCACACTGACCATAAAATCATCGGGCTGTATGCCAAACAAATCACGAAAGTAACGAAATGCGATGGGTGCATAGATCTTATATCTGAATTCACTATAATGGTGGGCAGGTGTAAGGCTAGAACCCTCTGGCGGAAACGTAATGCTCTCGATTTCCCAGAAGTCCATCATAAGTAGATCACGTTTGGGCTTTGATGCCAGGCTGCCGACCTGAAAATGTTTAAAGTATAAAGTATATAAACAGATATATATATATGTATATATATATATACTTACTGTATGCTGTATGCCCAGCTGTATGGATCCCATAATTTGCGATGTCTGTATCTTCTTATAGGTAATCTCACCGCCTTCTCCGACCCTTCGATGTCCAAGCTTTCGCTCCTTGTCCGCCTTGTTGGCCGAGCGCAAGGGCCGATTGCCCAACTGAGAGTGATACACAGAATATTCGAGCTTAATGGTATAAAAAGTCTATATATAGTATAAATATATAATGGCTGTACTTACGTCGGGTGATGAGTTACCCACATGGTCGGTGGAGGCTACAATAACAAGTTTATAAGGTGTATTATTAGTTAACTATTTGGTGTGTTCATGTATAATTTAGAGTTAGTGCGGCACATGAATAGCCAATGAGTCAACTGGGAACCACTTCCACTTGAGCTTGAGCTTGAACTTGGGCTAGGTATATACACATACACATACACATACACATACACATTCACACGCATCGTACACACATTTGTACGCACGCAAACGCACACGCACACACTCTCACTGGAGCATCCATAAATAGTTGACAGGTTGTTGGCCGTTTGAAAGTTCATTTTGTTATCATTTGTCTCTCCAAATATAAATACCAAGTGCAAACGACTTTAGTATTGGCTCAAACAGTCAATCGAGCAGTCAATCAGTCTCTCTGTACGATTGTACGTCAGTCTGTCAGTCTGTCAGTTTGTCAGTTTGTTAGTCAGTCAGTTAATGCCTCAAATGGGGGTGGCGTTCGACCCGTGAGACACATGCGCCACGGCCACTTCCATTTGCCATTCATTGATTTTTTTTTGTCTGTTTAGAAAAGTTTACAATGGAAATGCCAATGCTTGACCAGATGAGCGTGGTTCTTCTTGACTTTTTGGCCAGTTAGCACTAAGATTAGCATTATGATTACCATTCGGTTCCGCCAGTTTCGCCTGCGATGTTGAGGAGCTGTCCATGTCAATGGTGTCGTCTCCGGACGCCATGCTGACGCATTTGCTGCTGCTTCAGCTGCTCCTGCTGACAAATTCCACCCAAAACTACACGGCAATTAATACTACTAGGGCATGCTGCTCTCGTCTTATCTTATTTTCTTTTTAGCAAATTTTTGATAGCGATTAATCTTCTGTTTGATTGCGTTTATTTAAATTATCCAATCAATGGGCCAAGGGAGCAGAAACCTTGGCTCTTGTCTCTCTCTCGTTTCTCGTTTGTCGTTTGTCGTCTGGTCTATGGCGTCAACTTTTTGCTGTCTACATAAGTTCACAACGATGTTGATTTCTTCTCTGCTCCTGCTGCTTTCTCTGCTGCCTCTGTTGTCTCTGCTGCCGCTGCTGCTGCTGCCACTACTGTCATTTTCACTGCATACTCATAGGCGTGCTGGAAGGCGCACTGGAAGCGCGCGTTTGTGCATGCGCGCCAGGGCTGCACACTCAAAAATACAATACCAAAACGCAGGGTTGCATTTGGCAGCGACTTGCCGAATTGAACTGAACAGAAATTTGATATGCAAAATGCGTGAAGAGGTTAACATTTTGATGTAAATAAAATAATAATCTAAAAATTGTATAAGAAATAAGCAAATTAATATAAATTAAATAATATTTGAGCCCAGGGAGCAGAAGCAGTTATCTCGCACCCTTTTTTTTATTTATAAAATAATATTTATATTTATATTATAGATGCGCAATAATAATCCATCTTACTATTTGCTTATTTAAGCTCCTTTCAGATACAATATTAATAAGATATCCAGAGTATGCCCATTAATTAGTATTTATATCAAATAGCTTCGCCTATGCTTAGTGGAACTGCGTCATAAACAGTTTCGTCAATTGTCTAAGCCCCAAAGATCACAAGGCACACCTGACTAACTAAATGAATCCGTAAATAGCTTCCATAATTTGTAAAAGTTCCTTAATTACACGTATACCTAATGTGAGAGAAATAAAAGTTGAGCTGGCATTTGTTTAATGCACTTTTAATGTTTTCGTTTTTTATTAGCGTTTCTGTACTCAATTATACCTATACATCATATATAACTATTTATATATATATATATATATATGTATATATATATATTTATTTATGTGGTAAATATATGAATACAATAATTTGTTTTAGTTTTCTTGTTGTTTGTTTGTTCTCTGCTTTGTTTAATGTTCTTTGTATGTGTGTGTGTGTGTGTGTGTATGGTTTCTTTTCAGTTGAAGTGTGTGTTACGTTGTTGTTGTGTCTGCCTGTGTGTGTGTGTGTGGTAGAGTGTATGTCTTTTTCTCTTACATTTACATGCATTTACAAAATAAGCGCTTTTTTAAAAATACCGCAAAAAATTACGTTTATCGTTAAAAATTCTATTTAAAAATGAGAAATAATGAATTGTAAACATTCTATATGAACATAAAAACAAATACATACATAGCCTACAAAAAACACTACCAAACTAACTGCTTAAAGCTAAAGATGCGATCGACATAACTACGGCGACAGTTGTCCATTTGCGTTGTATATTTGTGGCTTTATCTGAAATCAAGAGAATTTCCCCCCAAATTCCCAATACCCGATTAGTTCTCAATGATCCCAGTAGCAAGTGTGTGGGGGTGGGATGGGGGGCCAACTGCCAGGTGCCAGGTGCCAGCTTACCTCTACTTACCATAGAAAATAGTCTCCCTGCGTTTGGTATAGTTAGTGCCAAGCAGGAAAAACGCACATGTTATCGGTGTGGGCGATTCGAGTTGATCTCTAGGAATGCGCGTTCGCACTGTCATGCTGTACAGGCCGCTCGGATTCTGATCCAATTGTGTGAGCACCGAGTCCAGTATGTGTGTATCAAAGCTATCAAAGTAGCGAAGCGCACGTACATCAATTACATATTACAAATTTGATAACTGTCAGTCAATTGATTGAGCTTTACTTACATGACAGATAGAACTGGTTGAGGGAAAACATTCTGTACGGCGCACATGATGTCCACATCGGTTTGTTCGCCACCCATGCGTGCCTCCAGCATGAAATCGGACTCAGGAACTGACGGGGGTGGGGGCACAAAAAGGGGACAACAAATCCGTGAGAATTAATCAAGTGTCAAACTAAACAACAAAATATATAAAACCGAAACTTTCGAATAACATACAAAAAAGGGAAAAGGAAAAGAAAAAACACAAATACAAATAAAAACAAAAACAACAGGCGGCTGCTGGCTGGTCTCCTGTCTCCTGTAACCGCAGCGACTGCCACATGACACGCATGCAAATATGAGTCGCACGTGCCACAAACAGACACACACACACACATACCTCCACATATGGTAACACACCCACCCAACACCTATGCAAACAACTTCACGCCATAAAGAGGTGAGGAAACCTAAGCTTCTCAATGCCAGCAGCTTAGATACTCTACAATTGCAAACTTCTAACCGGCTAAAGTATATAAGTAAGCATATAAGTAAATAGCCAAGTTATATATATATATATATATATATACATATAAATAAAGAAACAAGCAAATTTAATTTGAGTTTTTAGCAATTTCTTAGCGTTTTCTATTGAACCACAAATTTATGAAATATAATAATTTAAAAAATTAAGAATTAAGCAAATTTTAAACTTCAGATAAAAATTTCTGATTGGAAAACAAATTTGGCAAGCTTTTAAATGAGATCCTCTTTGACATATCTCTGTGTATCGCTATCTATTTATCGATATATAACTGGAAACTATCAAAAGAGCTATCAAAAAATCTCTCAAATGAGGAGAACTATATATATATATGTACATATCTCTGCTTTCAATGAATTGTAAGCAATAACTGAGTTACCCTAACCGGGTAGAGTAAAGTGCAGGGTATACAAACAACAAAAGAAATGGGTATGTAGCATGTAAATTGTAGAAACCTTCCGCACACACATACCGATTATTTGTAAGCGGGCACTTCGCTTATCCGTGGACTCAAAGGTTTGCACGGCACAAGTGTATTCCCCCGTCATGTTCCAGTCGGGATTCTTTATCGATATAACACCGGGACTGCCCTCCATGGTGAATATTTTGGTGTCTATCTTTGCCTTCATGAAGCCCTACAAAGTTAATGACAACAACCATGTTAAGAAGAAGAACCAGAAGAAGAGAAGAAAGCGAATTTTATGTTAATTAATTTTTTTCGTTTGCCATTTGTCTTTTTTTTTTACTTTTGTCTAAATGGGGTGACGATGGTTCTAACAATGGCGATGACTCACCATGGCGAATCCCTTTACGGAGGGTATCCATTGATAGATGGAGTGATTATTGAACAGCCACTTGAGGACAAAGCCCTTCTCCCGCGGCCCCATTTCGTACTCGCAGTCCAACACCAGAGGATCGGGCTCATTATCACGTTCGAGTGTGTAAGTGTGCGGCACACGAAGATTCGTAATGCGCACCGTGTGGGTCACTGTCAATGGCATCCAAGGATTAGCATTAAAGTAACATTTTGCAAAAATTTGAAGCATAAACTTACCCGTGAGTAATGTGAGGCCGGCCAGCAGCGTTGCGCACAAGATGCTCCAGCTCCAGCTCGCCATGTGCGCGTCCTAATCGTCGACCTGGTCGTGGTCGTCGTTCTTCTTGTTGTTGTTGCTGTTGTTGTCGTTTTGCTGCCGTACTTAGCGTTTTGCTCTTCTCGTTGTCCTGGACGTATATATACGTGTATATTTATATCGTTGCGTTTACACTTGATACTTCTGGACTCAGGATAGGGTTAAGGCTAAGGCTAAGGCTGTCCTCCGCCCCCCGTTCACTGTGCATTGCTCAACAGCCTTTGAGGCGTTTAGTCACACACACCATCACTTTTGCTCATTACCATAAACATAACATCACAAACAACAGGCCAGTGATGGACCTGGCTACGGATACACAATGCAGCGCGGAGCGGGGGAGCCTCTTTTTTGCTTGCAGGGGGAAAGGGAAGTTTTGCTGCTGCTGCCGCTGCTGGTGGCACAACTTTTCTATGCTCTACGATGAGCTCAGCATTGCGATTGTGAATTGAAACGAATCTATAATCTCACACTTGAGCACATCTTGTTAAATTTAGTTTCATTTAATGCAAATTAATTTGCTATATTCAATTTGATAGAGTTCAATTGCATTTAATATCGAGCAATTGAAAGTTTGCACATATACAACTTAATGTTGGTGAAAAATCGACTTTTTGCTGTGTGTGTTTGTGTGTGTGACGCTCTGTGTGTGTGTGTGTGTGTGGGGAATTATGCCAAATGGAGTTTTGCAGCTCCGTACCGCTGACGCTGGATACCAATAGTGTTGGTATCTTCTATTTAACTGTTGTCCTTTTTCCAGCCTAGCTTTTAATGTTTTAACACTGGAATATCACGCTACGAAGACTAGAGAGCACACATTCACGAGCTTTTTCATTTTTGGTTGGCGTCGTGAGCTTTCTGGCGCATACACAACATGTCGTCCTTTTTTATCCTGGTCCAAAAAGCCCCAAAACAGCTGAGCGACCATACAACAGCGCATGCGTCAGTTGTGTCAGTTGTGACAGTTCTAACAGTTTCCAGCTTTGACGTTTCCCTTTTGACAGTTCGCCAAACTGTCAGTCGGCAACTGAGAGCTGTGTGCAACATTGTAACGGTGCAGTCTCATTTTGGGGGTTGCTCTGAACTTGTTGCAAGTGTCAGACAGAGCTGAGCACACAGCTAATTGTTGGCCAAGTTATATACTAATTAGCGCTCAACGCTGTTAAACTGCATCTTTGATTGTGGAGCACTGTTTACACATGCCATCTACTGTCCCAGTTTTGGTATTTTTCTTAAATTACAAGTTTTCCAACAAATGTGATCATAATTTTATTGTTTTTCATTTAAAACAACATAGCGTACAACAACTTGTTGAAGAGATAAACCAGAAAGAGCGCAACCTATTATGATATGATATCTATTATTTATATTTCTTTAATTTAAATGATATTTATAATTCGTATTTATTGCAAGATATCTTTATAAATATTTATATTATATTATATATTAATAAATATTTATATAAATTGTTTAAATTTTGAATTGTTTTAAGACAGTTTCTGCTTGAGCTGATGTCAGCCACTTCTGCTTGTTAAGCAACCTATTGACATATATAATAAAGTATTAATATTATTGGAATAACTAATTCCAAAGATATCATAAAATATATTTCGAAGTATAGCTATTGCTTTTCTTCTGTATTTCATTTATATATATAAACATAATTAAAAAATTAAAATTAATTTTAAGACAGATTCGCTTTAATCTGCTGCCACCAATTTGTTAATAAATTTCTTGAAATATAAATATATATAATAATATGCATAAGTAATAAGTAAATATATATATACGTAATTACATTACACTTTCTCTTTTATATATATTATATAATTAAGACTGTTAAGACTGCATTCGTTTAATCTGCGGCCACAATTTTGTCAAGTAATTTCTTGAAACATTTAATAACACAAAGAATAAAAGAATAAAAAACAATTATAATAGTAAACCCCAACTAAAACCTTTATTTGTCTTTAAAATAAATAAATAAATATTTTACTCTTCTATAAATATATACATAAATAAATACATAATTTACTCTTATATATATATTAATATACTAAACTTTCTCTTTTATATATATTATATAATTTAATAATTCTGTTAAGACAGCTTCTCTTTAAACTGCTGCCACAATTTTGCTAAGCAACGTATTGAAATATATAATAAAGTAAAATATAATAAACAATTATAATAATAAACCACAACTAAAAACTTTTCCTAGCAAATCGTCAAGAACCTTTTCCACTTTCAACTATTGCCTGCTTTAATTATTTAAACTATCAATTAAATTGTATTTATTATGATTTGCAAAACCCTTGCCAAATATAGTGAAAATCAGAATTGTTGTTTGTTTTCTAATTATAATGTTTATTAAGTTTTCAATAACATCAGCAAATGTCTTAAGAACTAAACTATATTTAATAGTGTTTTATGTGCTGCACGCATTGCCATACAATTATAAATTACAGACACACAGAGACAGACGTTCGATATACATACACAGATACTATATAACTATATTATATATATATATCTATATATATATATATATATATGTATATATAGAATTCGCTTTAAAAGTATGCTATAAATATGCAATTGTTTTATATATGTTTTTGAATGTTACACTCAGGTTTATATGCGTCTTGTTATAATATATTATTTATATTATACATTTCAAGTGGAGAGCGTCTTATTTGGTCGCATTAAAACGTTTATGTTGGCATCAAGTTACGAGTATCTATCGAATCTGCATCCCAGGCATAATCACTACATGCTGTGGGAGAGTAACTAGAGGGAGCAGAAGGAGAAGGAGGAGGATGCATTTCGTTTATACCGCAAACAACTACAACTAGAGTTTACAACGTAAAGAAGTTACAGTTAAAATGTGTGTGCTTAGATTACTGGAATATACACAAGCAGATGCCCATTACTATGACTATGACTATGACTAAATAAGTACATGTAGTTAAATCCTAATCCCTAGTCACTGGCCGCCCCATCGCTGTGACCATGGCCAATCAGTGTCTCGATGCGAAAGTCCTTGGCATTGGTCTGCCTGGCGCATCTTAGTGCCGCTGGCTCACTCTCCATGTGGAGCAGCGTCGTCCGGGTGAGTGGCCTGTGAGTGTGCGCCGGCACGGGTGTCTTGGGACTGGACGTAATGGCTAGCGAGCTGTTGGACGCCTCCGCATGATCGAAGAGCAGCACATAGGGCGATGTGCGCTCTGGCTCGGGATCTGGGTCACGTGTGCTGGTCTCTGGGGCGGCATCTAAACGGTTTGGATTCGTGCACACCGAGTCCACGGAATCCGATATGTGTGAGTCCTGTTCATGCTCATTGGCACTTTCCACATCAATTTTATCGCACGATGCATCATCTCCATCCACATCATCGTTATACACATTGAGATCTGTATAGTTGCCTCGCTCCGGGTAATCAGCTGTCCCCAATCCGGCGGCAGCAGCCGACACATCAAACACATAGGGATTTTTGTACTTGCTGGCTCTGCTCGCATCGCTGGCTGCACTGCCGCCACTGCCGCCACTGCCATGTGGCAGTGCATCTACCGCCTCCGCCCGACGATTGATAAACGACAGCCGATCGAACTTTTCGCTGTTGTTCTGATAGAACGAAGCCTCCGCATTGGCAAAGAAGTTAAATTTCTTATCCACACGTAGCGCAGTGTCGAACACATCGTTGGGCGTGTGCATCACATCAAAGTCACGATTCCCATTGAAGTTGGGCACATTGAAGTGCACCGGCACCAGCGGCACCGGCTTCCGTATCCAGAAGGGCGACAGTGTGCCAAAGACCGCGGGAAACGAGAAACGTTGCATGGCCGGCGCCCGTTTGTAGCGTTTCCGACGGCGTAGGAAGCTGCCATTGTCGAACATATCCTCGGCCAGCGGATCCAGTGTCCAGAAATTGCCCTTACCCGGATTACCCGGTTCGCGTGGAACTTTGATAAAGCAGTCATTCAGACTGAGATTGTGGCGAATGGAGTTCTGCCAAGCGGGAAACTTGTCCTTGTAGTATGGGAAACTGCAAAGCAAGCAGGAGTATCGCAATGGTTATTACAAGAGATGACAATGATGGAGCAGACTTAAGTTGACAGTTTGTGTGGTTTATAAGCAAGTAGAAAGATTAGTTCTCTGAGAATGGAAGTTATTTTAAACTTTATTTGTTTAATATTAAACTTGAAGTTCCTTTTTTATAGACTTTATCAAGATATATCCTATATTTGCAGACATTTATCTGATGCATAATCAGAATGATAAAGAATCTATCTATTATTATGAATTCTTTACAGAAATATTATATAATAATAAAGCAACTATCTAAAAATATATCTGTTCTGTCCTTGTAATTGAACACAATATACTTGAGTAAGTTATTTAAATTGTTGCGAATTTTCAAATTAAATAATTGCAAAAACTTCAAGTGAAACGAAGTTGCTAAAATAGCAACAAATTTAATTGATTCTGAATGCAATTCAAATAATATCTATGACATTATCTACAGAAATCTTTAATATATCTAATTTTGCCAACAGAAATTTATAGATTAAATATAACAACTGATTGATTGATTCAATTAAATTATTATTTAACATGTTTCAACTAATTCTTTCTGTTTTACTTACCGGGACATTATAAAATCACATATTCCACTGAGTGTTAGTTTCTTGTGCGGCGACTGGAGTATGGCCATGGTGATGAGAGCTATATAGGAATACGGTGGCTTGACTAATGGACCACCGGCTGCACCGCCGCCTCCATTGGTGCTGCTGCTATTGTTATCGGCACTGCTGCCGCCGGCAGTCGTCGGCTCGAAATCGCTATCTTCACAGATCATGGACATTTCATCTGCCACGGCAGCGGCGGCGGCGGCACGCGAGGATGTGATGCCGCCACGTTGACTCTTGTGCAGCGGCGGGGACTGAGAGTCGCCGTCGTGCAGAGCATGAATGGGATCCGTTGTGGTGTGCATGGTTTAACTTGTATTCTAATGTTGAGATCCTGTGAGATCCTGTGTCTTTGTCTTTGTAATTGTAGCGTATTTATGCTTAACTGATAAAGAGGACGTAACACTTGTTTTGACTATTGCTCAGGAACTGATTCACTTATTGCATTTATTTGGAATTTATTTAACACAAATGCTAGCATTGCATTATTTCCGATTAGTTTACCGAATACGTTTTTGTTATATTTTTTTTTTAATTTACGTTCGTTTACGTTTACGTTTCCATTTCCGATTCCGCTTTAATTTCACCTTATTCAAATTCGACTTTGAGACTGTATTTGAGTCTGTCGCGGCATCCGTCGGTTTGTCTGTTTTAGGCGGAATCCTTTTGCCAAATGTTAACTGAATCGCAACGAAAACGAAAATCTTCTCGCCCGAAATGTTTTTCTACATAACTCAAACATTTATTTATGGAAACCGCTGCCGCTGTCGCTTCCATGAGCTTTTGTCGCCGCTGCTATGTTTTCGTATCTCGAATAACTGTGATTCTACTGCCGACGTCGTCGTCGTCGTCGTCGTTATCCCTGGCGTCAACAGCGACAGCGACAACAGCAGCAGCAGCAGCGCAGCCAACAGAACAGCAAGCAGCCAGCATCTGCGTCAACGTCAACGTCGGCGCACATCAAGCAGCATCCCCGTTTCGCTGCCTGAGTAGAAGCGAGACAGCGCTATGCTGTTTGCTGCTCTCAGCAGGGGATGACTGAGATTGTAAACCAATCTACGACCAAGTGCACCCCCCAATCGCAAGACAGGGGCAGGGGCAAACAAAGATATACACAAACACATGTACACATGCATATAGATATGTATATATATATATATATATATAGAGGCTACGTAATAACATAAAATGGTGGAGTGCTGCTTGCTGTAAATGTGATATTTGTGTTTTACTCTCTCCTCTTCTCTTCTCCAGTCTCCATCTATTGTGTAATGCGAGCGCGGACTTAAATTGGCAGGCAACGTTGACGATGATGACGATGACGACGACGACGACTGCAGAAGCCAAAACTCATAGTGTTCCCTATGCCTCCTCCGTCGCTCCCCTTGCCATGAAGCTGCAACATTTTCACAAATTTAGATACCTTTTGCTGGCTGCGTTGACGTCGTGGCTCTTAATAATGTTTCATTATGTCAGCCACACACACACGCACACACATACAGTAAGAGAGCGAGTGACAGAGAGAGAGAGAGAGAAGTACAATATGTGAGCGTGTGTGTGTGCTCTCGTTCAAATGTTAGCATTTTTATGTGCGAATGTTTTTCTAACCGTATGTCGGGCTTTTTCGTTCTCGTTCTCATTTTAGCACAGCCTCCCTCCCGCTTCCTTCCACCTTTCCCCAAACCCACAAGATGCCAATGCGCCATTTTCGCAACATCCTTAACACAATTGGGAGGGTATTTTGTGTGTATGTATGTATGTATGACTGTGTCTGTGTGTGTGTGTGTAAATATGTATGTGTGCATTATTTCTCTTTTTCATTTTCGCTGTTTTTGTTCTTTAGTTGTTAGACATTATTGTTGCTGTTGTTATTGTTGTTGTTGCTGTTACTGTTGTAGTTCTTGTTGTTGCTCTTGTTTTTGTAGTTGTTGTTGTTGTTGTTGTTACTGCTGTTGTTAGCGTCTTCCCTTTTCAAATTAAACATTCAGTAGTCAGTTTTATTTGTTGTACTTTGTTCAAATTAGTTTTCAGTTTTGCGGAAGTTGCTGGCACACAAACGCACACACACACACATACACTCTCTCTTACACAGAGGCACACACACATACATATTCGAAGCTAAACAATAATGGCTGGCAGCTCCACCTCCGCATTCAGCATCAGGACAATATTGATATCGTTTCATTTTCCTTGCTTGATTTTCATTATTCCATTTTCTTCTGCTTTTTCCTATTTTCATCCCCCCTTTTCCATTTCCTCTACGCTTACCTTACTCTCTTTCTCCACCGCCCCCCTTCTCCGTCGATAAGCTCACTTGGCCACACTTACAAATCACTGATTTTTAGCCAACTTTATGGGCGTGGTAACGCCTTTTGTACAAATCTAGATATATATGTATGTGTGTGGGTGTGTGTGTGAGTGTGTAAGATAGAGTGTATGTGTGTGTGTCTTTATTGGGTTTAGAATTCTGGTTGCCGTTGTGCAATTTAGTTGTGGTAAATTTATTGCGGATTTCCTTTGTCTTTTTACGAGCTCAGTTGGACATCTAACCAAGCACAGCAGACTTTCTAACCCCCCCCTCGTTTCCAAAAAAAGATGAAAATAAAAAGCAAAAAAGTAATAAACTACAGATTTACAAACGTTATTGATCTACACATTATTTATTCTACTTTATTGGCAAACGTTGTCAATGTAAGTTCTTTTATTTTATATGTTAAATGAAAAATACTTTATTAACATTGACAAATAACTTTTGTAGCCTTAATAAGCAACTACAGTTTTTAAGGCTGCTTAGTGTTTATTTAGTTTGACTTAATGGAGAAAGTTTTAATATAAGAACTATTGATTTACTTTGACTACTGTAGATAGTTGCAGTTAAAACACATGTGTCCTATAGCGTTGACAAAGTTAGTCTTTAAATTGAGCACAATAATTTATTATATAGGATTATTAGTATATTACATTTAGTTCACATTTATATTGTTTTTACATAATTATAATTGTATTGTTTATGTTATATTTATATTATATTTATATCAAAGCGAATTTTATTTCATTTATCTAATGAAAATTAAATTATTTTATAGAAATATTATTATATTTAAATTACTTTACAATATAATTATGTTTTTAAGCCCAAGTCAATTTTATATATATATAGAAATATTATTATATTTAAATTACTTTACATTTCTATTGTTTTTATATCAAAGGCAATTTTATATAATTTATCTGATGAAAGGAAATATATTTTAAGAAACTAAGCAACAGAACTTATATAAAATTTTATTTATATCTTTTGTATATTTTCATATATAAGCAACTAAATAAAATTCTATTTTATTATCCTAAAATAAATAAATAAAAATAACTAAATAAATAAAATCATTATGTTCTAAAAGCTACCATCAAAAAGAAGTCTAACTAACCAGGCCATCAGCAATATTCCCTATTTGAAACTCACATATCTAAATATTATGGAATATAGGAACATGGACTTAGTCTAAACTTAATCATAGACAAGTCAACTTGTTTATTCTACATAAAAACATATTAAAATATTATTAAATATTACAAATACTATATTAATAAATTGAAATAATTAGATATATATTTAGTTAAACAATTAGTTTGGCTATTTAGTGGAATTGGATAATTTGTTGTCATTCCCCCGAGTACACTTACTGCCGTAAGTATAATTACAGTTGCCATGGTGAGGTTGTTTTGAGTTTTTGACGGCACTCCCGGCTTATGGCTAAGCAGGACGAGCCACATCCCTATTGAAGCCGTTGTCGCAGCCCCTGTCAGTCTACGGTTAATCATCGCTTAAGCACAGCATGGGATTGGTAGAGCGACTAGGATTGAGTGTGGCATGGGGAGCTCAAGTTGAGCGTAAGGATGCGATGCATTTAAGCTTTCTGAGGGGAACAATTAACTTATGCGCAAACAATAACGCCAAAGAATGCACGCTGACAGGAACCAGCAAACCACGGCCACCGCATCCTGCTCAGCGGAGGGAGGGATACATGGGCAGGACAGAGCAAAAGACAGAGACAGAAGCAGAGGCAGAGGCAAAGGCAGGACTAGCGGCATGATCCAGCAATAATCCTTCTTTTGTCAGCAAATTTATTGCACACAAACAAACAGGCCGCCCAAAAGGATATGCTAGTTGGAGTGTTGGTTGTATGTGGTTGAACGACTTTGACAATATACATTTTTATTGCGATATCTGCAAAAGGCAAATAAAAGATTTGACACTCGAATTGCTTTGACTGAGCAAGGATATTTCGTGTGTTGCCAAGGCGCAGGCCAGACATACATAGAACTACATAGATGACAGCACAACACAAGACTGAGACTGCGACTGCAACTGAGACTGACACAATGACAATGGCATTGGGCTCCACTAATTTGTCTTAGATCCTTTCCACTTGGCTATTGATAGCACCTGCCGCTGGCAGCGAAATCGCAAAGGCAAACATGCACTTCAATGGATACACAAGCTATTGTTGTTGTCGTTGTTGTTGTTATTGTCGGTAAGGTTTAATGGTAGCTCTTCTTATGTCATTATTAAATCTTTGAAGTATCTGCTGTATGAAAAACAGCAACACACACTTGAATACTTGAGTGACGCTCAATTTGATGGACAAGGAGCATCAGGAATCAACCCTCGAAATGGGAAAAATCACAGCAGGCAAATTGCACAATTGCAGCCAGGAGTCCAACCTCAACCTCAGTCTCAACCTCAACCACATGGAGAAGAGCTCAGCTCAGCTCGGCTCGGCTCAATTTCTGGGCTACAAATCGCTTCAACCTGCCTGCACAGGCAAAACAAGTGGCAAAGCATAACAAAGGAGTCCAAGCTGGAATATTTTACGCTCGATTTATTCGCTTGCAAGGCGCGAGAGCAGAGGAGAGAAGTGCAGAGGAGGCGGGGTGTGTGGCAGCAGCAAGTGGCAGGCTGTATCGAGACTCATTTCATTCATTTGTTCATTTGATGACGAGGACGACGACGACGACGAGGACGATGATTCTGGTGCGCTTAAGCCTCTTGTTTGGCGGCAATAAAAATCGAGCCGTGCCGAGACCAACAACCCACCCCAAATCAAAAAAAGAGGACTACAACTGCACAGGATGTCAATTTCTCAATTCATAAATAAAACCCTAAAGTCCTTTGAATGTGTCAGCACAAGTGTGGAAATTACAACCATTCCCATGGATGGGCAATCGACTGTTTGGAGTGGGCGCGTGGTACGTTTGATTGCACTGTGTTATTGTTGTTTATTTGTGTGTGCATGTGTGTGTGTGTATGTAGCCACCTAAACCGCACGTTCCTGACTACGATGAACCGCCAAATAAGCCAAAGGATTTGCGCCTCCCGCCTGTGTGGTGGATGCCTGTGGAAGGGCTTGAGTTTTGGATTGCTTTGCATGCTCGCAGGCACACTTGGATCGCATTAAGTTGATTTATTATGCAGTGAAGAATTCAATTAAGTAGGATGATTGTCACTTGTCCGTATGCCACAATACCAGCATCGGCATCGCACTCTTTATCACTTTTTATGTCTTTGGCCAACGTTTAATTTGTGGGGCGTGATTATTTGGACAGTTGTTAATAGTTGGCACTGATCCTTTTGCGGCTGCCTTTAGCTTTGACGCCACAGATAATCATTTATTTGTTTTGACTGATGCTGGGATTAGGCGCAAGAGTCAAACGGTAAAGCATTTAACTTATTTGCTCAAGCCCAAAAGCGACAACAGTTGATTATGGACCGCAAAGTAGCAGGAGAAGAAGTCAAGTTAAATGAGTTAGACAAATTACGCTTTATGCGTGGCTAATATATTTGTTCTCAGCTGATCTTAAATGTATTTATGCAGATTAAATATGTATTTATTATATATATATTATTTAATATAATATATAATTTAATTTATACTTATTTATAATTGGTAATTTGTAATTATTTAAACAAGATCAAGCTGGTATTTCTAGCTATTTAATCAGAGCTACTTACGCTCTTATTAGAGATAAACGGAGACAAAGATGGATATGGACAGTTATTATATTATTATATATTATAATACTTAAGATTTATATTATTTATTCACAGCAGAGCCTCTCTTCTTGAACTTATTATTATACAATGTAAAGAGGATATAATAATATTATGCCTACAACAAATACAAAAGTATGTTAAGAAATGAATGTAATAAAGCTTAAGCTCAATTTTAATTTAAATCTAATTTTAATCAAAATTATACTTGTATCTTTTATTATAAATAATTTAATCATTTAAACATTATTGTTATATTGCGTCGACTGCCATTAGTCAACGCTGAATAAATCAAAATATAAAAAATAAATAAATAAAAATAATGGATAATTAAATTACATTAAATTGTACTTATTATTGGAAGATTCCTTTAATTAGAACTAAATTGAATAATCATATTGAACAGAAAGAAATATTTTATTGCCATTAAATAAGGCTTCATTCAGTTTAAAATAAGATGCTGTAATAAATATATGAAATGATTAGGCGATAACAAAAAAATTCCAGGTTTGCTTTTTTTTTTTAAATTAATATTTAGTATAGAGTAGAGTTGAGTGCCTGTTAAACCTAGCAAAGTGTTAACTACAAGAAGACAAAAATGTATAAATAAATTAAGTAAATCTTTATTTAAAAGAGTGCCAAATTAATTGAAGCTTGCCGTTTAAAGTTATGATTAATATTTATAATATAATATAATATATTTAATAATATAACTAAAAGCAATAAACATATTCTTATTACTTCTTTGCTAATATAAATATAATAAAAAGCAAAGAATCCTTCCGCTTCCACGCACAGCAGTTGAAAGCACTTGAAAATGTGTAAAAACTTAAATGTAACCATAATAACAAGCGGCAGGAAGAGTGAAGTTTTATTGTAGAGACACCTAATAATTGCCGGTCTGGCACGTGTCGGACGTGCGGCGTTTAACGGGTGTTAGGTAATTCACACTTCCTGCCAGGACAACGGACAGGGAGTTGGGATATGATATAATGCCCCGCTGGAATTTCATTAAATAATCGTTAGTGTAAATCAATTTGTTAGATCAAAGTACGACTCTGAATGGGCGACATGGCGACAAATGAAAAGAAAATATGTAGAAGGCCGTTGCAATGATGATAGCGCTGATGATATTATCAATTTGGCAGCAAATATTTGCCAACATTGATGACGAAATTACAAAAAACACATTAGCACGTGCAGGCGAACCGCGAGTCTTGAAGTGTGAACACGTGCCACAAGGACTATCAGTGTCCAAAATCAACAATATCGAATGCAATATAAATAAGATTTGGATATATAATGGATATAATGGATATCTGGATATATGAGGGGAAAGAAAGGCGTTTCATTTGGCGCCCAAGTGGACCTGATTGAATCAAACCCTAAATGTGATGGGCAGCACAGGGAATTACAATTTATATATGTACATCATTTGAAAACCATCAAAAGCTTCATTTGCCATAATCGCATTAGGTCTTTAGCCTTATCCAGTAAATAAAATGTTTTCGTCATAGAGAGATATGCACAAGCAACCATTCAATTGTCCTGTCAACGTCTGCTGTGAAAAGTACAAGCATTTGAAATTTAATTTAACGCATTTACATGCGGCTTAAGATTTCAGCTTCAGCTTCAGCTTCAGCTTTGGCAGCGGCTTCAGGGCATGGTAAACAAATCAAATATATTTAGGAGTAGAAACTCAAACAAAAGGGATGCGACGACATCCAAATGAAATTTGCTTTTCGGCAGGCAACGCACTTGATAGAAAAAAACGACGACAACGATGATGATGATGATGATGATGTGGATGATGTTGATGATGCCCAGGTTTAGTTCAGTTCCAGGTTCATCATCTGCATCTGCGACCCTGCGCACATGCTAACTGGTTGGCCGAGTGGAGGATGCAGGCTACAGGCTACAGTCTACAGGCTGCAGCAGCATAAAAGGGTGGGCGGTCGCTACTGTTCCCTGCTGTCCTTGGTGGTTGTTGGCAGCGAGTTAAAAACTCAATATTTGAATAACTTACTACCGTGCGAGTGAACTTTTGAGGCACACTCGAGTTAAGGGCAGCAGCGGATCGGTTCGCTTTGCTTCGGTTTGGCTTGGCTTGGCTTGGGTACGCAGCGGGTCCGGTGCTTAAGCTTCCTGTGTGCAAAAGGACAATTATTTGTTTATGCGTTGTCATTTAAATTGAGTTCTAATGTTGACAGCACACAACAAATCCCATTCCGTCGTAAAATTGACACACAAAACAGCAACAGCAACAACAACAACAACAACAAAAACTGCGCTCGCCTCGAATGTTTGTATGCAGTTGTGATTACAAACAGTTGCAGATACAAATGCGAGATACAAGTGCGCACTTCTATATGCTATCAACCAGAGGAGGGGTGGGCCCAGAGAGCAGGACCATTGGCATTTATGTGGGCACCATTATTTGCTCTATCACGTTCACATTCGAAAGTTATGAGCCCATTAGATTCGTAGTAAACACAAATATCCATAATCCATACCAAGGGGCATGCCGCTCCCCAGTTACAGTAAGCAGTGCCTCCTTGGACGGCTCGTACACATGTACGCGTAATTGTTTGTTGATGTCCTCAACTGTCGTGAGAATATTCAGTTGGTTCTTTTACATTTCCATTTCCATTTCCACTTCCATTTGATTTTCTTTTATTTTCTTTTCTTTTGTTTTGTTTTACTTCGTTTTCATGTGTGCTTAAACTGCCTGTTGCCTCTTTCAGACTCAAACTTAAATACTTTTAAGTTGCCCCCAACAGTTGAAGCTGAAAGTCTTTGGGATTTGCACGGTCAAATTAATGAAAACTTGTAAGAACTTTTGGTTGTTATAGTTTCCTATATGTAAGGCATTTTACATATTTAGAAATATATATATTTGTATATGTATTTATATCTTTAAGTGTGTAATAATATTTTCAATGTAAATAATGATATATACATTTTCTATATCATTTCATACTTTTTTACAAAGTAGAAAGGCAAATTAAATTGAACCACACGCTCAACTGAAATTTAATTTTAATGTGTTCATGAAATAAATGTCTTAAAAAGTTCTCAAATAATTATTATGCCTCTTGATAACGTTGCAACATATATATTATTAGGTTACGACTTAATATAGGCTATTTACTCTGTTCATATAAATATGAAATAGTTAAATAATTAAATATATACAAGACATTCTACAAATACAACAGTTTAGCATTAATTTACTCGTAGTTAGCAAATTTGCATTACATTTTATTGTCAATTAAATCATAATGATAGTTAAGGTGAACGTGCAATATTCAAATATACAAGTATAACGGCTTTTTGCCAGCTGAAGTGTTTTTGCGCAAAAACTGTAATTTTTATTCATTTCCAGGACGCACTCAGAAGTGGCTGCTAAACGATTATTAGCAATTTGATATAACTGCATGTAAGTACAACACGAGAACAAGTCAACAACGGATTCACAAACACACACTCACACACAAATATATATATTTATATATGTATATACATACAACATACACGTGTAGCTACTTACATAAGAGCATACCGTGATGCTGATGTCTCTATGTGTGTGTGCGTGTGTGTGTGTGACAGCAAACAATACAAAAATCACTTCAGTTAACTAAATCGTCGCAACAACCATGCGCCGACTGCGACGCAACGCACACAGACACAATACATAGGATGCTATAAAAACGAGAGAACGGCACACTAAAGAACGCTCTCTTTCTCTCTCTTTTATGCACACACACACACAAGCATACTCACGCTGACAGCGGCCATTGCAAAAGGCGTGCCTGCAGCGAGCCAATAGCCAATCAGATTTGAGCTCTGCCATGTGACAGCAGCAGAGGCAGCATGCAGCTGCGACGTTGACAGCGCAGCCCGAGCAAAAGCAGGGAGACGCAATGCTGTAGAATGAAGCTGAGGCCGCCATTGCCGCTGCGGATGCGTGCAGCGCTGAAAGTTAAGCTCATTGCCATATTTTTGTTATTTTTTTTTTTGCTTTTCTGCTTTTTGCTTTTCACTTTTGGTCCTGCTGCTGTTCTCTTTTGAATTTACTTTACTAACAAAACATGACTGTTGGGAGGCAAAAAGGAAATTGTTTTATCAAATGGGTTTCCTTACGCTTTTTTATTATGAAATTAATTTTCAACATCGTCGACGTTGGGCGCTCTTTCCCATGGTCCTATCCCATGCCACGTATCCCATAAGCTAGTAATTCCCGCTCTTTGAACGTCTCGACTGTTTACTCTACATTTCTGCGTTGCGCTTTCCCGGGCTTCTGAGAATATTCATATTTCTGCTCATTTAGAGTATTTAATGGAAATGTTTGCATAGCTTTGTTGCCCAGCTACCCCATCTCACTCTCCATATGCATTTTACTCGCATTAAAATGCAAATCTTGATTATGCATTTAAGTTCTGCAGACAAATTAAATTCATTTGCATAGCGTCTGTCTGAATACTCGTAATTATTACGATCCCATCAACTATCAACGTAATGTCCTTACCACTGGTTGCAGTGTGGCACATATGTTTTACAAGTATGCGGTTGTTCTTTTCTACATATATTGGTGTTCTTGTGTTTATTATATGAAAGCAGAGAAACGGCTAAAATCGATGGGCATTTGGCCAGCACTTGATGGGCTTCCATTTACGGAGTGCTGAGTTCTGCATTGTGTAAATCGCGCAGACAAATTAATATTGTAATATGGCCAATAAAGATGCCGGTAACTGGACACAGTCTTTGCTTTTATGTGGTCTGAATGTTATGACTGCTGTCTCTCAATATGTGTGTGCGTGTGTGTGTGTGTGTGTGCTAGTGCGTGTGTGATTGTGTTACGTCATAACAGCCAAGTTACCACAGCGAACAGCGAAAGTTACTCAATGCAATTGAAGCCAATGTGAACTGCTCTCGTAAATCGATAACACTGTCCAACAAGCAATGCATTTTCTATAAAACATAGTTCCTATTTTATTTAATATACACTACTACTTAAACCCACACAAACATGTCCACTCAGCCTTGTTGTGCAGTGTAATCGATACGAAAATCAGACTCAAAATAGAATTACCACTAAGTCAGTTAGCAAGAATGCCAGACGGCTAATTGTAAAATCAGTTTAGGCGCGATTTTCAATGGGCTCACTGCAAAAAGCTCACAACTAAAAACTAATAAACAACAAAATTATAACTAAAAATTAGTTATTTAATGTTTAACACTTGATTCAAGTGTCTAATTTATAAACTAAATATATATATTAATTAATTATGGTACAATTCCAAGGGAATCACGGGGCCGGCGGCGGTGGCGGTCAGTAAACCACAAATTTACAAAGCCATCTAATTAAAACAAGGATTATACAAGCAATTAAAACTTGAAGTCTGACATTGAACATAATTATAAATGCTAATTAATGCAAGTGTTAAGTTAGACTAATTAAATAAGAACAACAAACAATTGTGTGGAGAAAATACTATTGAATAACTGCAAACTCAATGGAATTATTAAATGATATTAACTAATGCATTTTGTGTATAAATATAGATTTTGGATGAAAACTTCAATATAATTAGAAAGTTAAATTGAAATTCGCTGGAATTTTCGACATAAAATGTTTATAAAAGCTGCAAAGTTTGCAATGCTTAAGACAGCTTCTAAAACTAAAAGAAAAAGATAAATATTATATAAAATATCTAGTTAAAACGGTCTACAAATTAAATATTAAATGAATAACATTATTATAACTGCCAGCCATAAGATTTCTGAAGATTATGAAGCTATAAATAATAAAGGAATAGTATAACAAATTAACGGCATGCTATAGAATTGAAAAGAAACCTTTCTTCAGTTTATGAAACAATTAATTTATGTTTAATAAAATGATTATCCTTAAATACAAGTCTTTCACATACAATTCATCTCATTCCCTTCTCAATCTATTTATCTGTTTAATTCTGTTTGTTTTTATCCTTATTTGAACTGTCTTTCCAAACAAATCCCTCGCGCAGAGCACATTCACATGGTGACTTTGGATAAAACGGGCAAGAAATCGTACGGCATTTGTATTGTGCGGGGTGAGGTGAAGGACTCGCCGAATACGAAAACAACGGGAATATTTATAAAGGGTATTGTGCCCGATAGTCCGGCGCATCTTTGTGGCAAACTAAAGGTCAGTGGCTCAATCTGGCAGAGACATTTTGCCTTAAAAAGCGTCGCATTCGCATTCGCATTCACAGGTTGGTGATCGCATTCTCTCGCTGAATGGCAAGGATGTGAGGCATTCCACGGAACAGGCGGTTATTGATCTCATCAAGGATGCTGACTTTAAGATCGAGCTGGAAATACAAACGTTTGACAAGAATGAAGAGTCGAACAAAAATGATTCACGCAACAATGGCTACATGCAAGCGAAGAATATGTTCAATCAAGGTAGTACTAAAGAATTAATTAATCCTCATTCAAAAACTGATATAACTGGTCCCAAACGTAACTCTAGAGCAAGCATCCAATAATAATAACATGGGCAACATGGGCACGGGCAGGCAACCGACCGTTCGAAATGATCCACGGCGCAATCCAACGTTCTCGGCCTCCCAGCGCGTCAAGCACGTGCCGATGAACTATGATGAAGATGACGAGGACACGCGCGATATGACCGGTCGCATACGCACTGAGGCGGGCTACGAGGTATACAGATCGCATTAATGGTGGGAAGATCCCTCTCTGATTAATGCATTTCAATTTACAGATTGATCGCGCCTCGGCGGGCAACTGTAAGTTGAATAGGCAAGAAAAGGATCGCGATAAGGAGCAGGAGGATGAGTTTGGCTATACGATGGCCAAGATCAATAAGCGCTATAACATGATGAAGGATCTGCGCCGCATCGAGGTGCAGCGGCAAGCGAACATACCGCTGGGCATCGCTCTGGCCGGGCACAAGGATCGACAGAAAATGGCTTGCTTTGTGGCTGGCGTTGATCCAAAAGGCATGCTGGCCAGTGTTGACGTGCATCCAGGTGACGAGATTGTCGAGGTCAATGGCAATGTGCTAAAGAATCGCTGCCACTTGAACGCCTCCGCCGTGTTCAAGAATGTCGATGGCGAGAAACTCGTGCTGATTACATCGCGTCGCAAGCCCAATGATGAGGGCATGTGTGTCAAGCCCATCAAGAAGTTCCCAGCATCAACCGATGAGGCAAGCAAATAGTGTGTCCTGTATTCTGCTAACTCTAAACCAACTAAATCTTTGCCTGCAGACCAAGTTCATATTTGATCAGTTCCCCAAAGCCCGCACGGTGCAGGTGCGCAAGGAGGGCTTCCTGGGCATAATGGTCATCTATGGCAAACACGTGGAAGTCGGCAACGGTATCTTCGTCTCTGATTTACGTGAGGGCTCCAATGCTGAGGCGGTAAGTGTTGACCTTGTCCTCCAACCAAATCATATAATTGCCAAATCTTTCAGGCGGGCGTCAAAGTTGGTGACATGCTGCTGGCGATCAACCAGGATGTGACACTGGAGTCCAACTACGATGAAGTACGTACTAATTAGAAAGACAATTTAATCTCATTCAACATTTACACAGGCAACTGGACTGCTGAAACGGGCTGAGGGGGTTGTGACCATGATACTGCTCACACTCAAGAGCGAGGAGTCCATACGTGCCGAGAAAGAGGTAGAGGAAAAGAAGAAAGAGGGTAAGAAATGCCACACAGCTACAGCAATTGTATTTACATTCCCTCCGTCACAGAAGCCAAAAAGGAGGAGGAAAAGCCACAGGAACCCGCAACAGCCGAAATAAAACCAAACAAGAAGGTGCTCATTGAGGTGAAGGTGGAGAAGAAACCACTGGGTGTCATTGTGACTGGCGGCAAGAACAACTATGTCAGGGTATGTTATCCATTCCATTTCCACGTGTTCATTATCTTTAAATGCGATCTGACCTGTCCCCTCACAGACTGGTTGTGTCATCACACACATTTACCCGGAGGGCGCCTTAGCGGCGGATAATCGCTTGAAGATGTTTGACCACATTTGCGATATCAATGGCACGGCGGTGCATTGCGAGAGCCTGACCACGCTCAAGGTGCATCAGCTGTTCCACGTGACCTATGAGAAAACTGTCAACTTCACCGTTTACCGCGCTGATCCGCCAGAGTTGGAGAAGTTCAACGTGGAATTCATGAAGAAAAGCGGCAAGGAACTGGGCCTCTCGTTGTCGCCCAACGAACGTGGTTGCACCATCTCCGACATCGTATGTAAATTAAATCACATGCCAGCATTGTATTTAGTTACGCTCTCATTCGCAGATACAAGGACAATATCCAGAAATCGATAATAAGCTGCAACGCGGCGACGTTATAACCAAATTTAACGGCGACTCACTGGAGGGTTGCACATTCCAGGTGTGCTATGCGCTGTTCAAGGGCGCCAATGGCAAAATATCGATGGAGGTGACACGACCGAAGCCAACACTACGCACCGAAGCACCCAAATAGAGAGGCAATCGAGAAATTGATCCACTGTAGACGCGACGCTTGTTAGTGCCATTAAATAAAACAATCGTTAGAGTCAGTTCTAATTTAATAACATCTGGTGTTCCGTTATTGGGTTTATTTCTTGACAGGAAACTGCTTATGCTATAGAGCTTGCATTCGATGCGATACGGGGCCACAGATCAGCGCATTCCTTGGCAACGGGCCCGGTTATGGCCGAGCCCTTCATTTCGCCTTTATTGTTTACAATGACCCCCGCATTGTCTTCAAAGTATATAAAAATACCGTCCCTCCTTCTGAACGGCTTGCGCTGCCGTATGACCACGGCAGGCATAACCTAAAATAAATGAACACGCGAAAAAGAAAACAACAATTAGTAAATCACTCCCCATATATATATATATAGAGTTAAGCAGAAAACTTTGCAAACATATGTACACATTATTCGCACAAGCGTGCAACACATTTGCAGGTGGTTGTTCTTGTTGTAATTTTAAACTGCCACCGCACACTGCAAGACGCGAATAATGCTTTGCATACTTTGCACATTTCACTAAACTTTTAGCTGACAACCAACTCACCTTCTTTCTCAATTCAGGCTTGCCCTTCTTGACGGTGGCAACAAACATGTCACCGACGCCAGCAGCAGGCAAACGGTTCAGGCGACCGCGAATGCCGTGCACAGCAATAACGTACAGGTTCTTGGCACCTGAAATATATTAAATATCATTAACTACTGCACTTTTATGTTCGTTATTTGTTTTATTTTGTATTACCTGTGTTGTCAGCGCAATTCATAACAGCGCCTACGGGCAAACCCAGCGAGATGCGGAATTTGCCTCCCGCGGTACCACCACGTCCTAAATGACAGAAAACACAAATAATTAATTAAACGGCCATATTCAGTTGAGCACTTCATCATAACGTAGTTGTTTTGCATTGATTCAAACTATTTAACACGATTATTTCGGATTTAATTTGTTAAAATATACCTCTCTTCGACATTTTGCTGCTTGTTCGGAACCGAAAGGAAGTAAAAAGAAAGAGCTGGTTCGGCTACCGAACCGCAGCCAACTTAGCGTGAATTTATATTGGAACTAGTAGCGTTGCCACAGTAGGCAGAAAATGAACAGGTTTAGTTCTTTGGCAGTGCTGCCATCCAAAATGAGTCCGAATTACTTATCGATTAACTAGAACAAAATATTCGATAATACAAAAAATAAATTATCTAATTAAATTAATTACTAGTCATGTAATTATTTATATAGCTTTAAGTTATTAATAATAATTTAAAATGTATATGTCAAACATAAGCTTTCAATATTTATGAATGATAAATAAACCTAAACAAACAGTTACAAATAATTGTCAGTTTTTTGTATTATGATGACTTTTAATGACATTTATATATTTCATTTGTGAGATACATATTTATTTGTACGACAATAAGCATATGTACATACTTGCATATGTACATATAATATATGTTTGCATATTCTAAGAAATTTGCACGATCAGCTTGCTGAATAACCGCAGCCAACTTCAAGCTAGCGCAAAGATTCCAATGAGCAATAAATTTAATACAAGACATAAACTATAAAAAATGGAAGAGCAGGGCATGTTGAGTTATGTTAAGAAAGTTATACACTCATTAGTAGTCTCAACACCACTAGAGGTCACTGTGGAGGGGTTGAAACGTGACTACCTAAGCGTAGAAGGCTCTCCTCTGCCATATAATAAGTTCGGCTTCAAAGACATTGAAAGCTTTTTGCACTCGATTCCAGATACTGTTCAGGTAAATTTATAAATGATATTGATTCGGTTTCATTGTATGTGAATATCAACTCTGTACTTTTAGCTGCTAGGATGTGGACCCATGGCGCAGGTGGTGGCAGTAAAGAACGCAAAGTCGGCACACATTCAAAGTCTGGTGCGGAGCCAAAAGAAGCCAAGTAACAATGCAAGGAACCGAAAGAGACAAAAATCCATATTCGTCTATCCCTCTGAACGATCTGACCTCGTATTTCTTAACGAGCGGTATAATTCAAGCAGGCGATTCGATAACAACTACCATAATCATGCTACTGAACAGCCTCAGAAGCCTGCAGGCTACTGCCCCCCATCCAGGAACAATTATAATGAAAGCAGATTACCTGTTGCCTCCCAGCAGATCATGTCAAAAGAGACTATTTCCATGACAACTTCGTTCGCCAGGTTCAACATTACCAACGTTGATGACGAATCCTCCTCGGACGAACTAGACAATTTCCAAATGTACCTTCCCGATGGAGATTCAGTAGCCAAAGGGAACCGATTCCAGCCCAGTTCCCCAGTTCACTTCGATAATAACGCTAATCCCACTACAAACAAAGTTGAAAAGAAAGCAATTGGCAATTCCTCCATACAATATGTGTCATCCGATGAGGGCTGTGATGAGGATGCCATTCCGTCATATGCTGTGGTACGGGTAACCTTACAGCCGTCTGTAATGCATGATTTTATAGCTTCTCTTCCAGGATGAACGAGTTTTAAATTACAAGTATACCAGGAATATAAGTTGCCTCGACTTGGTGACTGATGCACCTGCAATGGTACCTCAAGTTAAAGGGACCACGAAGGAACCTGTCATCGAATATCTGTCCTCAGATGATGGCAGTGATTCAGAAGCCATACCTGCATATGCTGTGGTAAGAACTAGTTATAACTCAATTCGTTGAAACCTTAAGATTGCATATCTTCTAGGATGATCGTGTTCTAAGTGTGGAATATCCCAGCGATGCTGTTCGCTTCGATCAACCATTGCCCAGCCATGATATTCGCAAGAAAATGAAGATTGACAGTCGCATTCAAGTGCAGCTGGTGACGGTAGTCAACATGTAATTTAATTTTAGATAAAATACAACATTAAATGAATATTTATCGTTCAGGTGGCAAATCCGCATAGTTTCTACTTCTGGATACACGACGAAGAGTACAATGAATACAAAGCCATGTCCATCAACATGCAGTAAGCTTTTCAGTTATGGAATGTAGAATGCAATTAACATAATATACTTGCAGACGTTATTACGACACTATTGATGATAGGAGATACACTATACCAATGTTCCTAATAATCCCTGGCCACTTGGCTGCCTGTAGGAGCATCATTTGGCAGCGTGTTCGAGTTTTGAATATTAAAGCGGGCAGCAAGAAGAATATTGAGGCAGGTGGCATTACTTGATATAATAGGAATGTGATTGTTACTCTCCTCTTCTCTCAGGTGGAGCACATCGATACGGGTGAGAGAATGTGGGTGTGCCACAGCGATCTGAAGTATCTATGCAAGGAGTTCGCCACATTGCCGGCCCAATGTTGGCACGGCCGGCTGTCGTGTGTTATGCCCAGGCAGGGCACTCACTTCTCAGCGGACGCAAGCAATTACTTTTACGATCTTGTGTCCTATCGCAGACTATTTGCGAAGATTGAGAAGATCAACGAACCGGTAAGCTACTGAGTGTATATTAATTGTAAAACTGTATATTGATTCTTCCCTGCCTTAGGATAACACTGTTCATATGATACTTGTTGATCCAGACGCGTTGTCCTACACAAAAAACATTAATATCGCCCTCATCGAGTCTGGATGGGTACGCCGCTGTTACAAACCTTAGAATCATTTATGTTATTAGACTTAAGAGCTAATTAATTGGCTGCTAATTGAAGGAGACATGAAATGTCCAAGCTTTTGTTATGATTTTGTTAATTATCAAAACACGATTATGATTTTCTTATCGTATAAGACAAATGTGTTGTCAGCTTAAATGTAACAATTGACATTGTGTTATGTTAAGGCAAACGCTGTCCTTCTGCATTTCATTTATTAGTTTACGTATATTAAAATACTAAGTTACATAAATCTTGAAACAAGTTGTTGTCTTTCTCTTGATTTATTTTGAAAATAAGACAAACAAAGACACACAAACTACCGCATGTAATTGCAAAAAGATCTCGCTCGCAACTAAATAGTATTTGTTGAAAACAGAATGATGAATTA
The DNA here is from genome assembly GCA_018901825.1 of Drosophila funebris. Taxonomy (NCBI): domain Eukaryota; kingdom Metazoa; phylum Arthropoda; class Insecta; order Diptera; family Drosophilidae; genus Drosophila; species Drosophila funebris. The sequence continues at coordinate 6,081,775 of JAEIFK010000682.1, forward strand.
AAAATATAAATTGCAATAAATACTTGTACATTATTAAAACTGAATCGATATAACAATTCCCTATAAAAGACAACATTATCTATATTAAATATGTGTTGTATCGTTTTCTTGTATATGTTTGTATGTATGTAAGTATGTATGCATGTGTGTATATATAGTCAATGTACGTTGCTTGTTGTTGTTGTTGCTGCTGCTGCTGCTGTTGTTGTTATTTGTTGGTAACCGTTGGAACGACGGCACCCTGAGGTTCTTCCTTTTTTTGTTTCCTTTTGTTTTGTTTTCTCTTTTTTTGAGGCTATTCTACTACGTTATGTGTGTGAGTGTGTGTGTGTATATATGTGTGTTTCAGTGAGTGAAAAACTAATAGTTCAACTACTAATGCATTTCGTTAAATTTGCTTCATTTTTTTTCTTTTGCTTTTTGTTTAATAATATTGTTGTTCATCATTGTTGTTGTCGTATTGCTGAGTGTTGCAATGTTTCATTTTGCAATGCGTATTTAAATATGCTATATAATCGCAATAATACATAATTCTTGGTTGCACTCGAGTACATAAAAGCTACGCGCATTAATTTTTTCTTTTCTTTTCTTTTTTTTTGTTATTTTTTTTCTTTGTTTGTTTTTGGAATGCATAACGTAACGGTTTTCATTATATCATAAGTTTATGCACGTCTTTAAATGTTTAACTACAGGTGTCGGTGTGTGTGTGTTTCCTTTTGTGTGTATGCGTGTGTGTATGTGTGATACTGTTAGTAGTAGTGGGTCCATAGGACTAACACCTAGGTAGCAATTCGAAAGTCTATTCACTTCGTTATCGTTACAATATCGTGGGCATAAAACTTACATGTAGATTATATGTATGGATGTGTCTGTGTATGTGTGACTCTGTCTCTGTTGCAACTGTTTATCTCTGTGTATGTGTGTGTCTGTGTGTTTTCTCTATGGCTGTGTGATATCTGTGTGACTGCTTTAACTGGCTGCTGAATTTTATCGTATAAGTTATTTATGTACTCATCTTTTTTTATGTTTTTTTTTTGGTTTTTAATGTTTTTTTTTTCGATTCTTATATTAAAGTTCATCACAGTTAGCGGAGCTGAAATTATGAATAATTATTGAGGACATTGTTGTGTAATACGTTTTCTATCTCATTTTTTTTTCGATTTTGCTTTTGCTTTTGTTTTGTTGTTTGTTTGTTTGTTTGTTGTCATTTTCTACTAAATCGCAATTGCATATATACTTGTATGTAGACTACCGTAAATTGATTCATCGTTTTAGTGTACGATTTTGTTCTTTTAGGGTTTTCTTCATATTTTTTCTTTTTTTTTTTTTTTACTAATTATTATATACGCAAGTGTGTGTGTGTGTGTCTGTGTCAGTGTAGGTGTGTGTGTGGTTGTGTATCTGTGTCTGCGTTGCTGTGTGTATTACTATTTGTTGTTAATGCTTTTGTTTTGTTTTTTTGCTAATTCAGATGGTTGCTCGATGCATGATGATGCCGACGGGGCTGTTGATGCTAATGATGCCTCAGTGTCATGGCGTGTTGCCCTCGAATAGAGCACGAAACTCTCCGCTTCTGGGCCTTGGCAGACCCTCGCGTATCGTTTGCACCGGCTCAGTAATGCTCGATTCCGACCCATGCAGTAAATTCTCCTTGAGATCCATGTCACTGCAACATTATGGAGAAGAAGGCTTGTTACTAGGCTCTGATTATGAGTTATGTACTCAATCATAACTTACTCATCTTTGCAGTCATCGGCCTCGGCGGCCAATGCATTGACCACTGCCGTAATTGTATTTGATTCTGGATTGCTTAATTGTTCATCCTTTTGTTGCATTATATTTGGATTTTTACCGATCTTATTTAGACGCTCGGCAGCCACAGTTTCCATTGTTTTACGCATCAGTGGATACTGGTCCAGAACGCAATTGAAATGATCCACGCTCAACGAGAATAGATTGCAATAGGTTTCGGATCGCACGCTGGCCACACGTCGCGCATTGGTCAGCAAACAGATCTCACCGAAGTAAGATCCATCCGATAATGAGGTGGCAACCTGTTCAATCGAAACATATAATACCCTGTTAATGTGGTAAGACTGTTAACATACCTCGCCGTTAGCCATGACAATGTCCACAACGCCCTCCTGTATGAAGTACATCTTTGTACCGATCGTGCCCTCCTTTATGATAATATCACCTACAATTTATAGAAGATCTTAGCGTATGCTGACTTAAGCTCAGCGTTTTGGCAATATTACCTGGTTGGAAAACTTCGTATTTCAGTTTGGTAACTACGTCAGAAACAAAATTCGAATCGGCATTAGCAAAAAAAGGCACTGACGCCACGAGGGACCTGAGAAGAGATTTAGCACCTTATATAGTATCGAACTGATAATTACAGATATGTAATGTATATATATATATATATATTTAATTATGTGATTTGTGTGTGATCGGTTCGTTGGTTAAACACTCAGCCTGATGTTGTAATGTCTACAGATGCAGAAACTGATGCTGTTCTGCTGCTGCTTAAGGATCGCCCACCTGCAATTGTAGTTGATGACATCCTCGCGCAATTTCTCGCTCAACTCGCCAAGTATCAACTCTTCATCGAAGAATTTACCCTGGTACCGATGTTCGAAATATTCTGTAATGCGTTGCCGCATATCACGCGGCAATTTGCGATAGGCCATATACTCCTCCACCTGTTTGACCTTCTCGCGATATTGCCGTCTGCTGGAGTCCAAGCTCTGTATTAAATTGGTCGCATGACCAAGGAACAATGCATAACATGTGGCCCCCGATATCATCGATAGCATCGTCAGCCACATGTCCGTCAGTGACTGTGGTGGAAATCTGAAAAAGGAAATGCAATGAAATTTAAAGCATACTTTCAATTTATTAAATAGTCAAACACATATTATACACTTATTCGTAAGCGCATAATATATAAACTGTAAACCACTGTGCTGTGGATACGGTTCGGATAACAGCGCTCACTGTGTATGCTAAGCTCGGCGAGTTTTGAGTACGCACTCATTGCAGCTACTCACACATATATGAATGCATGCTCACTGCAGTTAGCTTGCCTAGCTGATCTCACACACACATGCTGTCAACAAGCACTACAGCTTCTCAGCAGTGCAGCGCTCACACAAACAGCATATGTTTGAATGCAGGGATAACTGCAGAGATCACACATACAGACATACAGAAATATCCATGTTATCCCACACATACACTTCTGCATAGACAATGCTGTGAGCGAGTAGTGTAGCGTATTCCCTGTGGGGCACACAAACACATGCTAACTGAAGGGGGTTGCCCTCCACACAAATAGCAACGTGCCTAATGCAGCAGGCTCGCTCACACTCATAGCGAAGGTTCGTGAGAGGCAATATAATACAACGGCAGGTCTTCGCAGTGCTTACTCTCTTTCGTTATTCTTCTCTTCGAAATTCCACAGAGAAAGCTACTACTCTATTTATTTATTATTCGATCGTCTTGTTTTTTTTTTTTTTAAATAGAGTGATAGGTAAAAAGTTTCTCTACTTTACCTGCCGTAACCTATGCACAGCATATGCGACATGGCCTTAAACAATGCCCATGAATACTGTTCCAGCCAATACGATTCCTGTAAGACAACAACAAATGGCATTAATACCAGTTCAAAGGGGCTGACTGGAAACTTACCTGTAATTCGTTGATGGATACCCAGGAATTTGATGGAAAACCCTGTAACATTGGCACTAAGAACTGCAAACAACCGCTCCAGTGTCCGATTAAGAGCATCATGCAAATCAAATTGAAGATCCTCATGAACACCGAGGCCATATTGAGGAACTGCAACCAGAGTTATCAATAAGAGTGCACATCAACTATAGGCCAGCACCGCACTGTCTACACATGTGTGTGTGTGTGTGTGTCTTTGTATATGTGTGTGTGTGTGTTGTACGTATTTGTATGTGTGTAAGTGTATAACAATTGTGAGTTTCACATTTAAAATACGACAAACCAAAATATTTCAATTTAACGAGAAGGGAAACAAAAATCGAATTCATTTAAATTTGAAACTTTTATGTTTCGATTTTGGCTTTAAGCTGATCCGTTAATAGCTTCATACAAAAATACGTACAAATCATTTAGCCAAATTCTCCCAAACGAAGCAAACCAAAAAATAAAACCAAACCACAGCCAAACAAAAAAAAACAAAGAAAAAATATATAAAATAATAAGAACAATTTAAGTATTTTATGTACTAAGCAACAGCTGGCAGTTTATACTTCTACAGTTAGGCCAATAAGTATGCAACGCGCCAAGAAAAGTTAGTTTAAGTATAAGCTGACAGCATACGTTGCCCCGACACACATTAGCTGGCTCTAAAAATGCAGAGAGAAAAAATCGCTATCAATCAATATAGAATTCGATAGTATACAAAATATATAATATATAATAATAAAGGTAATTTGTAATTGTAATTGTAATTGTAATTGTATGTGAGTCTAGTGTTAGGCAATACAACAGTGTAGTACAACCTGAGAGCAATCAATCAAACCAGTTTCTACATTGTTTTTTTGTTTTTTGTTTTTGTTTTTATATTGTGCAAATCAGCTGCTATTATGGTACAAGTGCTCATCTTAACTTTGCTCAATTCCAAAAATAATTAATACTTAGCATGTATGGAAGTATGATAAATATACATATTTAAATATGCTCACTAAGCCGTTCAAACGTTCAAATTATTCAAATATTTCCAAAGTATTTTACAACGAAAAGCATTTTTTGTTTGTATGTTTTTTGTTTGTTTGTTCATTTCTCAGTTGTTAGTGCTACGATTTCTGTACAGAATATTAAAAACAAACCAAGAAACGTAACGAAATGGAAACGCAAACGAATAAAGTAGAACCCATAATAAAGAGAAAGAGAGAGAGAGTTTAAGAGAGAACAAGAAGAACGAGTAGGTTGAGTAACATTGTTGCATTCAAGTTTTCAAGTATTTGTTGTGTGTGTTTATGCGTGTTATGCGTGAACTACTATAAAATACGAGAATTTGCATTTTCATGTTGCAATCTTCAGCACAGCCTCATCGGCTGATGCAATGGATTGTTGGCCTTTGATTACACAGACTTACAAAACGAAGAGTGGCACGCGTATCTTCACTGAAATCGTTTGTACAACAGAAAAAGAGAACCAAAGAACAAAAGAGAGCACCAAAAAGAGAACCAAAGATAAACCCATACACCAAATAAACAAAAACAAAACCAAAAAAAAAAAAAAAAAAGAAGAAAAGCAAAACAACAGAAAAACTAAATTAAACATAAATGATAATAGTAGTTAATTTGCAACAGTAGCAGAGTTATATTAGTTAGATTTACAGTTGTACTAAGTAGTAGATAGTGGTATACAGTTGAGTAGCGTAGAGTAGAAGAGCGTAGAATAGCGTAGAAGAGCGTAGAGTAGCGTTGAGTAGAGTAGCGTAGAGTAGAGTGGCGAGTAGTAGTAGAGTGGGAGCAATAAAGCGCGCAGCACAAAATGGCGCCAAAAACAAAAGCAAAAGCATTGATTACGATATCAATTAAACGTGTATTGTTGTTGTTGTGATAGCAAGTAGCAAGTATATATTTATTTATTTATTTCATAAGCGTTTTTTGCAGTTGCCCATAAAAGTATGCTATACAAAGCGTTGAATTATGTTGTACAGTGTTCGTGTTCGTTGTTCACCACTTTTCAATTAGCAACATTGCTGTTGCCATTGCTGTTGTTGTTATTATTGTTGTTGTTGTTGTTCTTGTAAGTGTATTGTGAACTGATTGGGTGCAGCATATTGGCCAAAAAGCTTACGCAAAAGCAACGTTCAAACAATTCGCAGTCACAGCAGCAACCTTTGGGTTGTCATTTGGCATTTGACGTTTAGACATGAGAGCGAAAGCGAGACAGAGACAGAGAGTTTGAGTTTGAGATTGAGGGAGAGGTGAATGAGTGTACAGAGTGATTGTTGTTGCTGTTGTTGTTGTTGTTGTTGTTACTGTTACTGTTGTTGTTGCTGCGTTATATACAATTCATCAATTGACTACAATATGGGGCGCTATATTACGAGTATTTTGCGGGCAAACCATATTATTGATGTATTTTTTGTTTGTTTTTGTTTTTGTATTTGTTTGCCGAGTGTTAAAGCAAAAAGCATTGAACAAACTATATAAGAACTGTCTTCATTATATTTTACATGTACATGTGTTGTTGTTTGTCATTCGCATTCGGATTTGGATTCGCGTTGAAATTTAACTTTCAAATTGTTTACCTAAGTGCTTTCGTCTTGATGCAATTCACAATTCAAAGCAAATGGATCGATGGGTTCATAAATAAGCAAATATATACTATATAATATTACTTACAAATAGTTTGGAAAGAACTAAAGATAGCAAAAGGACTAGAGCTAGTACTAATACTAATACCGTTGGCTAAATAGTTAATAGTTGAATCTAACTAGACATGCTCATGCATGAAGTCTACTTTAAAGAGCTTTCATTATCGGACAGTAGATCAGACAGGACTATATATATATATATATATATACATTATATAGACTACACTAGCAAACTATCTGTGTACCTGTAACCCACACCTAGTGAAGTGCATAAAAACAAGCTTCGATTTGACCGAAGTACAAATACATATATGATTTCATTTTTAATTTTTGATCAATTTAATTTTGTAATGCGTCAAAATCAAGAACATATGTAAGTAGTATATCAATCAATCAATCAATCAATATGTATATAAAAAACGGCAGTCTTAGAAAATTTACAGAATGTACGAACGAACATTAAAATCAAGCAAACATGATCAACGAACAATCGAACAATCGAACGAACGAACGAAATATGCACTAAAACTCAATTTTGGTTTAATCATATCTCAAATGTGAGCTATGTTCCACCAATAATACATAATTATAATGTCAATCAATCAAGGCTTTTTGTTTTTGTTTATCAAAGAAAATTGAATTTGTTTTGTAGATAGTGTTGCATTTTATATTATTTTTTGTTTTTGTTTATTATTAATCTTAATAATTTGTAAAGATGTTTTTTTTTTTTTTTTGTATTTTTTTTTTTTTTTTTTGTTTGTTTTTGGTTGTTACCTTGAGAATTAGGTTGCTTTTTGTCAAGCCATCTTTGTCTTTTCTGTGCAATCTCCCTCTGCGATCAGCACTTTTTTTCTGTAGATTCTGCAGAATCTAAAAACCATATATATACACAGGTATTTTAGGCCCTCATTGATTTCTAAGTGGTTTTTGTTTGTTAAATTTAAATATTTTTTGTTTGTTTCTTAGTCTGATTTCGTTAAGCAAATTGTTGTTGTATTTGGAGTATGTAAGTCATCCATACTTATAAAGTATTATACATATTTGATTTGTTTTCAAAATATAATCATACAAAAAAAAAAAAAAACAATAAACAGAGTCCAAAGTTGAAGTTTCTGTTGTTCGCTTTCTTTTCTTTTCTTTTCTTTTTTATTTTCAACTAATTTTAATAATAATTTGTTTTGTTTTTTTTTTTTTTTCTGGTGACTTTTGCGCAAGAAAGTGTTGTTGTTTGTTATTGTTGGTTGTAGTTGTTAAGTTGTGAAGAAAAAGCTGTTTTCAACACTTGAAAATGTTTGAAAATGTTTCTCTGTTTTGTGGTTCATCGACTTAGGAAAAAAGACTCCAAAGAATTTGTTTGTACATAGTGCAATGAAAATTTTTACCTTTTGGAGTGCATCAAAAGACAGCAAGAAATTAACAACAAAAGAACATGAAAATCCAAAAGAATTGAGATATTTATATTTTTTTAAGTAAATCGAAACAAAGAATCGACCAACAGAATATATAATAGATATAGATATATATATATATATATATATATATGTATATATATATATGTGTGTGTGTGAAAGAAAGCAACTAAAAAAGATCACTTACTTCCCCCTCGCCCCGGCGCGTTAGAGCGAAGGTTCAAGCGCGAATTGGTGATTAATGTTTATTGAATCGAGATTTGAGATGTGTGTGAGGTGTTGTTGTTGTTGTTTGTTTGTTTGTTTGATCTGGTTGTGGCCAGCTTGAAAGGCATTAAAGGAGTTGGACATGGACGTGGACATGGACATGGACGTGGGGGCTAGGGAGGCTTGGAGGCGCAACGCAACGCAACGCAATCCAATGCAACACAACTTGAAAAACAAACATTTGGCGGAAATGTACATATTTTTTACGTTATGGAACATTTACAAAAGAAAACCAAAAAAAAAAAATAACTGATTGGGCTTATTGTACAGCATTGCGGGAAATTGGACGCATATATATATATATATATATATATAGTATATATATATACACATATAAGTATAGGTATATATAATCAAGAGAAACGAAAAACATAAGACAAAGTAAAGGCATTGAAAGTGAAATCAAAGGATACAGAGTAAAGATCCGTATAACAAACTGAACAATCTATTATGTTTGAACATTTTGCGCGCCAATAACCTATATATATATATATATATATATAGATATATAACTATGAGAGAAGAGTGAGCACTTTGGACTATATATAGACAACTCTGACCACTGTTAACTGCCTGTAACTAAGCCTAAAACCCAGACCTAGCCACTGTAGTCTGTTTATTCTTTTTGGTGTGGAATGTATTGCAATGATTATTACGTCGAGAGTTGAGAGAGTTCAACAATTTGGTAGCAAAATCATAACTGATTCGATCGAAATGAAAAACCAAGTTAACAAGTTAATAAACTAAAAACTGAACAATGTACGAAATCGTAATATCAAATATTAATTATATATATATTATATTCTATATGAATATTATCAAACATGGCAATCAAAAATATTCAAAATAAAAAAAATAAACATAAATATATACATACATACATACTAAGTATGTATGCATATATTTTGATTTATAAATAATGCAAAGTAAAATGTTAAAGTGTTGGTCAAATTTGAACCGTGTACTTACATAGACCTCCTCCCATTGCGAGACGTAGCGCACGAGGCGGGACAGACGCAGCAGGCGAACTAGGGAAAGTAATTTAGCTAGACGTAGGATGCGCAGAGCGCGTCCCGCATGCAAGATTTGAAAAGAATCAGAGAAATCCTGCAATTTCATAATCTTAATCAAAATGTTGCGTACTGTTTTCACATCATTTTTCTCAACAAATAACTTACTTGATTGAAAATTAAAAATATATAATCTAATGGTATCGACGAAATCAAATCGAGAAAAAACCAGGTTCTTAAATAGTGTTTAGCTATAAGCTTTGGATCCAATATTACTTGTTCAGCGTTGTCTTGTTGCATAATTCCTGTAATTGTAATTGTAATTGTTATTATTATTTTGCTGCTTTTATTTATTATTTTTTAAATGTAATTGCTCTCAAAATATTCCACTTAACGCTGAGACATTGAGTGTAGTACATTACCTGTTCTAAAATTGACTACAATATCTATTAAAAAAATAGTATCACTTAGGCAGTTGAAGGCAATCCATCGTGTGCTCAGATCATCGTTGAAGAATGATATTGCGACTGGCAGGATAATAAGATTTGCTACTAATAATAAAAGCATGCAAAGGTCCCAGTAAAACCTGTTTAGATAAATAAACAAACATTTATATATATATATATAAATATATGTAGCATAGAGTTTACCTGAATGAACTGCACGGGTGTATGACCCAATGTCCGGAAGTTTTCTGACGTATGCGCTCTTTGACCAAAGCCTTCCGGCTGCCAAATAATTTCATGGCCAGACGATTGTCCGTCGGCTGGAACCATGATTGCAATTGACTTTTTAGGAAATTCGCCGAGACTTTTTCCGAAACTATCGGTATGTTGGGCATTGGCTCCTCTTTCGGAGTGCCGTACAGCGACACATCATCAAAGTGTACCTAAGCAAAGCAAATAGGGAAAACGAAAAAGGAAAAGAGGGAAAAAGCCCAAAACAACTTTTAGTTATCTCTGATTCACAAGCTGTCACAGCTGCCTAGTTTATTAAGTCTGAGTCTAACCGCAACGAATTAACTCGCACAGCGTGTAATGAGTTTGTAATTGGTTAAAGGTATGGAGAGTGTCTCAATGTGTAGAATGGGTTGTATGATTAGTGGATGAATGGTTGGTGGATTAGTGGATTAGTGACGTCCCTGCTCGATATGTAATAATAAAACCTTTGCTCTTGCCATTTCGGTTCCTTGGTCGCATATTAGCAGTGCCTCATCATCGAAAGCGGTGACCAGCGAGTCGGTGCAGGTGTTTTCAAATGAAATTCGCAAATCGTTCTCATTCACATTCAATACGGAGCAATATGAGCAGCGTACTGATTCCTCGCTATCGCCGTTCAGCAAACTGTAATATACATATTAATATATATATATATAAATGTTTAAACAATGCAATGTAATTGTGCTCATGAAATTGTTTAATCGATTAATATTATTATGTACTTTATACAACTTGCATAGTGAAAGTATGTTTATGTTTTATGTCGGGGCTTTTTTTTTATTATATATTCTATATTCTGTTGTCTGCTGTTGTTTAATTGCTGCTGCTTCACGCACTTGATCCGAGCTACATGTACGAGTTTTATATCCAGATCTCACCTTGCATTCGCTGATTGTCAAGGTCTCTCCGGCATCAACGACTCTATCAACAACGTCTCTGCTCTGTTGCGGAAATGTTGCTCTATTGCCACACGAAATCGCGTGGTGTATGCTGTGTGTGTGTGTGTGTGTGTGTGGTGTGTGTGCTCTGCTTTGATGGGATGTCTATTGTTTGGTAAAGTAGACGCGTGCACTACCGTTTCTTTCTTTATGTCGTTTTATAATTTATTTATATACATTTATTTCCATTTAAATTTTTGTTAATCTGCTTCACTGTTCTCCACATCCAACAATTGTATGACTGTAGTTATTTATTTTTAAATGGGAAAGCTTCGTTTTAATTAAGCCTAATGAAGCTGATTTAATTTAATCTTCACTCGCATTAGACAGACTAATGAATTTATTAAGAATTTTTAGTGTTGAATTTCCTTGCAATGGGAAATGGGAAATGTTAAATGTGGAAATCGTTGCGCGGGCAAAAACCACAAAACGAGAACAAAGCATTTTACAATATTATCACGATCGATGTCTGTTGATATATATATATATATATATATATATATATATATACATATACATATATATAGATCACACACACACACACACACTGTCTATTGTATAACAATATGTTTATGCATACATATTGCAACGCTATGATATTATTGCTGAACTAAACAGTTTTGGTTTTCGGTTTTGATTACACTTTTAATTGTGGTTTTGTATTAATTTGCCAGTTTGCAACTCGAAACGTGTTCAAGCAGCAGCTGTATTTCTCAGTTTTGACGACCGAAACTTAATGTTATCGTTAGTCGTGTTTCTGTTATGCATGTTACATACAATACATACATATGTATGCATTACATCAAGCACTAAGTTCTCCAACTATACTCCATATATGTACATATGTACTATGTATGTATATCAGTGTAGACCGTAATTTATCTTTTTCCAAGTTATTTACAAGCGCGCTAACTGAGCGCAACTAGCGGCGGTTATCGAAATACGCGGCCAGCGAACGCCGGCAAAGCACTCCGAATGCCCAACTGTGTCCGAAAAAGTTTTTCGGAATTAAGTCGTTGCCGTTGCCGTTGTCGCTGTCTTCGTCGTGTGTCGCGTGTGTCGTGCTTTGTGCGTCTCTCGTATGTGTGTGTGTGTGTGTGTGTCGTGTATCGTGAGCGTCCTCCAGTCGGTTTGTTTTGTTTGCTGTTGTTGATTACTTTACAGTTATGTATGCTCGTTTTGCTTGTTACCTCGACTTTCAATTTGTGACAATCGATATAAGCTCCGGGGCAAGATCGCGATCGCGCTTGCGTTTGCGATTGCGATTGAGATGCCGAAAAGGGAATTTGGCGCGTAATTAAATAATTGATCAAAGCGACACCAAAACTCAACTCGACTTAAGCAATAAGCTTAAGTTATTGTTGTGGTTGTTGTTGTTGTTGTTGCTGTTGATTTCTTTTTATATAGTTTGATTTTATTATTATTTTTTTTGTGAGTGTCTGTATTTTTGTATTTTTTTTGTAAGTTAATTTAGATTTTTTTTGCTCAGCGTTGTTGTGTTGAAGCGTTGTTGCCGAGGCGACTTGATAACCTGTTCTGAGGAACTCGCGATGCTGTTGCACAATAAATAAATAAAACAATATTTGTTGTGTTGTGTTGCGTTGCTTTTTAATTGATTTTGCGACGAGCAGCGTCGCAAATTATACACAGACTATAATTTGTTGCTATTCTTCAAAAATTGACGCCAATAAAAGCACAAAAAACTATCAGCGAAAATTACCTCTAGATTTTATGTAAATGAATTGGTCTAACGGGTCTACCGGGTAGAGAGCAGTGCTGCCAGAATCTCTGAAGCAAAAATTGCTAGATTTGGCAAAAAAAGTTGCTAGAATTTTTTTGAAAATTGCTAAATAAATTGCTAAATCATACAAATTTTCGTTTTTAACAAATATATATATATGTACTTAAAAAAAAACTTAAACAAAATTAAGACTATTTATAATGTTGTCTAGTTCGAAAACTTCACTTAAATCAGCGTACTTCTCATTTCCAGTGATTTGAGACAAGTACTCATATGGTAGAGCATAGTTATGGCAACAGAGATTTGCAATACGCACAAATGCGAATCCATTGTTTGAACTCCTTATTTTGCAGCCAGGCATCTCTAAAATTTTGCTTGTAAACTTTTGGCATTTTAATAATTACAAAACACAGAAAATTGTGGAGACAAACTTGCAAGTTGTTCATATAATCGAACCACTGAGTTAGATACCAGTTCCGATATCTTTGTGAGCCATTATTAATCGCAATTAGTACATTCATTTGCAAAAAAAAAAAACTAAAAAAAAAGTGCAAAAATGCTCAAATGTTAATCAAGTTGCTAAAATGGCTAAATAAAAATTAAAAGTTGCTAGTTTTGTGGCTAATAGCATTTCGAAAAAAAAAGTTGCAAATATTTTTAAAAGTTGCTAGATCTAGCCACTAAATTGCTAAAGTGGCAGCACTGGTAGAGAGAGGCTAACGACAACGGCAGCGACAGCGACAGCGGCAACAACAACGACTTCAGAGCGAACGGAACAACAACACAGAGCACACTCTGCTGAAGGGACGGAACGGAACGGAACGAAGAGAAGAAACGCCGCTGCCTGCTCAAGTAACAACAATCTAGTGCAATAAATTATAGATTTGTTATAAACGAACGAGACTTTGACGACTTAGTCACTGGGGAAGCGAATCAATTATGATAATGCCGGGAGTTTTCCGCATCCACAACACAACACAACACAACACAATCAATACATTTCCCAATTCATTTTCACGGTCACTGATCACTGTGATCTATCCAAACAATCGCTTTGCATTACATTACGATTGCGAAGTTTGTGCTGCGATCCTGTTGCTTTGCGAATGAATACACAGTTCGATAACTATTAAAACCGATTGCTTGTGTTATCGCGCCTGTGAACCGTTTTGATTTGAAAAGCTTAACGCACACATGAAGTTGACTGGTCGCGGTTCAGAAGCTCATTACGCGGACATTCCCTGACCAGAGTAACTCCCAGACTCAACTCAGACTCTGGCAATGTTGTTGGTACTATGCAAATGTGGCTAAAGAAAAAAAAATAAAACCGGTAACAAGAGCCAACAACAACGGCAACGACAACGACAACGACAACGGCGACGATAACGCTTTGCATGCGTAATGCGCAAGCGGGGCTTTTCGACTGGTAACTGGTAACTGGTTAATGATAGTGATAAGAATTTGTAAAGGTAAAGGTAAAACTAAACGTAAAGTAAGGTAAGGTAGAAGAAGACTCACCGCTCGCCGAGCTTGCTCTTGTGCCGGCGTATGTGGCGTCGATTGAAGCTATTGGTGCACGATGTGGACGTTGGCCTTGCTGGCGGATGATGTACACCAAAGTTATGAAGTTGCAACGATTTGAGTGTTGCCGGCGCTGTCGATGCTTGGCCCACCGACCCACCGAAACCGTGTGCGTGTGAGTGCCCGTGTCCGTGTCCGTGGACGTGGCCGTGCCCCAGGACACCAGCACTGGCTACTGTGATCGTTGACTCGCCCACAGCCTCATTGGCCGCCTCGGAGCCCTGCTGTGAGCCGTTGCTGGACGAGTGATGGGTGTAGTCCGTGGGGGCGCTCAGCTGGCGATTGAATTCGGCCTTGCGACGTGTGAGATCCGTTAGGCAATATTTGTTTAGATGCCCGTTGCTGGAGACGGAGCTCTTGGGCGATGATGCCAGGTGTTGTTGTGTGTAGGCGGTGTGGCCTTGTCCCTGTCCCTGTCCGTGACTGTGGGCATGTAGCTTGTGGCACGAATTGCTGCTCACGCTTAGCTTGTTGCCGGCGTTGTGCAGCAAATTGTTGCAGTTCTTGCCGCTGATCTTGGCCGCCAGCGAGTGCGGCACCGGCGGACTTTTGCCCGTTGTCGGTATGGTGTTGCTGCCCCCTCGATACTCCTTGTCGTCACTTTCACTGCGCACCGACGCCCTATACGCCGGAAATGTCTTCGTCTTGCTCTTCAGCGATCCGTTAAGCAGCAGCTGCTGCTGTCGGGCTGCAACCGCCGATAACGCCGGCAACTGCTGTTGACGTGCCGCTGCCGCTGCCGCCGCTGCTGCTGCTGCTGTCGAGGATGAGGATGAGGATGAGCAGCCAGGTGCTGAAACGGATGCCGACACTGGATTGGACGTGGAGACAACTTGTGGCTGCAGTGAATGCTTCTTTTCCACCAAATACAAATTCAAATACTTATCACCCGGATGCAATGAGTTGTCTGAGACGGCGTTCGACTTGGAAATGATTTGACCCTTCTTCTTGGCCGTGCGCGTTTTCAGGGACAAGTTGCGCAGCTTCTTGGACTGCTCCTTGATCTTGTTGGTGCGCAGAAACGATGGACTGTTGGCAATGCACTTGAAGATGTATGTTTGATTCACCAGCTGCTGTTTGTCGCTGCCCGTATCGTAGTCGCTGTTCAGATTGAGGTTGAGATTGGTAAAGTGCGGCTCCGATAGCTGCTGATCGCTGTAGTGGCTCTTGAGCAGACTGCCAGCTGCTGATGCTGATGCTAAGCCGATCGTTGTCGCCTGCTCCTCGGATGCGCCAGGTGCTGCACTCAAGCTGCGCGTGTACTCGTGACAGGCATCGTAGAGAGCCGAGTGACCGCCAGTGCTGCTCACGCTCTGCGTACCACAGCTAACTGGACTGTGGCTATCGAGTATCCGCAGGCCACTGCGACTGTCACTGGAGTTTTGCTTTGAGATGCCGCTGGAGAGTCGACTGCTGCTGCGTTGCCGCTGCCCCCGTGGCTCATCGCCTCTCAGCAGCGAGACGTTATCACCGTCGCCGTAACCCTCAGCCTCGTGTTCTCGCTCTCGCTCTCGCTCACGATCTCTATCTCTGTCACGATCACGATCACGATCGCGATCGCGATCCCGATCCGTTGGCTCACTGCGCCGACCACGAGCAACACCAAGTGCGAGTCCAACGCTGCCGCTGCTGCAACTATGCTGATCAGCCGCTGGACTGGGACTGGGACTATTGCGCACTGAGGAGGAGTGCGAGTGTATGGGAATAGGCCCAGCCGAAGCAGCTAACGCGGAGTTGGTGCCCGCCTGTGCGTAGCTAAGGCTGATCAGTGACTGTCGCACCAGATGCTGATGCGAATGCGAGTGTCGCTGTTGATGCTGTGGCAGATGTGGCTGCTGCTGCTGTTGCTGCTGCTGCTGTTGCTGCTGATCGTCGGGGTACAAGTTGTCTCGGCTAGCGCTACAAGAGGCACAGAGACAAGAATGAGAACCGGGTAAATGATACAGAATGAATGGCGATAGACGCCGGCAAACACACAAATTTATCTATTTGAAATTGGCAAAGAAAATGTGCAGCGGTTTGTATATGGGCAATGGGAAGGGGAATGGGAATGGGAATGGGATGTGGAACGGGAATGGGGGGTATACAGTGGACAGAGGCTACGCTAAAGTGAGCAGGAAACGGTGTGGAAAACACGCCGAGACAAAATAAATAAACAAAAGAACTTGTTAATTATAAATATTGATTGTGCAACTGTGTGAGTTCTCAGAGCTTGTGACTGAGAAAGGAAGAGAGAGAGAGAGTGAGAGAGAGGGAGAGAGAGAGTGTGTGTGGCTTGAGCTGAATGTGTTCATCAGAAAGATATATATATATATAAAATATGATACAATTTATATACAACAATAGGGACAGGCCAGAGCAGTCGACATGCTCATCTGCTTTTGATCGCGCGAAAAATTGAACTAAATTAATGTATGGAAACACGCATGGCATTTAGCAAGAGATACAGCTAGAGATACAGCTAGAGAGATACATATAGACTATAGAGATACAGCTACAAACTAAGCATGTACAAAACGTTGCTCGCACATTGTGCAAATATCAGAGATACTATATCTATATCGTATATTACTATATTGAATCCATAGCCTGCCTGCCTTTGCCCCAAGCAAACATAACTCTGCAGAGTTTGAACGGAAGTGCTCTAAATCAAATTTTGCTGAATGCAAACTGATAAGATAAGAAACGCCTATACAACTGGTTGGACATGCCCCCGTATTTGGTTTGGTTTCCAATGTATAAAACTGAATGAATCTGCAAAGGCAGCTCTTCAAATTTATATTATGTTAAAGTAATTTACTTAATAATTTTATTTATAACATACATAATAATTGTATAATTTATTTATTTATTTATGGTTTATTTATTGTATGGCAAAGTATCTTCAGAAATAATAAATTGTTATATCCGCTCTAACCAAGTTAAGCTTCTGCATTGTTCTCTTCATTTTATTTGTAAATATTGCAAAAAATATCTAATAAAATATGTAAAATATTTTAATACATATATTTGTTTATTCATTTATAGATATTACAATGAAAACACTCACGCTAATCTCTCATCTTCATAGACAACTATTCAAGAATTTTAGTTTAAAGTTTCCCTGCTCAACTGTTAATTCCTTGTTTATTGCTATGCAAATGGAGCATGGCAACACTGGAAGGTCGAAAATGGTATTAAATATGCAACATTTTGATCGTTATGCACCGTTACATTTTCAAGGGCAAATCGTGTAGCAAGGCAAATTGAGCTCAGCCCACTGTGCGCACTGGACAAAGCAGCAGCAGCAGCAGCAGCGCGATGGAACGTGAGGTGAGGTTATTGTTAAAAAGGAATGTACAAAATATGCATGTAAATACATATATACATATACATATGTATGTATGTACATACATATATTGTGAATAGTTCTAAACATGTCGAACAAAAGAAAGAACAATTCAAATGCTGCTCTAATAAGTATGTATGTATGTATCTATGTATGTACATATGTATGTATGCTATCAGTGTGCGTGCATAACAACGCTTCATATTCATAACTACTGTGTGTGTGTGTGTGATTGTGTGTGTGATTGTGTGGTATCAGTGGTGCTGACGCTGGGATTCTGCTTCAGTCGCAATCTCAACTCGTTTGGCACGCAAACCAAACGGACATATTTATATATTTAATATCTTTTCTATTCAATTTTTTAGCAAAAGTGTCAACAAATGCAAATATTTGTGTGTGTGTGTGTGCAATTTGAGTGTAAAAATCGTAACGTTGAGCAAACTAAAATCAATTTCACTCAATTAAGTGCTCACGCCATGCACACAATTCACAATTCAACATTCACTAAACAGCAAATGCAATTATCTGAATTTGAATTTGAATTGGAATTAGAATTGGAATTCAAATTTGTATTTGTGTTTGAGTTTGTGCAAACATTATGCCAGAAATGTCAAATATTTGCACACGTAATGTGCATTAGCACAATGACTGTGCATTTGGCTTTTGGATTTTGGAAAGCCCTTCAAAGATGCAGATACAACTGCAGAATCAGCTACAGATAGAGATACAGCTACAGCTACAGCTACAGCTACAGATAGAGAAGCAAATAGAGATGCAGCTATAGCTACAGATATAGCTACAGCTAAAGATACAGATACAGATACAGATACAAATAGAGATACATTTCTAGTTATGCTGCATTAAGCCGCTTTCAAGTCTCACTCCAATCAAAGCGACAGCATCGCCAAGTTCAGCTTTATTTGCCTTTTCATTCCATTTTTTGTGTATTGTCAATTTGATTATGTATTTATCAGTTGAGCTTTGAGTGCTTGAGTTTCGAGTATCTCAAGTGTTGCGGACACAAGAAATTGTTAGGCTGTTGAGCCTGCGGCAGCCTGTAGCCGCAGCCGGCTCAAGAGCCAACCGAGTGGCAGGGCCACCTCTGTTTCAGTTTTAGCCATATAATTGCTATTGACTGTGGTCTGCGCACCAATGTCAACGTTTTTTGCCGCATTGGAGACACAGCCTCAAGTGAGGGGCGGTGGGTGGGGGGGCCTACAGATTTGAGCACGTGCTTGCATCCTGGGGGCAAACGGATTTGTCTTGTTGGCTGTGAAACAGCGTAGAGGAGGGGAGCAGTGCGGAGACTGTCAGCTCTCGGTTGGACTCTTGCGTCAGAGTGAGGTGACCCCCCCCTCTCGCATTTTAAATACAATACGACTCAATTATTAATTCAAAAGCCAATTGAAAGCATTAAGCGTAAATTCGAGAAGCGTAATTGCGACTGCGATCGCTGCTGCCGTTGCATTCCATTTCGTTTATCGAAATTATATCAATTTTACATCGGCATGTGCAACCCACGAGGCGGCAAGTACATATACATATGCATATATGTGTCATAGAATGAAGTGACATACAGACGAGGGTAGTTTGATAAGTACTCAAAAGAGAAGTTTGAATTAAGAGAAGTCTGCTTATGTAAATCAAATGTATTTATATGTGAATGTGTGTGTGTATTATATTATATTATACATACATATATATGCGAGGGTAGTCTGAATAATTCTGGTAAACCCTCATTTCTTAATTATTCTCATTTAGTAACAACTAGTCAATTAGTAAAGCTTTTATATATTTAATTATATATACATACATTTAATAATAAATATATTTAAATGTATTTTCCCATTATTTCTATAATACTTTGCGATTATTAACATTGCTAAATATGAATTAGAAATTCAAATAATGTATCTATTAATATACAATATTCAATATAATTATTTATTATTTATTCTAATTGATATTCCTTTTACTTAACATGTCGCCTACTTCTCGCACTGCCCTCGCCTAGCCTATACAATTGCCCAGTTTCGGCAGTGAATTATTGGCACGAAGAAACCACAATCCAATTGCTCTAATTTTAGCAACAAATGTAGTCATAAGTCTGTTATTAATTATGCAGGTCTCGAACTTTGCCAAGAAGAAATTGTGCAACATTGCGCAAACTATATTTTTAAATAAATTGTGCAAATTGATTTGTTAATTGCAATACAATGAAATGATAGCAATGCCTAAAGTAAATATTATACATATATACACAATATATATATATACATATATTTGACAAATGCAAATAGAAATGGAGATGGAAATGGGAAACAAACAAATTAAATAAATGAAAATCAAAGCTAAACATGCCACTTAATTATTTGAATCTGTTTTTATTATTTGTACAAATAGTATGTTTACAATGTGCCAATCTCTGTCTCTGTTACTTTAATTAATTGTAATTAATAATGAGAACTCAAATAACACACAAAGGCTCAATCAGTTAACAAGCTATAGTTAAGTTAGCCTTTGTCCAAGTTATGCTGTGATTAATTAAATGAAATATTTCGGTTAATTTGGCTGAAGGTCAGCAACTAGGTATAATAGAAGCAAAATTCTATAAAAAGAGCCATCAGTTAATTTGTGACAGAAGTGGACATTAATTGCGAAATATGTATATTTGTGGAATTGAGCTGGAAATAAATGTATCAACGTCATATAATCAAGTAATCAAGCGACATGCCAATTCCAAATTAATGTCATTGATCTTAAAATTAAATTACTGTGAAATATATATATATAGAAATCTAATATATATATTTGTATATATATATAGCTGGAACAAAGCATTAATAAAAAACAAGCAATTACTTAATTTAAGCAATGAATTATACATATTTTTGTGTGTATTACAAGGTTCATTGGCATTCGCAGTGGCAAAAGGGACACACTTAATAAAATATTATTAATGCAAATACAAATGTACATATTAAATATACATATATGTAGTATATCGAGGGAAATTGTATAGCAGAGTGCGTCAGATTATTAATTAAATAATTACTTCATTTTAATGAGTTATGTTTGTTGTTATTAAGTATTTGAAAGTAGCTTGCTAAAGAGGGGGGGAGGGTAAGGGGAGGAGCGCAAGTTAAATAGCATTAAATGTGTTGTGGGACGCTCTGTAGCAAGTAGTACATAAGTAGTTGAAATAGTAGTAGTAGTAGTAGTAGTATTATTAGTAGTAGCATTTAGTAGTAGTAGTAGTTTTAGTAGTAGTAGTAATTGAAAGGTAGAGGCAGAGAGTGGCTATTTCAAATTGTCAGTACCTTCACTGATGTGGTCAGTAGTACGCAATATTAGCTTCCACAGCGAAATAGTTTTATATATGAAACTCAATCGTTTTATATTTTTAACGTATATTTCACGCTGATTCTTTGGCTTTCGATTGCAGTTTCGATTTCGATAGCGATTTCGATTTCGATTACGATTTCACTTTATTTCTTTTGTTGCAAGACTTGTTTTGCTTGCGCTTCTGTATTATTATTTTTTATTTATTTATTTTTTTTTTTGATTGTTTTTTTCTGTATTTTTTTAAGTTTTGTTCATTTCAACTTTTGTACTTTTAAGCAAGTTTTCTGTAAAAACAACAACAACAATGACAAACATAAATTCAAATACATATTT
Source organism: Drosophila funebris (assembly GCA_018901825.1). Classification (NCBI taxonomy): domain Eukaryota; kingdom Metazoa; phylum Arthropoda; class Insecta; order Diptera; family Drosophilidae; genus Drosophila; species Drosophila funebris. Next base: position 6,102,810 of record JAEIFK010000682.1, read on the forward strand.
TACTCGAAACGAAACGAACGGAAACGAAACGAAATGAAATGAGATTTGTAATAAAACGAAATGGCAAGAAACTAAAAGTTAAATCAAGTTGATTAGTCGTAGTTTGCAGTTTCCATTATTTCTGATAATTTGAACAACATGAAGTCCGATTTAGGCCACAAAACAAAGTGGCTAACACACATACATACACCAGCAATTGGGTGTATGTGTGTGAATGCGTTAATAAGTATGATGGTATGCATGTGTGTAAGTACTTACTATGTATGTATGTATGTATGTGCTGATGTCAACAGCATACAATAATAATACAAAAAAAGTCTGTAACTAGTTCAATTGGAAATATCGAGATTTCCACACAAAAAGACCAACAAAATGGGTTTATCTATTGCTTTATCCTTGTATGTGTGTTGCCTGTGTATTGTGTGTGGGTGTGTAAGCTATGTGCAAGCAACAGCAACAGCAACAGCAACAACAATAACGACAACACAGACACATGAGTGACACAAACACAGATGCAAATGTATGTATGTATGTACATAGAAAGCCGAAATTCGGTCAGTGCTTTAATCATTGAAGTAAAAGCGAAAGCTTCCGTTGCTGCATTGATGTTGTCGTTGGACAAGTACATGGATAACATACATGGATAACACATACGTATACACTCAGCTACACATACACACTTACTAACACACACACCCACGCACACACGAGCGAGTAATTGAATGGCGCCTGTGTGTATGCAACGCTTTCTGCACACTACAAGTACAAGTGCACTCAAAGTACTTTGACACTATTTTTCGAACGCTTGCCCATTGTTGGTGCTGGCCATTGTTGCTGTAGTTGTTGTTGTTGCTATTATTGTTGTTGCTATTGTTGCTCTTGTTGCTATTGTCGCTTTTGCCGTCGCTATTGTTGGCCGTTTGGCTTTTAATCTAGTTTCGTAATTGCATTGACTGAGTGACGGATGACTGCCCTGCCCAGTCCTGCCCAGTTCTGGCCTGTTAGTCCTTCAGTCCTTCTGCTGCTCCTCTTCGTCCCCTCCCCCAAATGTGCCCCAAGCACTATGCTGTGTGGGCATTGAATGGATTGCATGAACGGAAATCAGTTGCATTGTGCTCTCAAGCCAAAGGAAATAAGCATAATGGAGCAAATAAGAACATTGAACGCACATACACACGCACACACACATACATTCACACAAGCAGTATAGAATATAAACATGTATTTATATATATAGTATATAAATACATATAAAATATATACTAAATATATAAATACATACATATATGTATGTATTGGCTGCATCGCAAGAAAGTTGCCCAAAGTTAAACGTAAATCGTAACACACACACACACACACAGCAACAACAGTAACATCAACAACATCAACATCAACAACAACAACAACGACAACAACATTCAATACCAACAGTCGAACTAAAGAACCAACAAACGAACAAACAAACAAACAAACTGAGCAAACAAACACAAGAGAATGGGAATGCTGAAAACGAGACGAAACGAAACGAAACATAAACTGAAACAGAAACAGAAACGGAATTACATTCATATAAATATTTTAAAAATGTACACGTACACGTATGCATATTTGCATATGCATGTATGTGTGTGTGCATGTGTGATTGTGTGTGGGTCACATGGTGTTTCACAATGTTTCAAGTCTACTCAATTATTTATGGTCACACTTTTTTAAATATTTAATGAAATGTTGGGATTTCTTGTCGTTCATCCCAACACACAACGAACACATTGAAACATCGAATAACACACACACACACATGCATAGAGACATGTACATGTGCATACATGAAACTTGTACTCATACATACATACATATATGTATATGTATGCGATACGTAACAGAATGTAAGATAACGTAACGTAACGACGTAACAATCATACGTTAAATGAACAACAATATTAATACATATGATATCAAAACATTAGACAATTCAAAATAATTGCATACCGTTGGTCGTTCGTAAATGTTCCAAATGCTCCAGGACCGCTGACTCGGCGCTGTGTGTGTTTAACGTGCATTTTTTTTCGTTACCACCCCCTCAGCAGCTGCTGCTTCACATGGAAACGGTGAAATTGGACTTTCGCCGTCAGTTACCGTTTATCGTTGCTCCACCTTCGCCTTCTCCTTCTTAGTCTCCCACACTCACGCTCACACTACACACACACACACACACACACACGCAAGCACACAAGCACAGAGAAATACACTGAGCTGCTTCTGCTGCTGCTGGTGCTGCTGCTGCTTCTGCTGCTGCTGCTGCTGCTGCTTCTTCTTCTGCTTCAGCTGCTGTTGAATTTTTATGCTGTTGTTGTTATTGCCATAGAGCAGACCTCGTAACGCCTGGCGCAATTCTGGGACTTATCATCGTATGCTTTGCTGCATATGCTAATCGAGAGAGTGTGAATATGTGTGTGTTTTGTTTTTTCGTGTGTATATAACTCGCTCCCCCTCTCACTCTCTCGCTCTCTATGTTCTCTTTCCTTTTTTCTCGCACTCCCTCTCTCTCTCTCTCGCTTTCTTCCTTTGCTTCAGTCAGTGAGTGTGGGTGCAACTTCCGTTTCGATTTGTAGCATTAACTAATACAAGTACAAGTACACGACATATACGGACACATAAACAAAATAATTGCTTTTCGTTGTTGCTTAGCTAACTCCTCTCTATAGCTATAGCTATCTCACTCACAACGGCCGCATGCTGAGCATTATTGAAACGTTTTAAGTAGGTTTGCCTTCTGCTTCTTCTCCTTCTTCGTTTTTTTTTTTTGTGTGTTTGAGCGGCGCTTGTTTTTATTGTTTTACAGTTTTACTGTTTTATCGTTTCACTTTTCACTGAGAGTGTGTGTGTGTTTGCGTGTGTGTGTGCGTTTTTGTTGGTGGGTTATAGTTAGAGGTGTTAAGTAACGTAGGGTTGACTGTCTAAAATGTTAGTCTCTAAAATAGTTAACAGCACTAGTTGTATTGCTTATGAGTTGGTTGGGTTTGGTTTTTAGTTTCTTTGGTTTTTTGGTTTTTGGATTTGGTTTAGTTTAGGTTAAGTTGGGCGCTCGCTAAATTTGACTTTTGAGGTTATGTTTAACGCATATGTTGACTACTGAGTAAATATGTATATTAATACCATATGTTGCAATTAGTATTTAGGCTTTTTGTTATAGATTTTCTTGATACATACATACATACATATATATCTTATGTAGTTATTCGTTTTCGTATTTTCTTTCGTATTCCTTTTTGTACTTTGGATTATAGACGTCGTTTTATCATCTAGAGGGGCGATATAACGTTTATAGTTTGTATGTTCCTCGATTTGTTTAAGGTTTTTAAGTTTATTAGGTGGTGTTTTTGGTGGCGATGATTGGCGGGGGCGGGCGAACTGAAGGATGGTGGGCAGCAGGCGGGGGAGCACACAGAGTATGTTACAGATACGTTATGTCACGATCTCTTGTTATTGTTATTATATGTTTAGAATATCACAAAGAACAGCTATAATAAAGTTACGTTTATGCAATGTTTAATTTGCATTACTTATACATAGTAGTGTATAGTATATATCCAGGCCAACGCAAAAGTATGCAATGATTTTTTAGTTTTGTTTTCTATTTATTATTTTCTGGTGTCTTTATTATTTATTTCTACTTTCTCCTTCCTTATCCTTATGCTTCTCCTTCTGCTTCCTCTTCTCCTCTTTTTTCCTTGTCAATTTAATGTTTGGTCTCGTGGTCGTGAAAATTTAATGAACGCAACGAATTTTGCGGTCTTATGGAAAGTTGTGAGTCAAGTTAAGGCGTTATGGTGTTACCGTTACTTATACATTTATATGTAGCTGTTGTGGTCCGGAGGTCGGGCCGTAGCTGCTGCCGGGATGCCGGGGCGTGGCCGTGTGCCGTGTGCCGGAGTTACGTCAAGGCGCGCAATGTAAGAAACCCAACGCAGGTAAATTTTCTTATTTATGTATATATATTTGTCTAACTGTATCCTAGAAGTAGCACAGGCAACACGCTAACAAAATATGAGGGCGTGAGCTTTCGATGCCGGCGCACAGCGGAGACTGCGTTCTCCTTCTTCTCCTTCTCCTCCTTCTGTTTGTTTTCGCACGTTTTTAGCTTTAGCTTTAATTAGTGCATTAATTTTTATCTGCTCTTCTTTGTTCTCTTTTCTTTTCGTTTCTTTGTCTTTTTTTTTCTTTTCTTTTTTTTTTTTTTTTCTATTATAATTTAGACCTTAGTCGTGTTGTAGTTAAAGTTCGTTGCGGCTTTATAAAAATAAATCCATATATTTAGTTATATTCTAAGCATTTTGTATATAATATATATATGTATATAGAGAGAGAGGCAACTACTTGGTAGTTCTGTTAGTCGTTAAGTGCGTTTAATGTTACGGTTAATTTGATTTCGCTACATGAAAAAGACGCTTGTCCTACAAACTACGAGGTTTCCTTTAGCTCTAGCTCTAGTTATCAGTTAATTCATCCGGTGTTGAACAATTCGCATAACGGCAACTACATATACAACGGTTTTTATATAAGTAGCATATATATACTATACTATATATGTCTATATAAGTATGTTTGTATGTATTTCGGTATATAACGTCGCTATATATAATGTATTGTATTTTGTATATAGTTTTCTTTTTGGTTTTTATTTTATAGCACTTTTGTATATATTAAGTATGTTAATTATAGCGAGGGTGTTTTAATCTTCTTGTATATTTTTAAAAGTAATTTGTTCTTGCTAAATTTTGTTAATTATGTTTAGTTGATACTGCAGTTTAGTGTGTGTGTGTTTGTGTGTGCCTGTGTGCGTCTATATATATGTATGTGTGTGTCTGTTTTATAATTTGCTCAATTTCTTTGTTGCAGGTACATTGGTTTTGGTTGTGGTTATATTTTTTTTTTAAATTTATTTTGCAGGTTTTTATATCCTTTTTTATTTTTCTATTTTTGGGAGTTTCGTTTTAGGCGTTAGGCGTTTCCGGGACGTTGATTAAATAATGTTGCACTTGACGTTGATTTTCGTTTCTGCTGTTGTTGTTGTTGCGTTTTTGTTTTCCCTTTTGATGTGTTTTTCTTTTCTTTTCTTTTGTATTTTTTGTTCTTTTCTCCTTTCCTTTTTTTATTTGTTATTTGCGAGTCCTTCTATTTGATTATGTAATTATGCTTGGTCTCTTATTGGATATTGAACTGCGTTACATGTCATTTTTTCATTCCGTTCAGCTGCTGCGGCTGTTTGTGGTGGTTTCGTGAATTGTGAATTGTGCGAAAGGACATACGTAAGTAGTTCGTCATCAATATTTAGCACACAACAGAGCAACACACACACACACACACACTCACATGCATACGCATACGGACGTATGCATGTGCATACATAATTTAGGAGCGCCACACACACACACACACACAGAAACGCAGGGCCTCTCTGGGTATGTATGCGTGCGTGTGAGTGTGTGTTTATGTGTGTTAATCTATTGAATGGAACATCAAGCGTTTGACAAGTTTTTAACAAATGCTTTACGCAACACAATTGGCCTAAACGGACACACACACACACACACACAAACACACATTCATACACATACACCGCAACCGAAAAAAAGACGTTAGGAAAATGGAACAGAAGAAAGTGCACATTAAATCAATGCTTCTTTTGACCTCTATTACATTTTCGTTCGTCTTCGCTTGCGCCTTCGCTTTTGTCGTCTCCTGCTACCTGGAACTTTTTTTTCCTTTCTTTTCAATGTTCCATGTTACGGCACAGTTGGCAGCGTGTTTCCTTTCCTTCTTTTTTTCTCGTTTTTTCTCTCAAAGTATTTTATGCGATAATCGGATTGTTCTGTAATTTGTCGCGATGTGTTGTGTTATCACAAATGCTGATTTAATTCATTATTAATTAGTAATATATTTATGCTCACAGCAGCGCTCACTTATACTATGTACTTTCTATTGAAATCTCTTTACATAACGATTCTGGTACTGTTACTCGCTGCTGTGCTGTGCGAACACGACACGAACGAACTCAGCGCGACAAGTGAATCTTCGCATGGCACTGACGTGCGCCGTGAGCCTGTGAAATTTCGCTGAAAATCGATAAGGACACAGGCAAAGTGCCACCGCGAATGCAAAAGCAACGCAAAGTCACAAAACTAAAAGCACAACACAATGAAAACGAAATCGAGAGCGCGGGCAGTGAAAGTGCACATGTACTGAGCATGCTGCCAACAGTGATGGCCAGACAAATGTATATAGCCACAAGCAGTTGCTATCAAACGGTAGCAAAGCATATTATCTATATGCAGCATTATTCGAGGTATTTATAAATCTAAATAAATAAATTTTAAAAATGCGACAAATAAATAAAATTATATTCAGTAAAGCTAATTATCAAAGTTTTAACAATTGTCGATAATGGTAAATTTACATTTGAAATATTTTACGAAATACATATTACAGATGATTTTAATGTACTTTGTGAAAGAAAGAAATTATCTGAAACTAATAATGATTGATATACTAATTTTAGACACCACTGTTTAGTAAAGTTTAGCGTCATTTCTGTTAAAGCTGAGAACATGAGCGTGCGAATGCGCATCTGTTTGGCAAGCTTTGCTTTTGCTGAAAGTTCTTGTGCTCTATCTCTCTGCGTAGCTGTCATCGGCGTCCTCGCCTTCGTTGTTGTCTTTGCCGATGTTATCGTCATTCTGTGACGTTGGCTCGTTGGCAAAAACAACAAATACCCGAACGGTTTACCTAACAGAAAGACACGAGTGCCAAACGAAATGGCGGCGGTTGGTTGCCTCCATTTGCTTTTGTGTTTTCGCTGTGAATGAAAGTTCGAAAGCATCAGCTGGTAGGGCTTTAACATTTTCTCAATTGTGCTACCACATGCCATACCCCCCCCAAACCGAATCGACGGCGGCAACAGCGGCCAAGTAAACAAATACATGTGCGCAGGGCAGCGCGCACATGTTCAACTGTAGCTGTAAGGTCAGAGCAGAGCGTGTTCTTACCGTGCGTGTTGGCAGTAAACATACGAGTCTATATTTAATGAACATATTGTATAACGGTAACAAACAATGTTAAAGCTATGTATAAAACACAGGTAATCGGTGACTTTGTGGCATTGGCCGATCCTCTCACATTAAAGTTGCCAAAAAAGAAGGTTCTGGGTAATTTAAGTGAGGGCAGTGCTTGGCATTGGCCGGCAAACCATGGCCGAGTATTTCCATCGCTATCGCGAGTCACAATACAAATCTCTGCGGCACGCAGCTTCTCCTCGCCATGCACCTGCAGCTCTGAAATAGGTATCTGACCCGTTCGCTGGTTATAGGCATAGTCGGACTGATGCAACACCTCGTTGCTACTGCTTCGTATATACACATTGAAGTCTGCCACATCCGCTACGGCAGAGACAAACCAGCTCAAAGTCAGATTCCCTGCCTTATTTCTGAAAAGGAAAAATAAGTAATTCGATAAATTGGACATTCATTGGACTATAATTGATGCTACGTACGTTTTCACCTCACGAAAACGCACATCGGTAAGATGCTCGTAGTCGTTGCCTTCATAGATTTCCCTCTCGTCTGCTATGCAGTTTAGATACTCATCATTCACTTGCAACAAATGCTGATCCTTGGTCTGTGCGGGTGTGTGGCATATCAAACTGCGCAAATCCTCGCTTGGCGTCGTCTGCTGCAGAATGTAGTGCTTCAAGGGTCTCATATTGCAACCGCAATGCAGTGGATTATTGGAGAGCAGCACTTGGCTGCCATTCCGCATACTGCCTACCAATGAGGGCGGCAAGTCCTCCAAACTATTGTTCCTTAGATCAACGTACTTCAATGAGTGCGTCTTCGCCAGATTGGCAAACGGTAGATGAAAGATTTGATTATGTGACACAATCAGGCTGTTCAGATTCTTGGGTAGATCGAAAATATGCTCCTCGGACAACAGATTTGACAGCTCATTGTAGGACATGTCCAGCTGTTGCAGGGAAGTAAAATTTGATATGACACCGCGTCGCAATTCATTGATTTGATTGTGGGAGACATTCAGGTGCAACACCTTCTTGGTGCCAAATGTTATGTCGTAGGTGAGCACCGGCATTTGATTGTAGCTCAGGTCCAAATACTTTAGATTGTATGGTATATACTGATTGGATGGGAAGGTTTTCTTAGTGACAAAACTAATGCGATTGTGACTCAAGTTGAGAGTCTCCAGACTGAGCAAGTCATCCAGCACTCCATGTGTTTTATTGTCCAGCTTCGTCAGCGCATTGTGAGACAGATCCAGAGATCGCAATGAAGGTAATCCAATGAATATATCATTGGGCAGCTGTTGGATTCCATTCGATGACAGATTCAACGTGAGCAGCTGAAGAAGTCCGTCAAATGCTCGTTTACTATAAGCAAATTATCAGATTAAATGATATGATATATAATATATATAATTTGAGGTATTTACCTTATGTCTGCAACTTGGTTGTCGTATAGATTGAGCTCAAACAGCACTGGCAGTTTGCCAAATGCACTCTTCTCCAATACAGTAATGTTGTTGTGCTGTAGAAACACAAACGATATAGACTTAACATACCACTTAATACATTTACTTACTTCCAAGTAGAGATACTGCAGCGTTGACATGACAGCAATGGCTTCCAATGGAGGCTTACTAATGCCGTTGCTCTGCAGCAAAAGTCGCTGCACAACAAGCAATCCCGCAAAGCTCTGCGAGTCCAAGCTATCTCCAATCTGATTGTGGCTAAGGTCCAAGTATATAAGAGCATTCATAACAGGCCAAGTGCCCGCGGGTATTGAGCTTATATTATTATGGCTTAAATACAGCTCATTCAACGATATCGGCAGTTGGAACAGTTTTTCAAGCTGATTATTATTGAGATAAAGTTGCCGCATGCTTGTCATCTTGGCCAGCGAGCCACGCACTATGTTAACCAACTTATTATGACTAAGATCCATCTCCAGCAGGGTTGGTAATGTACCAAATGTTGAGGATTTAATCTCCTGCATACTATTATGGGACAGATTGAGTGAGCGCAGTGAGAAAAGAGTCTGAAATACGCCATTGAATATGACGGAGATGTTGTTATACGACACATCAATCGTATGCAGCTCGTACAGCTTGGGAAAACAGTTCTTGGGTATCTCGGTGATGCTGTTGTGGGATGCATTCAGTACACGCAGACCAGACATGTTTTGAATAGGAATCTGAAAAGCACAGGTCATTCAATTTCACAACAAAGATAACGTAATCAATGACCTACTTGGGCAAGATTAGTCAAGCCATTAAAGCTAAGCTGAAATTCGGAGGCGAAGGTCGTTTCGTCGAAGCTACGACGCGAAAAATTCGTCAGGCGATTGTGGGATAGATCTAGGACCGTAATATTGACGCAATTCTCAAAGGCGGCTGTCTCAATTAGCTCCAGAGCATTGTGCGACACATTGATAACCGCTTGGTAAATGTCCTTAAAAGAGTTCTTCTCAATCTTAGTTATGTTGTTCTCTGCCAAATCCAGCAGCTGCAAAAACAAAACATTGCTAGTCAATTGTAGAATCGAATTATGTAATCTCTGTCACATACCTCAACATAATTCATTTGTGTAAACATCTGATACTCAATCTTCTTTAGCTTATTGCGGGCCAAGTCAACAGTTCCGATGCGTGCAACAGATCCAAATGTGCCACGTCCAACATCCGTAATGATATTATCGCTAAGATAAAGACGACGCAGAAAACGCATTCCTCGAAAACTATTTGCATCCAATTTGGCTATGTTATTATGGGATAGATGAAGTACTTTAAGCACCGAGTTCCTGGCAAAGACGCCACGGCTCAGCTCGTTTAGCGCGTTATGTGAAACATTGCACCACCCAAGTTTTGTCAGATCAGAAATATGTTGTGCCTCCAATTTCTTGATATTATTGTGACTTATGTCCAGCACCTCCAGTTCACGCAGATTCTTAAATTGATTGCGTTTCAGGTTCTCCATTTGATTTCCATGCAAGTCCAAAGTCTTTAGCTTGCGCAGAGGCTGAAATGTCTCTATGGGCAAATCGTTCAAACGTCCATTCGTTAGGCGCATAATTTCCAGTTTGTTGCTTATTTCCTGACCAAAAAATAGATCCTTGGGCAGTTGTTCGAATGCATGTCCGTCAATTACTAGCTGACTGGTCTTTCCCAATATCTGTAAATTATTGGTTCACTTAGGAAATACATGGCCTAAATTATCTCTTGCATACTTACGCCAAATCCCAACGGACCCACTTGACTGAGATTCGTGTGTATCAAGTGAAGCCGTTCTAATGTATTGTTCATGCCGTAAAAAACATAATCTTCAATGGTTACAAGGGGTGTCTCCTCAATGATTAACACACGCGCCTTGATTTGGGCAAAAAGAGGACCAAAAAGGCGCACTAAAACAACCGTAAACAATTATAATTTATAATTTAACAACTTCTAAGGAAAATCAGCTCACCAAAATGTCCCTTGTATATGGTTAACTCCTCCACTGGCATCTCCAGAGATGCCAAGTTCTGCAGGGCCACTGCAAGAGTGGCCAAGTTTGTATTTTCACAGCGCACAAAAAGGCCGTCATCGCTGCCCTTTACACATAAGCAGGGGTACAAGACTTGAGCCCTTATGAATCAATTAAATAAATTAAATTAAATATGATATTTCGATATATATATATGTATAAAAGAACTCACTTCTTGGGACATTTATACTCGGGTTCGCCATAAACGTATTCAGCGCTGACCAAAGCGAATAACTGCAGCAGAAGCAAAATGAGTGTGCGCAGGCGTAACTGAATCATGATCAGCTTTTAAACTTGTTATTCCTTTGTTTGTATGTATGTGGCGTTGTCTTCACCGAATAAATTTGGCCATGGCAAAAGCGAGTTTGTTTCTTGAGTCTATTGATTTCCCGTCGCAATTAAACAATTTTGTTCGTTTGCTCAGCATCTACAGGGAAGCTATTAAAAAACAAGAACTATTTAATGTTGTTGATATAAGAATTAATACAGTTCGGTATTAACTTTTTCTTTCTTCACTTTTACTTTTAAGCTGGGCTCGCGCAACAGGTTCCGTTTGTCTTTCTCTCTGTTTCGCTACTGACCATTAGTTGCAGCTGCCATTGCTTTTATTCTGCATCGCAGTCAGTTATCATTTCAACATATAGATAAGTATGAACAAATACTCATTAAAAATCTTAAAAATATAAGAAACTTATCTATAATTTCTAAAAAATTAAGTTAATTATTTTCATAATGAAAACAAATACTTTGCTACGCGCAATGCTTTTTGAAATAAGTTGGCAGCGCTTAAGTTGTCAAAGCGATAGTGAGCGTATCGATATAAAGCAAATGCAACTCTATTCGCCCAGAGACAGCGGTGCAAAAGCAAAATCAACGCGCTAAATAAAATATTATTGACCAGTTATAAAGTAGTTTCTTATATATTTTACAACGAAAACGTGAGTATTAATTATATTCTATGCAAGGTACAACTTTTCGGTTTAAAAATCAAGCCAAAATTAGGATTTTGTGAATTGAAGAAAGTGGACATTGTTCACGTTTTGTTCTTTGACGACAGGGAGAAATACTGACTTCGCCCGATTCAGCCGCCATCGAGCAAATAGCCAATCACAGAACGCTCTACTCACACATTCACTAATTTGCTCTAAAAATCCGTGTACATACACGTCTGATTGCGCGTGTATTTGTGTCTAGGGAGAACGCGAGTTATTTGCTGCCGCCCGTTTTATTGGCGGCAAAAAGTGCGTAATTCTAGTTGGGATTCCTTGACTAATCCAATCGTTTTGATATTTCTCTAGGTTTTTAGCATAAAATGAGTTACGCTGCAGATGTATTAAATGCTGCTCATCTCGAGTTGCATGGCGGTGGCGATGCTGAGTTACGTAGGCCCTTCGACCCAACTGCCCATGATTTGGATGCATCTTTTCGCCTGACACGCTTCGCCGATTTAAAAGGACGTGGCTGTAAAGTGCCTCAAGAGGTTCTCTCAAAACTCGTATCGGCTCTGCAGCAGGACTACTCCGCCCAGGATCAGGAAGCACAGTTCCTTAACGTTGCCATTCCCCGTATTGGTATTGGCCTCGATTGTGCTGTAATCCCTCTGCGCCATGGCGGCCTGTGCCTGGTGCAAACCACCGACTTCTTCTATCCTATTGTTGACGATCCCTACATGATGGGCAAGATTGCTTGCGCCAATGTGCTTAGCGACTTGTATGCCATGGGCGTAACCGACTGTGACAATATGTTAATGCTGTTGGCTGTCAGCACTAAGATGACAGAAAAGGAACGTGATGTTGTTATACCCCTAATAATGCGCGGCTTTAAGGACTCTGCCCTGGAGGCGGGAACCACTGTGACTGGCGGCCAGAGCGTTGTCAATCCTTGGTGTACCATTGGTGGCGTTGCCTCAACCATATGTCAACCCAATGAATACATAGTTCCAGACAATGCTGTTGTTGGTGACGTTCTGGTGCTCACCAAACCCTTGGGTACTCAGGTGGCCGTTAACGCTCATCAATGGATCGACCAGCCCGAACGCTGGAACCGCATTAAACTGGTAGTTTCTGAAGAGGATGTCCGAAAGGCCTATCATCGTGCCATGAATTCCATGTCGCGCCTAAACCGAGTAGCCGCTCGTCTCATGCACAAATACAATGCCCATGGTGCCACCGATATAACCGGCTTTGGTCTCCTGGGTCATGCGCAAACTCTGGCTGCTCATCAGAAGAAGGATGTCTCCTTTGTCATACACAATCTTCCAGTAATTGCCAAGATGGCAGCTGTAGCCAAGGCCTGTGGCAATATGTTCCAACTTCTACAGGGCCATTCAGCTGAAACCTCGGGTGGATTGCTCATTTGCTTGCCCCGCGAGCAAGCGGCTGCTTATTGCAAGGACATTGAGAAACAGGAGGGATACCAGGCTTGGATCATTGGCATTGTGGAGAAGGGCAACAAGACAGCACGCATCATTGACAAGCCACGCGTCATTGAGGTGCCTGCCAAGGACTAGATTCTTTTTATATTAAGTACAGAAATTTTTAACTGCACACAAGCTCTCAGTTATAACGCAATTATGAGTGAACTAAGTTACCGTTTTTTGTAAAAGAAAAAGCTTGACTACATACATTATTAACAACTCTTGAACTTTCATGAAACCTATGGACACCGCTAAGAATATAACGAATGAATAAAAAACACTTGACTTTTGTCTTGAGCAAATGCAAAGCTGTCGCATTTTATTTACAATTTAGCCGCCAAAGGCAAAAGCTTTTTTTCCTATGTACAGACTACAACGCAAAAAAGAGCTTTTGCGGGAGACAAGTGAGCAGATCGTCGAGTGCGCTAGCGGATGCTCGCTGAGCGAATTCTAAATAGTGAGCAACAGGTCCGGTCTAGTTATTCACTTGACGTTCAAGAGAGCATGACGTCACAAATACAAAGAGCCAATTTAAGCTAAGCTCTTTGCTTCATGAACATACCGAAATTCGCAAGCAACTCACAGTAAGTTATTTCGAGTTTTGTTTGCGAAAATTATTTAGTTGGAAGATTAATGAAAAATTGATTATTTATTAAAAATGTATATTATTTGTCAATTATATAAATTAATAATTATGTTTTTTAAGTTAAAGCTTACATCATTTAATTTCTAATTCAATTTTTCGTATGTGAGCTACTTGAAGCTGTGACGTTATAGGCACAAAGAGAGAGAGAGAGAGCGAATGAACAGTGCGAGCAAAAGCATAACCTGTAGGTCAGTCAGTTGTGGGGCTGATCCGACTCGATCTCTGCTCTGCTAGAAGCAAGTGCAAAATTGAAGCCTCAGTACTGCACAAACCAGCGACGCGCGTACGCGTACAAAAATCATAGCTGTTCCGTTACCGTTACGTTTTGTAGTAGTCACACGAATACACACACTAACAAATCAAAAACACTCATACAAACGAATTTCTAAGACTAACGCGCCCGCGCATTGTAGCAATTTTCTTTTGGCTGAACACTGAACTCGCCGCTGCCAGCAATAACAACTACAACAACAAAAACTATACCGAGGCAAAAGACTGCACCATTCATTTTGGGTTTTGGAAAAGTGCACAGTGAGTGTTAGTGAATTATAGTTTGAATGCTTGATTGTATATAAAAGCAGTATATGTTTATATATACATATGCATGTGTGAATGGCTGTGTATCTACGGAATCTCGCTATCTATTGAACTGCTAGACAAGCTTAGAAAACAAACTGATGACGGCGACAAACGCACATAGTAGAAACGAGTTTCAGTCTTTCCCTACGTATCCGTTGATACGTATGAGCATAAATATGTATGTATTTATGTATCATGTAGCTGTATCTATTGTATTGTGTGTATGCGTACTACACTCGTGTTTGGCAGCAAAGAGAAATTCAATTTGTGTTCAATAAAAATACGCATTGATTTTATATCCGTATCCTCTTGAGCTACCCCGTTACCATGTACATGTATTTATATGCATTACGGATGGGATGCGATGAATCATGTACGGAGCGCACTCGTTTATATTTTGAATCAAGAACAACAACAACAGTATTCAAATTGAAAGCCAAAAGAACAGTGGCAGTGAACTATTTATAGAATTTGTTGTTTTCATACATACATAAATACGTATTACGTACATACATACATACATACAATACTTTCGTATATCCAACAACAAAAATTGTTCGGCAAAAGGCAAAAGAGTCGACAATGAAGGCGACAACAACATTGCCTGGCATTCATTCTCATTGTGTGCTTCTTCTCACTCGTAAATTCATCCAAATCAAAAGATGAACAACAATAATAATATCATTTTTTGTACATTAGCGTATTTCAGACATAAAATGTTCAATTTAAATTAGCCAAGTTCAAACAGTGTCTGCTGCTTGTTTATACTGCATACATTCATACATATATATTTTTGTATATATTAGTGACTAGATTGAACTGTGAGCTGCTGCGTAGGTGGCAGAGGAGGCAGTTACAACAACAAAACCAGCAGCAGCAGCAGCGTCACCAGCGCCACACAAATTGGCAACTCAACACAGGCGCTAGAACATGCGCATACACATACATGTGTGTATGTGTGTAAGTTGTACGCCTTTTCGCCTACGTTTTCAATTCGATTTTCGGATATTTCAACGACAGCAACAACACCTTCGCTTTGCTCTTTTCGGCTATTTCAAACTTGTTGTTCATTTGCTATTTTGTTTATTTTATGTTTGCCTACGTACCCATACATACATACATGAATACATGTACATGCAAAGGTATGTGTGTTATAGATCTCCGCCGCTGGTATTTTTGCGAGCCTTTGCTCATGCGCTTACCCTGCCCTCGCCTCTGGCCCCTTGACACGCCCACTCCAATGCCAGACACTAACAGCAGCAACTTGCTCCCACTTTTGTCTCTCGTTCCGATTATATGAGATCATTTTGAATTGTATGCAAAAACAAAAACACGCATAATACAATCACATGCACACACATACATATGCATGTGTTTGTAAACGCTTCAACTTGTGCTCTCAGTGCGCTTGTTGTTATTGTTGCTTTTTGTTTTAAGAAAATAAATTCACCTCAAAGCGCCAGTGAAAAAACGTGCTGTGTGTGATCAGGCGTCAATTAGACGTAGCCTTTTATTTATATTATGATGTTTTATGTGTGTCTATCTACATACACACAGATACTGCGACTGCTTACGTGAGCTTCTTTATTGGCTAAACTATTGACCATATGGCCAATCACACGGCAGATTATTACGTTCATGTCGCATCGCATTTGCCCCAAGGAGCTTAAAATATCAATCTTAATATCATTCGTCACCTTAGTCAATGTGATTTATTTGATTAACTGTACGACGTTGTGCATTTCATTTGCGAGTCAATTTTCGGTTTATATGACTCGGATGACATCAGCATCATCATTATCATCATCATTATCATTATCATTGGCTATCCTTGTGTTTGCTGTACGAATTTTTGCATCTGTTGTTCTCTCTCATTCATTGAAAATCTCACTCAAGGTTATCGCTAAATCACAACAACAACAACAACAAAATAAAATAAAATACAACTCGGAACCAGACAGAATTTAAGGCATTCGAACGAATATTCAGGTTTCTCCGACTGTTTTTTTTACCAGACAAAAAAGGAACTAAGGACACGTTAAAAGTGAAAACCAGTTTGACATTGAAATTGCAAGAGTTTTTAACTTTTGTATACATCTGTGCATATACATACATATGTACATACGTATATATACATATGTTAATATGTATCTGTGTTGTTAGTTCTGAAAATCAATGTCATTATTTTTTATGTCTCGCATTTAAGTCATTTGTTTTTAGTGATTGCGCAAAAATGACGTATCTAAGTTAATAATATACTGTTGCTTAAACAATTTGCATGTGCTTCCAAGCGAGTTGCTATTAAATACTGTTATACTGTTATATAACTACTAATAACTGATTTCACTACTGGGTATCTTATTGTTTAGCATACTTGACATGTCCATTTGGTTAACAAATTCGAAGTTGGCTTTTCTGTCGAGTTCTTTTGGATCCATTGACAGATAATTATTAGAAGTGATGCCCACTTCAGATGACTTAAGCTCCATTAATGCGCCAAAAATATCACTATGGAATGTTCTGTTCGCTGTTCTAGAAACAACACACCATTTATGTACATATTGAATACTTTCTCGTGGGTGTAATATATACAAATGTTTAAAATTCTTATGAACTACGAAACAACTTGTCAGTGCGAAGTCGTTTACGCTTACGTTTACACCCACAGCAGCCTCGCTTTATTTACATATGTATATATGAATCTCGGTCTCTTACTCATATGAATTTAAATAATTTTCATCTTCTGTGAATACACATTTACGCTTGATGTCATTTGCAGCAGAAAACATTAATTGGAAATGCAGTACTCGAGCAGCTCGGAAAATTACTCATCCTCGATGAGAGATACACCATCGAAATGGAACGGACGTGTAAGTAAAATGGCCTAAATAACTTCATAATTATGATCTCATAACACTGAATTCCAACAGAATGACAAGAATTATGCATACAAGAAGTCATCGTATCAATATTCAAGCTCGGGCGATAATAATACATCCTATCAGAGCAAGTCACCTGATCAGAATATCGATCAATTGGATGCCTTGCTGGAGGACTTGAAGCAAGAACGCCAGATTACCAACAGAGAGCGAGATATTCTGCCCACTGGCACTAGCTATAGAACACTGTAAGTAACACTTAAAAGAAGTAAGTTAATTCAATTAGTTCCCATAATAATCCGACACTTGAATCTCTTACTCTTTAGCGAACGCACTGATCCTTCGGGCACTGTCACCAAGACGACGCGTGTTGTCAAGACGACCAAGCATTCAGGAGGACAGCAGCCCTTTAGCGATGATGTTGAGACCTTCAATCCAACTGACTACAGCACGCTGCAGTCAACGGCCAAGTACTCCAGTTTTCAGGATACCTTAAAGCGTGACGAGTATCTGAACAAGGAGAAGCCCTACACATTGGGTATGTTGAACTATTAGATCTTCTTTGCAGAATGTTTGAACTAAACTGAACTTCGTTCTTGCAGCTCATTCACCAAGTGGCGATGGTCACTACTCAAGCAGAACTAAGATCTACGAGAGCAATCGAACCCTTAACAACAATGTGGAGCTTGTGCCCAGTGTCAACACCACAAAGACGGTGACCAATGTTAGCAATGTGAATATTGACAAGGAACTGCAGGACATCGCTTTAAGCGATGGCATATTGCCCGCACCAGGCACCAAGGTGACCACCACTGTGCGGACCTACACCTATGAAATACCACCAAATGGTCCCGGCAGTGCAACCAGCACTATTAATCGCAACCACAACACCCTGAGCAGCAGCTATAAGCACCATGAATCACACAACTCTAGCCAGAATTACACACAGTTGTCGCCATCGCATGTACCACAGACGGTTGTTTATAATACGGAGAGCTATTCGACCCTCAATAAGCCCAACGATCGTCCTCTCGTCTCCAATCAGTCGTACGAGATACGCGAGCATAAGGAAACAACCACACGTGGCTTGAGTCCACAGCCACGTCAACTGCCTCTGGGTCCGGTCTCTGTCAGCCCAAATGGTGTGCCACCCAACAGTAGCCGCACCATTGTCTACAACATACACAAGACAGACAATGTGAACAATGTGATTGCTGAGCCTCGTTATCCACACAGTCCGGCCCATAGCCCCAACTATGGATCTCCACATAGCCCTGCACAGCCGCAGATTCCCCCAGGCGGCACCAATCGCTACTATTACAAGGAGACCGAGACTTCAAACACTGTTAACACCATCCATGGGCCACCCAACGGTGGTGGCCCCTATCCATTGGAACCTTCACATCCGGCTCCGCTCAAGCAGCTGCCCAGCACGAACTATCCACAGCCTCAGAATGGCAATGGGTATCCGCCGAATACCACCTATTCGTATAAATACTCTTCCACAACAAATACAAACAATCGTCGCGGACCTGGCCCTGATTATGGCACACCCTCTCCCTTCCCTGTGGACGGCGTGGAGTATCCCGTGGGCAATGGCAATCCACCTCAACGTGTGGACGACCTTATGCAATCGTTTGGCACTGTAAGTAAAGTCCACATTTCTTATACAGCTTTTGCTAATCATTAATTTCATTTTGTAGACGGATCACGTGGATCGCGTGGACATTGAGACACCAGTTCGCAAGCGTGAGATTGAGACCGCAGTGGCGTCGCCGCAACAGCAACATGTGCCCTCCGTCAACAAGGCCGGCAAGGAGGTTTACTATCCACCTGGCCACGATACCATCATCACCAGACGCGAGGAAATGCATGCTGGATCCGCGGGAGGCGTAAGTTCTTCATTTCTTTAACTACAATTTAAAGAAGACGCCTGCTAAGACTGTTCTCCATTTTGTTTTAATAGGGTCGCTGGGCTAAGGGCTCGGGCATGTACGAGTACGAGTCGGGATCGAAGTCAAAGACGAAAAGCAAGTCTGGGGCAGCAGTTGTACCTGTTTGCTTGCCCCTTTGCTGTGCCATGCCATGTTCTATAATGTAAATGAGCATTAGCAACGCGTTTGCGTTCGCATTCGCCATCGCATTGCATCGAGTCGACTACACTTGTATATAGGATTCTAATATTGCCGTTAATCCGTTAGGTCCAACGCTAATTCCTGCCCCTACCCTACATACAGCTTGTCGTTGATATTTCTATTTGTCTAACCATTTTTTCGGTTCGCTTCTCATATGAATGCACTAATTGTTGTAATTTTGTTGACCAAATTGATATATGATATATGTCTTACTATATATATTAGCTATCGTATGTATATATTTCTTAACTAGGCATTGCCTAACTTGTTGGATTTGGTAGTAGTATCCCCCTAACACCTAGTTTTGCTCCAAATTGAAATGATTTGCTCAAGCCCCACATAAAAAGAAAAGAAAACAAAGCATTTATATTACAACGTGACCAGTGAAAGCCTAAGCCTAATAATTATAAGTTTTTATTTGAAAGCCAATTGTTTTAACTGTATTTTGCATACCAAACTAATAAATGAGCCACGGAATTTAATTCCCCACTCGCCATAATTAAATACAATAAAAGTATATGTCTTTCCCGTTCCCCGTTGCCCGTTCCCCGCTCTCCTCGAATATTATCTATTATTACTAATCAGCCAGCCAAAGGGCTGCCCAAAACGCAACGTAAATGTAACCCAGACTTATCGTAAATGGTAACATAGTCGTTACAAAGCCATAAATATTCTCTAATACACAAAAGTAACCATAATAAATACGAAATCTAACCAACGAAATGATATATTCAACTTTTTAATTGGACTTATGGGCTTACCTCTTATGAATATTGAATACCCGCATCGAGAAATAGTTTCAAAACACATTGTGAGCTTGGTACATATAGTAAAAGATTTATTCTGGTATAGTAAAATGTAATTTTTATAAGTTTTACATTTGGAATTGTATATTAAAGTATGGTAGATAATAAATACCCTTGCAGAGGTTGTTCGAATTGATCGTTATTAACGCTCTTTGCTTTAACTTGGCACAAGAGTTGTAAACCTGCTGTAGGTTGGATCGGATCACTAAATTATAGAGCTGTTTAATCGACATAATCAGTCCAAAAAGTTGACTTTTATGATATTCTTTTTTATATTTTCTATTTTAAAATGGTCAGCTAAATTTATTGCCAAGTCTTATTCATGTTTAGATCTGCTGCAAGGGTATGTAAGAATTCGGCGTACCGAAGATAAATGTTCCATGTTCTTTCTTTGTTTCATCCTTCCGTCTTTTTAATTATCATTTTGCTCGAATAACAATTTGTATATCACAAAAGTAATATCTACATTTCACCTTGTAGGAATTGGTGTAGAATTTTTTGTCTAGTTATTTAAAGAGATTGTAATAAAAATGATTAGGGAAAAAAGAACAACCAAAAATCAACAAAATCTACATATTCTTTAGAATATATAGAATATTAAATGGATCTAATAGTACTATCAAAAGTACATAATATTTCTATATTGACTGGACATGCTACATACACAATATGTGTGTCTATTATTCTTGATAATTAGGCTACTTTTGAAAAAGTAATGTTGTCATTTGTACATATTATAAGTAATATTCGAAAGTTGCCTTGAATTGAGATTCGTATTGCAATCTTGTCTTTATAGCTGTCTTATAAAAAAAACTATTTCAACTGTCCCTTTGCTTTGCCTGCGGTTGGCTAACTCTTTCGCTCAGAGTTTTTTAGCTCGGCTAAATACCAAGTAAAGGTTGGAAACTCTTTGATGCTATAGATTTCATATTTAATTGAGTTGATGCCATCCATTTCAATTTTTCCGATACCATTCTGCAGATTTTCGTATCTATAAGAGTACAAAATAAATAGAAATATTATAGATATGTTAGAAATATAATTAACAATTGACCTTTTTGGATTTGCTTTCTCCTTTAGATGTTTCAGCATTGTATACCGAGCTATATTTATCGGATAACGTGATATGAATAGGTTGGCATGTTTCAATCTATAAGAGAATAAATTTATTTCTTTAGATATATTTGGGAATTCAATATCATTAAACGTTACCTGTTGGACATATCGTCGTCCTCGCCACCCCAGCCAAAGAACGAATTCGAAAAGCCATTAACAGCCTGGAAATGCTGTCGTGTCATGGCAGAAACTCCGCCGAATATTGAGCGATAAGGCAACCTGTGCAATTCAGTTAAATGTAAACAATTTGTAGGTAATTAAGGTACGGTAAGGTACGTACTTGAAATTCAACGAGTCAATTGCAACGGACATGTGCCGCGGCTGACGTGGACAGTTGTACAGATTGCGATCATCCAAAGGTATAAGGTCGACATCGTGGAATATAAAACAGTCCCACTGATAAAGCTTTAAGGCCTCCAAGTATCCGATATTCATCATGGCAGCACGGTTAAAGGGCTTGCCGTTGGTTTGCTCTATAATAAATATGCGATAGGCAATCCGCTGTTTCATTAGGAACGGATGTATGTTGCGTAGGAAGACCGAAAGGTGTGCGTATCGGTCACGAAAGGGCACAATAATGGCAACATGATATTGGGCAATGCAATCAGTTGGCTGGTAAGCGCCACCCGGGCGCAGCAAAGGCCCCAGCTCTGCTTCAACAATATCAAGAGATTCAAGTGTTGTGTTGGGCGTAATGGGTCCCCCCTACAAAATGAAATTCATTACATATTGCACACATTAATCATATGGATGCTACGTACCATCTCTGGGATCGGGATCGGTGCAGTTTTGTGTTAGTGTAATTTCTGGCTTTTGTGTACTGTTTGCATAATCATGCAGACGCGGATGCAGATGTGCGTGAGATAAGTCTTGTGGAATGGAAGTAAAGTTTGCAATCGCAATCACAGTTGTTGAGGTTGAGTTGCGGCTGATGTGCAGCTCACGCTCTTTCGATAGAGCCAATGGAGCAGCAGGCAGTCTGTGTCCCGAGATATTTGTATTGCTCTCTCTTTCGCTCCCGCTCTCATTTCTGTTATGGATGTGTGCATACTTGTGCACGCGCCGAATGCTGTAAACAGATAATAATAATTACTCAAAGTCATGTGGAAGAGTGCTAATGAATTATTCTTATCACGCCTTACCTCAACTTGCTTAGTGACGTATTACTTGATCCGTCTGATTCGGAAGTCCATAAGAAGTTAATCACCAGCAGAAGACATATTGCGCCGGCCAAAAAGCGTATGAGATTCGCCTTTGTAATAATGATCATGGTCCATCGATTGCATCATTCCTTATTCGAGTTGTTTGCTATTTTCAATAGCATTTTAAAGCTATTGCATCGTTTTCAACTATAAATTACAAATATTGTTGTTCGATTCCACGTCCACCCAACTTGGAAGCTGCAACAGCTGATTCTGTAATGCAAAAATATACAGGGTGATTCGTTCACGTCGATTCAATGGCGGCATATTTTGAATCTGTCAATAAAACGCAATATTCGGTTTTATTTACACACAGGTGATGCTTGTTTATTGGAAGAGATGTAATTTATAAAAGTGAGCTACAGAATATAGTAGAAATGCCTACACTTCATGAAAAGGCATTTGAGTAAAGCACCTTGCAAACAGGATACGTAGCTAAGCATTTTGGGGAAATCTAGCTTTTTTAAAAATATATTTGTCTATCAGTTGTAGGTATATTTGTATGTATGTACGACTACTATGAATTATAAAAACATTTTTAACACAAGACTGAAGATTTATACAAATTGTAGTGGGCTCTATCCTGGCAGTCGTACTGGCTCATTGTCTTTGATATTGACGGTTTTCGGTACATTTTTAAATGTATATTCTATGCGTAAGATCTTGTCATCACCTAAACTCGGATCGAAAAAGCCGGGTAAATCGCTCTGAAAATTAAGAAGTCAATTAATAATACATTTTCCAAATTGTACATAGCAAGAACACACACCTTTGACGACTCGTACAACTGAAGTATGCTATCCCTGACTAGGCACTGTATCGGTATTGTTACATCATGTGATGCTTCAGGCTTGAAATGCGTGCCATCTTCACTTATACATCCATATATTGCTCTTTTGATCACCAGGCCTTCCCGGGCCTGTTCCTCATTCACTATACGATTATAGGTGCTCTGCATCAAATGTATGGCAGCCGTTGCCTCCAATTTCTTAGCAATGAGCCGCTGCTCATTCTGCCGTTTTGTGCGCTCTACTTCAATATTCTTTCGATCGGCTTCCATTGGATCCATAATTGCCTTTTTCACGAAGAACCACGCAATTATCGGTGTTACTGAAGCATAGAAAACGGCAGCGGGCACGATTTCATCACTTAAATGTATTGGGAACACATACGATTGATTTGAACGTATTATTCTGAAATAACGAATTATTTTAGTGTGTTCAATATTCAATTAGAGCAACCACTCACTTAAGTTTTAGGATGACTCCAGAAGGCATACCAATGGAGACGGTTGCTATTACCGAACTGTATTTAGAAACCTTCTTTTCCACACCATATTCGCCAAGAAAACCAAATGTGCCCACTCTGCAAGATCAAAGCATGATTAATATAGTGAAATTATAATTTGATGACATTTGCCTACAGTAATCTGGATCTAATCTGATCTGAGGTACAGAACAATCACTAGACTAATGTCATCAAGGGATTTAGAGCATAATGTGCTGCTTACTTGGTGGCTAATTTAAGTTTCATTTCCGTATCCAACATCTTCCGCGTATAGGACATACTAAAGTAGATGTGCGGCGTTCCTAACACAAAGGATGTGCTGATCGAATGCTGATCATTGGAGTGATCAATCTGCGTGGTCATGGACGATTGCGGGCCAGCATTGAGCGTCAAACTGCCAATGGTATGCTTATCAAGCTGTACAGCTAATGTGGAAAATACAGCGGGTATAACGCCGTTTTCCTGAAAATTCATGTTCGTGCCGCCGTTCACAGTAACCTTCGAGGTAAGCGTGCGTCCACCTGTTGCAGATGTAGAACTGCACTACTCAATAAACCGTATACAGCGAGAATCCAGAGCCCAGTTGCTTACCCTTAAGACCCAAAAGGAAACCATTTCCAGCACCGAGGCAAACCTCCAGCCAGCCCTTGTTGAGGAGGCGACGACCCGCAATCATAAAGCCGCCGTTGCCAGTTCCATTGGATGAATACAGATTGCCGCTCATCACAATCATATCCTTGCGTGTTATGGGCGCCTCAATAGATTGTGCAATGCTCATGGAGCCAATCTCCACGCGCGGCATCTCAGAGTCATCGTAGGGTGTAAATATTTCTGTAGCATTTACATTGATGGTTATGTTACCCCGTGGATTAGTGCGCTGTTGCAAGCGACGCTCTGCGGCTGCTTGTGCTAAGCGTTCATACTCTTCCCTTATCTCTGCCGGCGTCTTTGTTCTATGTACTATCTCCCAGCCTTCTGTTTTGAGTCCCTTCTCCCCCACCGAATCGTAGATAGCTCGCTGATGCGGATCGGATAGTA